>CAUDMG010000100.1:245000-350000 GCA_958450375.1 Homarus gammarus | reverse complement strand
GTGTGTCGCCTGCCATAGGTGTGAGTAGAGTGTTAATAGTGTTGTTATTCTCTCTCTCTCTCTCTCTCTCTCTCTCTCTCTCTCTCTCTCTCTCTCTCTCTCTCTCTCTCTCTCTCTCTCTCTCTCTCCCTCATATCTGCAGTATTTAGTATCCCATATTACATGTTACAGCGGCTCTTAACTCTTGATATAGTCATGATCCCTGGAATGATTCTGCCGCTATGCATCACAATCAATTCCATCGGTATTAGTCTAGCTGGCCGACACCTTGTTATTTGCCGGGACTTAAGAGCACCAGAGAAATGATTCAACCTTACGCCAATTGTTTTTTTTTTCGTTTATTTTCCTTATTTGTTTAGCGTTGTCAATTTGTTCCGTTTTTTTTCCTTTATTTTCTTCTGTTTGTTATTTGCTTTGATTAATTCTCCTGGATGTGAGATTATCGAGTAAATCTTCCTTATAAACGGACTTCGATTTAACGGACTCTAAACCTCACACATTTAGTCCGTTAGAAAGAGGTTTAATAATTAACGGATTACTTCTTGTAAATAAATTTCACGACGTCTTCTTGATTTATTCTACATCTTAACTGTTTTTTTTCTTCCATTCATTAACTATATTCTCACAGCGTCTTAATAACGATGTCATTTGATTTATTCTTAGAGGCATTTTATTTATTGTAGGTTAGGTTAGGTTAGGTTATTCTGATCATGAGGAGTAAGGTGTTGAGGGAAGGCAACTGAACCTAATAATAGAAGGAGGAGGAGGAAGAAGAGGAGGAGGAGGAGGAAGGGGAGGATGAGGAGGAGAGAGAACCCCAAAACTACCACCAGCAGTAGGCAAGACTCAGGGACCCCTCATCTTACTTTCACCTGACCTCCCACGTCTTGCTCCCTCTTACCCCCTCCCTCCCTTCCCTCCTTCCCCCCTCCCTCCCCTCCCTCCTTCCCCCCCTCCCTTCCCTCTCTCCCACCCCCTCCCTTCCTTCCTCCCTCCCTCACCACTTACCTTCATCCATCTCACACACACGCTGCTCCTGTATCTGATTAGCAAGTATTTTTACCTGGCCATGACGGAAGAGGAGGAGGAAGGAGGAGGAGGAGGAGGAGGAGGAAGAAGGAGGAGGAAGAAGGAGGAGGAGGAGGAGGAGGAGGAGACGGGTAAGGAGGTGGAGAATGTGCTCAGTAGGTGTTCATGACGGCCGTGAAAAGAGGTAGAAAAATGTTGAGGGGGAAGGGCGGGGGAAGGGAGGGGGAAGCTCTGTGGTTACCTCTTGTCCATTTGATCGCTGCTGCTCCTTATCAGTTTTGTGTTGCCTACCACTTTATATTGCCTGTCATTCATATGCTGCCTGTCATTCATACGCTGCCTGTCATTCATACGCTGTCTGTCATTCATAAGCTTACTGCCTGTCATTCATACGCTGTCTGTCATTCATACGCTGCCTGTCATTCATACGCTGTCTGTCATTCATACGCTGCCTGTCATTCATACGCTGCCTGTCATTCATACGCTGTCTGTCATTCATATGCTGTCTGTCATTCATAAGCTTACTGCCTGTCATTCATACGCTGTCTGTCATTCATACGCTGTCTGTCATTCATACGCTGTCTGTCATTCATACGCTGCCTGTCATTTATACGCTGCCTGTCATTCATACGCTGCCTGTCATTCATACGCTGCCTGTCATTCATACGCTGCCTGTCATTCATACGCTGTCTGTCATTCATACGCTGTCTGTCATTCATAAGCTTACTGCCTGTCATTCATACGCTGCCTGTCATTCATACGCTGCCTGTCATTCATACGCTGCCTGTCATTCATACGCTGCCTGTCATTCATACGCTGCCTGTACTTTCTAAACCACATCTCTCAAGGCTGCAACGTGTAGAGCTCAGTGTTAGGAAGACCACATCTCAACCCCCCACACGTGTGCTATTGAGGTCTTGGAAGCCATTGGGAGGTGGGTGGGTGGGTGGGTGTGGTAGGGTGAATGAGTGGGTGTGGTTGGGTGAGTGAGTGGGTGGGTGTGGTAGGGTGGGTGAATGGGTGGGTAGGTAGGTTCTGATTGCATATTTGAATGAACCGAGAAAACAAACAAATGAATGTATGGTGAGATGGCAGGCCGAGGTGTTGAATGGTGTGCAAAGAGAGACCTAATGAAAGGGGAAAGAGAGCGAAGTTGGGTATTATTAGTGTGTGATGGGCGCCCTTTGATGTAGGTGAGGGCCCCCTTGTGTGACGTTAGGGCCCCCTCGTGTGACGGTTGGGCCCCCTTGTGTGACGTTAGGGCCCCCTCGTGTGACGGTTGGGCCCCCTTGTGTGACGTTAGGGCCCCCTTGTGTGACGGTTGGGCCCCCTTGTGTGACGTTAGGGCCCCCTTGCGTGACGTTAGGGCCCCCTTGTGTGACGGTAAGGCCCCTCGTGTGACGGTAGGGCCCCCTTGTGTGACGGTAGGGCCCCCTTGTGTGACGTAGGGCCCCCTTGTGTGACGGTAGGGCCCCCTTGTGTGACGGTAAGGCCCCTCGTGTGACGGTAGGGCCCCCTTGTGTGACGGTAAGGCCCCTTGCGTGATGGTAGGGCCCCCTTTGTGACGTTAGGACCCCCTTGTGTGACGTTAGGGCCCCCTTTGTGTGACGTTAGGGGCCCCCCTCGTGTGACGGTAGGGTCCCCTTGTGTGACGGTAGGGCCCCCTTGTGTGACGTTAGGGCCCCATCGTGTTAGGGTAGAGCTCCATTCACAATGTCTTTTTTCCTACCGCTAATTGATTGACTAATGATTTAACCCGACTCGACGTAACCTAATCCAATCCTAACCCAACCTAACCTAACCCATGAGTATATTCTATAATCTTCATATAAATAATATCAATAATGCTCGATATAGTACATTGATCAGGTCTGTTTTTGCCACACAAGGACAGTGGTTGGTACATACTTTAACTACAGCGGCCCCACGAGTTTCACTTACATAATCCAGGTACAATGTTGCTTTATTCTACCTGTTATGTCGACCTGTTGTATAAGCCTTTATTACTCTCATGTATTTAAAACAATCAAGAGATGTCCAGCTGTTTGTTAGTTTGTTTTTGTTTCTTGTTTTATGTTTTGTGTTTAAAGTTTAATTTGGGTTATTTTATTCTTGTTGTAAAATTGTGTCTTTAATTCTCCGACATATTTAGTGTTTACAACATCAGATATATTCAGCTGTTAGTGTTTTATCTGTACGGTGTAATAATAGTGTATAGAGCCGAGCTGTTCTTTGTCCTCTTAATGACGGACGTGTTTAAAGCTATCAGTAATATAGTTGTAGTTATGTATTAAATAACCATCGAGGCTCACAGCTGGCCATTGAGGCTCACAGCTGGCCATTTACACTGGACAAGATAGTGTAAATAAAGGTTTTATCTAGCTGTCTAAATTACATTGAACGTCGGGTTGTTAACGATGATAAATTTTATTTATAAATATATATGTTTTTCATGACACCATAACTTTTTTGTTTTGTTTATTGTTAATGTAAATATTTTGCGTTAGCTTTGTCGGATGTTTTGCAAAAATGTCAGAACGGCGGTGAAAGTCAAACACAGAAATCTGGCTGTTTTTTGGGCTGTATTTTACCCTTCCTACCATGGTCGAGTTGAACATTATTATTATTAGTGTGTATCCTGTATTCGTTTGGTCACACGTCTGTGTCTAGTTATGTTTGTGTACCTTTTTTATGTATGTATGTATGTATGTGATGTGTGTTATGTGTATGAGTGGGCGTCCCTATTATGTACTAGTATAACCGTGTATTTGTCCCGCTTTGTGTGCGTGTGTGGGTGTGTTAGTCCTCGTCATCGCTGGTGTGGTCACGACACTTGAGCGTAAAGAACTGTTGTGTTTGTACGTCACCATTTTTTCTGTTTATGTTTTAATAGATTCTGTTTTTCCTGTTACGTGCTGTGCAAAATTTTCCCGCCCCGTAAATTTTGCCAGAAAAAACATTGTGTGTTAGTGTAGCATTAGAGTTTAACCTGCTTCACAACTACTGTACCGCGTGTGGGTGATTCGATATGCCCTGTTGAAAAGTGGATGGAGTGTGGATGTTTGTGGGAAATGGGGTGTCCGTATGTGTATGTGCGGGTGTGTCCGTATGTGCGGGTGTGTGTCAGTATGTGGGTGTGTGTATGGTGTATCGTTAGTTAACTCATCAATGTGTGTGGGTGTAAATCTGTGAGTGTGTGATTGTGTGTCCGTGTATGTGTGCGTCCGTGTATGTGTGCGTCTGTGTGATTATATGTCCGTGTGTGAGTATGGTGAAGAGGGTATGAAGAGGAACTTTACCTCGTGTGTCAAACAAACAATTTTATCAAACACTGTAAAACGTTGATCAACACTACAATAAGGCCGGAACACCAGATTCAGGTACTTAGGTCAGAGGTCAACATCACACCTGAAGGTCAAAGGTTAGGTTAGGTTAGGAGGATAAGTCTCGTTTGGGTATAGAAGTTTGTGTGGGATCTGACCCTTATTATGTGGCATTAAGAGACGATGAATAGAGGATAGTGAATAAAATTTTAAGGTCAGGGTCACAGCTGAAGGTCATAGGTCAATTGAGTCAACAGGTGTATTGATGGTCACACACACACACAGACACGCACACTACAGTTCACCTTTGGGCAATATAATAACACTGGTTAATTTTGCAGGTGGTAGTAATGGACCTCGCCAAAATTAATTTTAATTCCACGGTAATGATCCTTTTCCACGTTATTATTATTATTATTTTATTGTTCGTCATGTAAATCTATTGTTTATTACCTCTTTAAAAAAACTATTGGAATCGTAATTATTTTTTTTATTAGTTTTTTGTTTCAGGTAAGAAATTTAAGCCTAACAAGTATTTGATATGAGTTAATTCTCTCTTTTTTATGTAAATTTATTTTAAAAAAATATATCTGAATTTAATTATGATAAATGTTTAGCTGTCATTACTCGTAACTATGTATTGTACGCGACCATTAGGCAGTTTATATTATTCCTAAAAGGTTGTTAATGTCGTGTTGTTTTGTCGTTATCCAAATTTATGTGACTCAATTAATCTCAAACGAAATATAGAATTATATATATTTGTTTTCATTTCAAGTTGTTGTTTATAATTAATTATCAAGTCCCTTCCACCCCTCTTCTCCCTCCCCTCCTCCCCCTCCCCCTCCCCCTCTCCTCCCCCCTCCCCCTCCTCCCCCTCTCCTCCCCCCTTCCCCTCTCCTCCCCCTCCCCCTCTCTCCCCCTCCCCCTCCCCCTCTCCCCTCTCTCCCCCTCTCCCCCTCCGTTGTTGTCGTTCTGGACACATTAAGTTACCTTTTGGTTTTCTCGTTATTAACACCTGTTTTTGCATTTGTCATTATTAATACTTATTGTTTTTGTCATTATAAACTCTTATTTAGTTTTTTTTTTCTTTGTCAACTCGAATTATTTTTTGTTGTTTGTTTCTGTCATTATGAAGACTATTCACCTGTTTGTCTTGCTGGAATTATGTTGATTACATCAGGTTTATTATCAAGTATTCGTTTAAATGTTATAGAGGTATATCTAAGAAGTTATCAAGTAGGTTAAGTAATTCTCTAAGGACAAAATATTCCTTACTTATTATACGAAGGAAATTAATTAAAATGAAACAACTAAGAATATTTGAAGCATGTACACAAGGTTGTTCTTATTATGTACTACTGTGCTTAAACAACTAAGATCTTAGAATGTGCTTCAACAACTAAGAATATTTGAAGCGTGTACACTAGGATGTTGTTCTTATTATGTACTACTGTGCTTCAACAACTAAGGATATATGAAGCATGTACACTAGGCTGTTGTTCTTATTATGTACTACTGTGCTTCAACAACTAAGAATATTTGAAGCGTGTACACAAGGTTGGCAAAATCAACTGTATACATCACGTTGATTTACACATGGAGCTGAACTGCCCCATAGAAGACCAGAGAACCGTCAGTTGATGGTTAAACTTGTGCGAGTTACTACCTCCCCCACGGCTGTCAACACACACCTCTTAAAGCTGTCTGCCTGATCTACCCGAGATGTAAGTTTTGTCCTCTATGGTACCAAATTACTATGGTGTGGAGTGGTTTTGGGTGTGGAGTGGTTTGGGTGTGGAGTGGTTTTGGGTATGGAGTGGTTGTAGTAGCCATGGTGGGTTGTAGTGGCCACGGAACGTTGTTGTAGTGGCCATGGTGGGTTGTAGTGTCCACGGAACGTTGTTGTAGTGGCCATGGTGGGTTGTAGTGGCCATGAAACGTTGTTGTAGTGGCAATGGTGGGTTGTAGTGGCCACGGAACGTTGTTGTAGTGGCCAAGGTGGGTTGTAGTGGCCACGGAAGATTGTTGTTGTGTTGTAGGAGGGGTTGTGTTAGTCGTGGTAGACTGTTGTAGAAATTCTTTGCCTTGGTGCTCCACTAGTTACAGGAAGAGCTGATGTAGTGACGTAAGAACAGAGGTTAACTCACTCCTGTAAACAATGACATAATGGCGTCGGAATTCTGCTAAGACTCTACCAAGCTCTTTAGTGTAGCTCTTGGTGGCTTGTTTAGTTGTTTAATCCCATTGTGATAATACAACTAATCGAGATAAGAGTTGAAAAATCCTAACTCTTATTTTACACGTAAGGTCAGAGTCCATCGTGTATAATTTAATTAATTTTTTGCGTTCTACTTTCTGTTTAATGTCTACAGAATGAGTTTGTTATGTAGTTAAGTGACAGATACATTAAGTAGTGAGGTTATTAACTTATTATTATTATCATTAGTCTTTTATGGCCGGGGGGGGGGGGGTACTGTAGATTATTCAATAGCCGTAAAACATCTTGATCCGACGCGACTGTCAACAAGCGACGAGTGACATCTTGTGCGTGACGAGTTCCCTGTCACTCAAGAGGGTTAAAGAACTTAGTCCCTCCGCTACCTTGCCAACCCCCTGCCCCTCTGTCCCCTCCCATTTTCCCTGTTCATTCCCATCCCCCTGCCCCTTCCCTTCTCCCTGCCCCTTCCCTTCTCCCTGCCCCTTCCCTTCCCCCTGCGCCTTCTCTTCCCCCTGCATTCTCCTTGCTCCCCTTCGACTCAAATCCTTACCCCCTGCCCCTTCCCTTCTCCCTACTCCTTCCCCCTTGCCCCTCTCCTTCCTCCTTGCCCCCTCCTTTCTCCTTGTCCCTCCTTTCCCTTCCCCTCTTACCCCTTCCCTTCCCCCTGCTCATCCCTTTCCCCCTTCCCCTCCCCCCTCTGTACCAAACAAGGAGGTCAGAACACCCCTCCACCGCGCCACAACGAGGCCCACGAGGCCATACCTCTGGATACTGACGACACAAAACCCCTGATTATTGACCTCGTTGACCTCGTGAGATATTTTGCAACCACGAACTTGACTTGGGCGAAAAGACTCTCTCTCTCTCTCTCTCTCTCTCTCTCTCTCTCTCTCTCTCTCTCTCTCTCTCTCTCTCTCTCTCTCTCTCGTGTTTATAATTTTAGGACAGACAGACGGACGAACGAACATAATCATGGACGGGGTGAAGGTATGAATGTAAACAGGAACGGACATACGGACGGATACGAAAATAAAAGAAAGCACGAATCCACGAAAGCAAAACACGGACGCATTCCTTCCACCCTCCTCCTCCTCCTACCAAGACGCCGTAGGGGAGGGGGGATAGTGAGGAATGCCTACATGTTCACCCCCTTAATTATCTGATTAAGAAGAATAAGTAAAATTTAGTTAGGTAAGTCTGAGGAACCGTGAGAGACGGACATTGTTGGAGGTAACGTCACTGCTATTTACCTTACCTGTGGAGGCTATTAATCGTCATAGCTCTTGATGTTTACAGACACACACTGACTCTCTCTCTCTCTCTCTCTCTCTCTCTCTCTCTCTCTCTCTCTCTCTCTCTCTCTCTCTCTCTCTCTCTCTCTCTCTCTCTCTCTCTCTCACCATACCTCTTTCCATCTTATCTATCAATCAATCTATCTATATATCTGTGTGTGTGTGTGTGTGTGTGTGTGTTTCACCAGTCAGGAGAGACAGAGGAAGTAGGTGACGCCCTGAGCCATCTCTCCCCCAAGTCAACATATCTTGTGTATGTTGACGGTAGTGTGGTTATAAGAGTCTAGAACGGCCCCGTTCCCTCTCACTCCCTCTCCCTTTCTCTCCCTTCCTCTCCCTCCCTCTCTCTTTCTCTTCCTCCCTCTCTCTTCCTCTCCCATTCCTCCCTCCCCCTCCCTCCTTCTCACTTCCTCCCTGCTCTCCCTCCTTAATTCCCCTCCCTTTCCCCTTCCCTCTCCCCTTCCCCCTCCCCTTCCCCCTCCCCTTCCCTCTCCCCTTCCCCCTCCCCTTCCCCCTCCTCCCACTCAAAAAAAAAAAAAAAATAGGGATAATTGGGAGACCGAAAAATCTGATGTACCCGGACTTTTTAATCGAACTGTTACAGATTTGAAAAAAAAAAATATCGGGAAATTGAAATGTTTTTTCCAGCGTAAGTGTGACAAGAAATTAATTCTGTTTACTTTACGAAGTTTTACTATTTTTAAATAAAACTTCGATATTATGGATAGAAATAGAGATAAATAGATGAAGGTTTTACTGGTGGTTGTGGCTGGACCTTCCTAGTACTCGTGTTTGTTGATATAATCATAATTAACAGAAAATAATAAACCCCGATGTAGATCATGATAAATACACTGGATTTATTTATACAACACCCCCCCCCCCTCCCCCAAAAAAATACATTACATCTGACGTAAATGGAATAACTGGGACAAAATCTGTGATGGCGAGCACTGAATACCTCACCCACCAGTATATATATATATATATTTCTCTATATATTTCACTCCCTCGTTTCCAATCATTATGACATTTTTCTGTGTGTGTATCTTTCAATGCTTCGTCCAATTTTAAAACACATCAGTACTGGGTTTTTTAATTGGTAAAAACTGTGGAATATTGAGTATGGAAACTTCTTACGCATTACGAATTTTCTGTTCCACACAATGATGATAAAATAGACGTTTTTAAAGGTTGTGGATATTTAGTCTCTGGACGGATAGCGGACAGTTGTCATAATATGTAAATTATCAGTGTATATGTTAACGAATATATATATAAATCAGTTATTTATATACCGAGCCATAATCATATATAAATTATGTATATACTATCAATATTTTAGTAATGTATTTAGTACCAGATATATAAATTGGTAATGTTGATGATTAATATATAAATAGTTAATATATGTTATAGTTATAAATTACTGATTTATATACCATCAAATATATAAATTGTTGATGTATCTTCTATTAATATATTACTAATGTGTAAGCCACCAGATATAAATTCATAATGTATATACTATAAATTTTGAGTGATTAATGTTTGTATGTCAATATGTAAATCACAAATTCGTATTATATATATAAATTACTAAATATAGTATCAATAAAAATTACATCATTAAATTAACTAAGTCACAACATGCAATACAATTTAAGTGGTTGAAAATACTTTATTCCTTCCATTACTAAAACATAAAAACATTCTATTACCCATTAAACATTACTATCTCAACTTATCGCTCAGTAAACATCTACAACATTGATATTCATTATTTTAATTACAATAAATATTAATAATGAAACGTAATATAAATCGGTACGCATCAAGAAGTTATGGGAAGTGAGAGTATTGTTATCGACTCTATACATTATTTATATATACACACACACTACTGTATTTTACTCGACAAAACAACAAACACAACAATTCCTCGTGACACAAATCCAAACAATTTAGAAACAATTTACGCAATTTATATATAAAAACAACATCGACACTTTAATTCCCACCAATGACTGGAAATAAAAAAGAACTCCACTGAAATTCCCTCCCTTCAAACACACCCACACACACACACACACACACACACACACACCTAAACAAAAAGATCCATCATGGCGTCTCTTCTTGTGAATAGACTGAAGCAGACTTTCATTTTCAGCTGATATTCATTTTAATCAGCACCGGGGGTCTTGCTAAACGACCCAGCAGTCAAGGGGGAGACGGGAAACGAATGAAGGTTATCAAGAAGGAGAGAGGGGGAGAGGTGAGGGGGTAAGATGTGTGAGGGAGATGTGTGAGGGTGTGTGTTGCTTGATGACCCTGGGGAGATGGGGAGGAAGGTATGTGTGTGAGGGAGATGGGGAGGAAGATGAGTGAGGAGGTGTGTTGCTTGATGACTCGGGGGAGAGAGATCTGCCATCGAATGAGAGAGAAAGGAAGGGTGAAACAAGAATTGGAAGACGGAAGGGGAGAGTGAGAAGGAAGAGGGGAATGAGATGGAAGAGAGGAGTGGGAGGGAAAGGGGAAGGGAGAAGTGAGAGGGAAAGAAAGAGTGAGAATGAGGTAAGTGATGGAGGATAGATAAGAAAATAGGAGTGACAAAGAGAAGAGTGAATCGAGGAATGTTTCCCTCTCCTCTTTCCTTCCTTCTCCTTCTGTCATCTCCATTCCTCCCTATCCCATTCCCCCTCCCTCGTATTCTCCCATACTCTTTCCTTCCCTCCCTTCCTCCATCCCGTCCTCCTTCGCCACCTCACTCCCTGCCATTCTCCCTCTCCCCTCCCTGACTCCCTACCCAGAGAGAGAGAGAGAGAGAGAGAGAGCAGTACTCCCATAACCATTAATCACTTTCCCACACAACTTGGTCACGACACACTCATTCATTTTATGTGGAATTTTGGCTTCTTCTGATATTAAAGCCTCTCCCCTCCCATTACTGTTCCATCCTTCCCTGCATGTGGCCACTAACTGTTCCACCCTTCCCTGCACGTGGCCACTAACTGTTCCATCCTTCCCTGCACGTGGCCACTAACTGTTCCACCCTTCCCTGCACGTTGCCACTAACTGTTCCACCCTTCCCTGCACGTGACCACTAACTGTTCCACCCTTCCCTGCACGTGACCACTAACTGTTCCACACCTTCTCTGCACGTGGCCACTAATTGTTCCACCCTTCCCTGCACGTGGCCACTAACTGTTCCATCCTTCCCTGCACGTGGCCACTAACTGTTCCACACCTTCCCTGCACGTGGCCACTAACTGTTCCACCCTTCCCTGCACGTGGCCACTAACTGTTCCACCCTTCCCTGCACGTGGCCACTAACTGTTCCACCCTTCCTTGCACGTGGCCACTAACTGTTCCATCCTTCCCTGAACGTGGCCACTAATTGTTCCACCCTTCCAACGCCTCTGTCAAAATACGAACCCGAACGCAACAAAATAGAGGGTGACATCTGGGAGTCAACTCTGGCACTATAAGGGAGAGAGAGAGAGAGAGAGAGAGACGGACAGATTATTAAACTTTTCGTGGAGTTCAAAGTTCAAACACCTTTTTAATTACAGTATAAGCTAGCGAGCGACCAGGATACAAGTCAACAAGAGCCTGTGAACCTTCCCCCACTGAGCTCTTGTTGTGAACCTTCCCTCACTGAGCTCTTGTTGTGAACCTTCCCTCACTGAGCTCTTGTTGTGAACCTTCCCTCACTGAGCTCTTGTTGTGAACCTTCCCTCACTGAGCTCTTGTTGTGAACCTTCCCTCACTGAGCTCTTGTTGTGAACCTAACTCACTGAGCTCTTGTTGTGAACCTTCCCTCACTGAGCTCTTGTTGTGAACCTTCCCCCACTGAGCTCTTGTTGTAAACCTTCCCCCACTGAGCTCTTGTTGTGAACCTTCCCTCACTGAGGTCTTGTTGTGAACCTTCCCTCACTGAGCTCTTGTTGTGAACCTAACTCACTGAGCTCTTGTTGTGAACCTTCCCTCACTGAGCTCTTGTTGTGAACCTTCCCTCACTGAGCTCTTGTTGTGAACCTTCCCTCCCTGAGCTCTTGTTGTGAACCTTCCCTCACTGAGCTCTTGTTGTGAACCTTCCCTCACTGAGGTCTTGTTGTGAACCTTCCCTCCCTGAGCTCTTGTTGTGAACCTTCCCTCACTGAGCTCTTGTTGTGAACCTTCCCTCACTGAGCTCTTGTTGTGAACCTTCCCCCACTGAGCTCTTGTTGTGAACCTTCCCTCACTGAGCTCTTGTTGTGAACCTTCCCTCACTGAGCTCTTGTTGTAAACCTTCCCCCACTGAGCTCTTGTTGTGAACCTTCCCTCACTGAGCTCTTGTTGTGAACCTTTCCCCACTGAGGTCTTGTTGTGAACCTTCCCTCTCTGAGCTCTTGTTGTGAACCTTCCCTCACTGAGCTCTTGTTGTGAACCTTCCCTCACTGAGCTCTTGTTGTGAACCTTCCCTCACTGAGCTCTTGTTGTGAACCTTCCCCCACTGAGCTCTTGTTGTGAACCTTCCCCCACTGAGCTCTTGTTGTGAACCTTCCCTCACTGAGCTCTTGTTGTGAACCTTCCCTCACTAAGCTCTTGTTGTGAACCTTTCCTCGGTGAGCTCTTGTTGTGAACCTTCCCTCACTGAGCTCTTGTTGTGAACCTTTCCCCACTGAGGTCTTGTTGTGAACCTTCCCTCACTGAGCTCTTGTTGTAAACCTTCCCTCACTAAGCTCTTGTTGTGAACCTTCCCTCACTGAGCTCTTGTTGTGAACCTTCCCTCACTGAGCTCTTGTTGTGAACCTTCCCTCACTGAGCTCTTGTTGTGAACCTTCCCTCACTAAGCTCTTGTTGTGAACCTTTCCTCGGTGAGCTCTTGTTGTGAACCTTCCCTCACTGAGCTCTTGTTGTGAACCTTCCTCCACTGAGCTCTTGTTGTGAACCTTCCCTCACTGAGTTCTTGTTGTGAACCTTCCTCCACCGAGCTCTTGTTGTGAACCTTCCCTCACTGAGCTCTTGTTGTGAACCTTTCCCCACTGAGGTCCTATTTGTGAACCTTCCCTCTCTGAGCTCTTGTTGTGAACCTTCCCTTCCTGAGCTCTTGTTGTGAACCTTCCCTCACTGAGCTCTTGTTGTGAACCTTCCCTCACTGAGCTCTTGTTGTGAACCTTTCCTCCACTGAGCTCTTGTTGTGAACCTTCCTCCACCGAGCTCTTGTTGTGAACCTTCCTCCACTGCGCTCTTGTTGTGAACCTTCCTCCACTGAGCTCTTGTTGTGAACCTTCCCTCACTGAGCTCTTGTTGTGAACCTTCCCTCACTGAGCTCTTGTTGTGAACCTTCCTCACTAAGCTTTTGTTGTGAACCTTTCCTCCACCGAGCTCTTGTTGTGAACCTTCCCTCACCGAGCTCTTGTTGTGAACCTTCCTCCACTGAGCTCTTGTTGTGAACCTTCCTCCACTGAGCTCTTGTTGTGAACCTTCCTCCACTGAGCTCTTGTTGTGAACCTTCCTCCACTGAGCTCTTGTTGTGAACCTTCCCTCACTGAGCTCTTGTTGTGAACCTTCCCTCACTGAGCTCTTGTTGTGAACCTTCCCTCACTGAGCTCTTGTTGTGAACCTAACTCACTGAGCTCTTGTTGTGAACCTTCCCTCACTGAGCTCTTGTTGTGAACCTTCCCCCACTGAGCTCTTGTTGTAAACCTTCCCCCACTGAGCTCTTGTTGTGAACCTTCCCTCACTGAGGTCTTGTTGTGAACCTTCCCTCACTGAGCTCTTGTTGTGAACCTTCCCTCACTGAGCTCTTGTTGTGAACCTAACTCACTGAGCTCTTGTTGTGAACCTTCCCTCACTGAGCTCTTGTTGTGAACCTTCCCTCACTGAGCTCTTGTTGTGAACCTTCCCTCCCTGAGCTCTTGTTGTGAACCTTCCCTCACTGAGCTCTTGTTGTGAACCTTCCCTCACTGAGGTCTTGTTGTGAACCTTCCCTCCCTGAGCTCTTGTTGTGAACCTTCCCTCACTGAGCTCTTGTTGTGAACCTTCCCTCACTGAGCTCTTGTTGTGAACCTTCCCCCACTGAGCTCTTGTTGTGAACCTTCCCTCACTGAGCTCTTGTTGTGAACCTTCCCTCACTGAGCTCTTGTTGTAAACCTTCCCCCACTGAGCTCTTGTTGTGAACCTTCCCTCACTGAGCTCTTGTTGTGAACCTTTCCCCACTGAGGTCTTGTTGTGAACCTTCCCTCTCTGAGCTCTTGTTGTGAACCTTCCCTCACTGAGCTCTTGTTGTGAACCTTCCCTCACTGAGCTCTTGTTGTGAACCTTCCCTCACTGAGCTCTTGTTGTGAACCTTCCCTCACTGAGCTCTTGTTGTGAACCTTCCCTCACTGAGCTCTTGTTGTGAACCTTCCCTCACTAAGCTCTTGTTGTGAACCTTTCCTCGGTGAGCTCTTGTTGTGAACCTTCCCTCACTGAGCTCTTGTTGTGAACCTTCCTCCACTGAGCTCTTGTTGTGAACCTTCCCTCACTGAGTTCTTGTTGTGAACCTTCCTCCACCGAGCTCTTGTTGTGAACCTTCCCTCACTGAGCTCTTGTTGTGAACCTTTCCCCACTGAGGTCCTATTTGTGAACCTTCCCTCTCTGAGCTCTTGTTGTGAACCTTCCCTTCCTGAGCTCTTGTTGTGAACCTTCCCTCACTGAGCTCTTGTTGTGAACCTTCCCTCACTGAGCTCTTGTTGTGAACCTTTCCTCCACTGAGCTCTTGTTGTGAACCTTCCTCCACCGAGCTCTTGTTGTGAACCTTCCTCCACTGCGCTCTTGTTGTGAACCTTCCTCCACTGAGCTCTTGTTGTGAACCTTCCCTCACTGAGCTCTTGTTGTGAACCTTCCCTCACTGAGCTCTTGTTGTGAACCTTCCTCACTAAGCTTTTGTTGTGAACCTTTCCTCCACCGAGCTCTTGTTGTGAACCTTCCCTCACCGAGCTCTTGTTGTGAACCTTCCTCCACTGAGCTCTTGTTGTGAACCTTCCTCCACTGAGCTCTTGTTGTGAACCTTCCTCCACTGAGCTCTTGTTGTGAACCTTCCTCCACTGAGCTCTTGTTGTGAACCTTCCCTCACTGAGCTCTTGTTGTGAACCTTCCTCCACTATGGTGTCCTCAGCGCTGCTCACACAAACTGTCCGCCTCAGATTAATTGTCTTCGTGGGAAATCGCTGTAAATTTCAGGTGTTTTAAAGTTGAGTGTACCGCCGTCATCCTGGACTAAGACACACACACACAGATGTATGTTGGGTTGTATCTCCTGTCTGGGGGGCGGGAGGGATGTGAGGGAAAGGAAGGAGGGGGGGGGAAGGAAAGGGGAGGGAGGGAACGGAAGAAGGAGAGACGGAAGGGTTTAAGGAAGGTTTGATGGAAGAGGGTTGAGGGGTAAGGAAGGAGATGTGGTTTAAGGGAAGGGAGAGGAAATATAAAGGTGGGGTTAGAGATTGAGGGTAAGTCAGTAGGGGAAGGTGGGGGTAGAGATTGAGGGTAAGTCAGTAGGGGAAAGTGGGGGGGAGGTGGGGGTAGAGATTGAGGGTATGTCAGTAGGGGAAGGTGGGGGGAGGTGGGGGTAGAGATTGAGGGTAAGTCAGTAGGGGAAAGTGGGGGGAGGTGGGGGTAGAGATTGAGGGTAAGTCAGTAGGGGAAAGTGGAGGGGAGGTGGGGGTAGAGATTGAGGGTAAGTCAGTAGGGGAAGGTGGGGGGAGGGGGTAGAGATTGAGGGTAAGTCAGTAGGGGAAGGTGGGGGGGAGGTGGGGGTAGAGATTGAGGGTAAGTCAGTAGGGGAAGGTGGGGGGAGGTGGAGGGGAGGTGGGGGTAGAGATTGAGGGTAAGTCAGTAGGGGAAGGTGGGGGAGAGGGTAGAGATTGAGGGTAGAGATTGAGGGTAAGTCAGTAGGGGAAGGTGGGGGGAGGGGTAGAGAGGATAGTAGGATTGGAAGAATATTTGTGGGAGGTGAGATTGATGTAAATAATTACCCTCTCTTTTACCTTTCCCCTTTCTCTTTCCCCTCCCTTCTCTTCTTCCCCTCCTCCTCCCTCCCCTCTCCCCCACCTCCCCTCCCCCTTCTCCCCCTGATAACACAGTTTGATGTACCCGGCATTGTTTACATGTGGCCATCTCGCAGAAGCTCCTCCTGTATTGTATATCAATTAATTAAAGCCGTGACAATGAAGAGAAGCGGGGACGCACCTGGGGAACTATCACCGCCTTGGCTACACCCATTCTAGCTCGACCTTAACTGCTGCCACCACGATTGGATTACCCAGAGGAACTGTCCTATTGGGGGGGGAGGGGGGGGCAAACATCTTATACCCCACTCCACCTCACCACCCCACTTACCCCATTTCCCACTTACCCCATTTCCCACTTACCCCATTTCCCACTTATCCCATTTCCCATTTACCCCTTCCCTTCAACCCATTCCCTTTCCCATCCCCCTCCTACCATATTCTCTTCCACTCCCTCACACCTTTTCTTCTTCCTCCTCCTCCTCTTCCTTCCACTTCGTCTCTTCCCCGTCCACAACTTCTCTTCCCACTCACTCCTTTTCTTCCCCCTCTCACTCCTCCTCCCCCTCTCACTCCTCTTCAGCTCATCATTATATCACGTATAACGTCAATATATAGGCCATATTCTTCGTTATAACCCTGGCTATATTATGCACCATATTCATAAACTGTTACACAACACCCCCACCTAACACCATAACACACACACTTCCCCACCTAGCACCATAACACACACACTTCCCCACCTAACACCATAACACACACACTTCCCCACCTAACAGCTCAATCCCCACCCGGAGGTTTTCAATAATCAAATAAATATACCGAATAATGGGGAGGAAAATGGGTGGACCCCCCCCCCCCCCCCCGGGACTAAAGCTCGTTTTTTTTATACAGAGAGCAACACTTTTTATGTCTATCTGTGCTGAACTAAAACACCCCCTCCCCCCTCCCCCTCTTCCCCTCCCCCTCTTCCCTCTCTCCCTCACCCCTTCCTCTCACCCCCTTTCCTCTTCCCCCTCATCCCTCCTTCACCCCCCCATCACCGGACCAATACCATCACGACAAATTGGTGTTAGCCGTTGGGGCGAGAATGGTGAACAGAATTACTACACCATCGGCTATGTGATTTTCGCCAAGTTACTGAGCATAGATTCTCTAGTATGGCGGCCATGTTGAAAATTGGAATGTTATTGTATGTATAAATTCAGTTTTCATACAAGTGATGCACATGATCGTGTTTGTACGTAACTTTTGTGTGTGTGTGTGTGTGTGTGTGTGTGCGTGTGCGTGTGTGTTTATATATGCACATGAGTATACGCTAGTTTACCCTTTTGTATGAGAACGCAACACAGTTCCGTACATACAACTATTGTACTCCTGTATGTATATTCTCAACATATACTGTATAACACAGAGACGAATAATCCGTTTCTTTCTCTCTCATACATACGTACATACATAATCTTACACACACACACACACACACACACTACCAAACACTGTGTACACTACTCTCCTCCCCCCCCTGACACCATTACCGCCTATTAGCCCTTACGGCCACACCTGGTATTACCAGTGTGTTTTTTGGCGCTTCCCTCCGTAATATTTATCTGAGGTCGGTATTAAATGACTGGGAGGAGGGCGCGGCCGGTGGGGAGGATGGTACGTGTTCAGCAGCTTGATGGAAGATTAGAGAGTGCGGGTGTTAGATGGGCGTGGGGTAGTGAGGGAGGGGCGTGTGTTGGGTGGTGAGGGAGTGGGGTGGTGAGGGGGTGTAGGGTGGTGAGGGAGGGGTGTGGGGTGGTGAGGGAGGGGTGTAGGGTGGTGAAGGAGGGGTGTAGGGTGGTGAAGGAGGGGTGTGGGGTGGTGAAGGAGGGGTGTGGGGTGGTGAAGGAGGGGTGTAGGGTGGTGAAGGAGGGGTGTGGGGTGGTGACGGAGGGGGTGTAGGGTGGTGAAGGAGGGGTGTAGGGTGGTGAAGGAGGGGTGTGGGGTGAAGGGATTTTCTTTCTTTTTCTTTTTAAATTTTGCCGCAGACAGCACCTAGTTTATTGTGCACCCTACACTCATCCTGTGAGCGGCAGCACAAAATGGATTACAGAGTAGAGTTCACAAAGGGTGTATATAACAGTCCCCAGTGGTCAGGATATTGTGGCGCTGAATGTTACAGAATATTTCCAGTGCATTGTTTATTTGTGTACATAAGAGTTGACTTATTCACATCCACATCACTGTCAGCGTTTGGTCGATCACTGTACATTTATGTTATTCACATCTGTATGAGAAGGATTCATATACATTGTGTGTTTAGTTCTGTATATAGGAATTGACTCAGGTACTGGGTGCAAGAAGTGGATACAGTCTCAAAGTATCAGCTTTCTTCCCTCAGAGATAAAGTGTTGTGCCATTTCATACACAGTGTGCTTGGACCTGTCCCTAACGTAGTTTTGGAGTGTGTGGCCATATGTCTGGCCACACATTTTACATTTAGTCTTGTTCACATCTGCTTGAGGAACATACTGCCAGAGGTACTTATATCCTAACCTTAGTCTAGCGGTTAAAACATCTTGATATCTATTGATCTTGTTACTTGCTTCATATACATGTTTCATTTGATACATCTCATCATGATAGACACTGTGTTGGCTAGTGCCTGTTTGCATTTGTCTGCTTGCGTCAAATTCATCAACAAGTTCTTTCCGAATTACAGTTTTAAAGGTTTCTTTTGACGCTCCTGTCACCTGTGTGTGTGTGTGTGTGTGTGTGTGTGTGTGTGTGTGTGTGTGCACAAAGACGGTACACACAGGCAACTCGGCCAACCTCTCCCCTCTCTGTAATAAGAACCCTTCCAGCAACCTTAATGGTAGACTAGTGACCTTATACCCAGTTAGGTCAAAGGTGAAGGACACACACACACACACACACACACACACACACACACACACACACACACACTCTCTAAAATATATACCCAGCGAAAAATATCTACACGTACATAAACTATCACCATACGCGAAATATTAACCAATAAAACACTGACTGGAGAGAGAGAGAGAGAGAGAGAGAGAGAGAATATGATGCTAGCCGCTGTAATACACTCCCTTTACAACACGTCAAATATGCAACATAGCAATGGTGGTTCAACATGCTGCATCGTGCAATAGTGATTATGCATTCTGCTGTACTGTATATTTGAAGGCCGTGGCTGGCTATCATACCCCTAAACCCTGCCTCCTGCCTCGGTGTCAGTGTTGTTAGAGCGTCGTGGACAAATGGAACAATCATTCGGACGAGTGACTTGACTGACATACCTCTCTGATCGAACAAGTGGGGGTTCATTTGGTGTTCTGGTGTGCGACGCATGGAAGGAAATAATACAATATGATATAAATAATGATGATGGTGATGATAATGATGATATTGATGATGATGGTAATAACAGTAAACTAGAAGAAATGTGAAGTGATGATATAATGAAATAAAATAAGAAAATATAAATACATACGAAAAATTATTAGTTCCCTCCTCTTCCATCCTCAAAAAATCCTTCATCCTTACTTTCCCTCCTCCATCCTCCATCCATACACCACTTTCTTTCATGCAGTTCTATCCTACACTTTCACCTCTATCTTCCTTATCCATCCTTTCTTCCCTCCTACACATCCTTCCACCGCCATACTACTACTCTATCCACACACTCCCATCCTTTCCACCGCTATCCACTCCATCTGTCCCACCCACTCCACCTGTCCCACCCACTCCACCCGTCCCACCCACTCCACCTGTCCCATCCACTCCACCTGTCCCATCCACTCCACCTGTCCCATCCACTCCCAAGAGGACGACATTGAGGAAAATCCATCTTATTTCCTCTGTCCAGTATTACATAATGTACCCTGACTTGGCACTCTCTTGCCTCCGGGACCAACAGGAGAAGAAGAATAAATAAAGAAAATTGATAAATATATTCCTTCTTTCGTCAATTTTCTCCACCTGTCTGTACACTATATTCTCTCACACACACACACACACGCCAACGGGATTTGTGGAAAGAGAGGGAGAGGTAGAGGGAGGTAGGAAGTAAAAAGAGTGCATCGTGCCGTTTACAATCCACGTCAGGCTACAATTTGGTTCCGTCAATACACCCACAGACGACTCCTTCAACTCTCAACACGATTCACTGCACCGTCCTAAGACTCGTCCCCTCCTCTCCTTCCTTCCCCTCCTCTTCCTCATCCTCTTATATTTTTTCTATCTCCTCCTCTTACCTCCTCTTTTCTTTTTTTCTTATCCCTCTTCTTTCCCCTCCTCTTCACCTTCCTCCTCTTCACCTTCCTCCTCTTCACCAATACTCAGGGGGGGAGTGGGCTTCAGTACCAATTCTGACGGTCACAGGGAAGAGCAGTAGTAGTGGTAGTATCAGGGGCAGTAGTAGTAGTAGTGGCAGTATCAGGGGCAGTAGTAGTGGCAGTAGTAGTGCAATAAATTTAGTGACAGCAATTATAGTCGTATTTTGTTGTTGTTGTTGTTTTACCTGGCGGGGGTGGACTAAGCCCCCCCCCCCCCCCCTTGCAGTTATGGTCTTATATTAATGACGAGTTAAGTGTCTAGTGATGGAACCGCTTGAGGATATTAACTTACAAAGGGAGGAGGAGGAGGGGGGATGAGAAGGGGAGGGGGAGGGGGAATAGAAGGGGAGAAGGATAAGGAAACGGTGGATAAGAAGAGGAGGAGGAGAAAGGGAGATAATAAGAGTAGGAGGGGAATGAGGAGAGGGGGGAGGACAACACTTAATAAATAAGACCAATAAACGTAGTAAGAAGATATAGAATGAAGAATAAAATGGGAAATAGTAATAACACGTGATAAATGATATCAACAGACGCAGTAATTAAGTAATAAATCATCCTTATTCTCGTCACGATTCTCAACACCGGCAAAATATTTTAATTGCGCGAGTTTAATAACGACTGAAAAGCTTAATAATTATACTCAAAATAAATAAATAAATTAACGATACAATTCATCCATTTAAGAAATTTATATGTATGAATACATCTTCAAGGTATATAATTAAGCTAATTAGTATAATATATGGTATATCATTTCCCTTAATTATATTACCAATGTCTTAACCTTAGAAATCCTCAGTAATTAGTGATAATGACAACAAGTTCTCTCGGGTGAAATAATTGAGAATAATTAATTAGTGGGGAATAATTCTTCTACAGTAGATAACAGGTAGATACATTTTTTAATGAAGAGTTTACCTGTCGTTAACAATGTCAGGTGTAATTGCATGATGAGTGTACATTGTGTAACTAAGGTAAAAGGTGATGGCTGGGTCTCTATTCTGGTACATCAAAGGGCAGTCCACACAATGGTTGCTCCTGGCGTTACTCTTCAGGGTTAGGTTAGGTTAGGTTAGGTTTAATCTCCAATCGTCAAAGTGGCCTATAATCACTGGGAATTATATCTATCTATCTATCTATCTATCTATCTCTGTCTGTCTGTCTTCATACGCATCAAAACATCCTCACTTGCTGAATGCCTTACACGTCAGGTCATGAACGGGCGGTGACCTGAGTGTGGCCAATAACACACAATGTTTAGTCCCGTTCTGTACTTATAGTGAACATATTGAACTAAGCTGAACATATTGAACTATTGAAGTGAATGTAGTGAGCAAGCAGAGTGAACATTGTGAACAAGTAAAGTAAACTTATTGAACTGATAATGTGAACATATTGAACTAATAAAGTGAACATATTGAACTAAAGATGAAAAAAATGAACATGAAAAGTAAAACATCGAACAAGTGAACATACTGAACTAGAAAAGTGAACAGTGAACTAGCAAAGAAACATATTGAACAAATAAAGTGAATATATTGAACTAATAAAGTGAACAAAATGAACAAGCAAAGTAAAACAACGAATAAGTGAACATATTGAACAAATACATTGAACATATAGCATTCTGTTATTAGATACGGGGAGAAATGTGTTGTTCACCTTACCAATTAAACCCAGAATTGCCAATTTCACCTGGCGATACCAATTACACCTGGCGATACCAATTACACCTGGCGATACCAATTACACCTGGCGTTACCAATTACACCTGGCGATGCCAATTACACCTGGCGTTACCAATTACACCTGGCGATACCAATTACACCTGGCGATACCAATTACACCTGGCGATACCAATTATACCTGGCGATACCAATTACACCTGGTGATACCAATTACACCTGGTGATACCAATTACACCTTGTGTTACCAATTACACCTTGTGTTACCAATTACACCTGGCGATACCAATTACACCTGGCGTTACCAATTACACCTGGCGATACCAATTACACCTGGCGATACCAATTACACCTGATATTACCAATTACACCTGGCGATACCAATTACACCTGGCGATACCAATTACACCTGGTGATACCAATTACACCTGGTGATACCAATTACACCTGGTGATACCAATTACACCTGATGTCACCAATTACACCTGACGATACCAATTACACCTGGCGTTACCAATTACACCTGATGTCACCAATTACACCTGACGATACCAATTACACCTGGCGATACCAATTACACCTGGCGTTACCAATTACACCTGATGTCACCAATTACACCTGACGATACCAATTACACCTGACGATACCAATTACACCGGGCGTCACCAATCACACTTTACCATTTACATCTGCACTACACTGGTAATGACTGATACTCTTGCTGTATGGGGAGTGTATAGTGCACATTATATTAAAAGTTGTTTTAAAATAGGCTGTAGGAATAACAACACCTTAAACTGTTCATATTAGTTGTACTGTGTGTGTGTGTGCGTGCGTGCGTGCGTGCGTGCGTGTGTGTGTGTGTGTGTGTGTGTGTGTGTGTGTGTGTGTGTGTTTTCCTGTAGGTTGGCGCAGCAGGGAAGAGATTGACTCGTAATGGATTTTAACAAGCAATAGATTATATGTTAGGTTAGGTTAGGTGAGGTGAGGTGAGGTTTACAGACAATAGTATGTGGTGTTGAGTTTAAATAATAGCATACTTAACATTGCCTTGCTTCCCTCCCTCTCACCCCTCTCCCCCCCCTCACCCCTCTCCCTCTCCCCCACCCTCAATCCCTCCCCTCCCTCCCTCCCTCCCTCCCTTTCTCACCCCTCTCCTTCTCCCCCACCCTCAATCCCTCCGTTCCTCCTTCCCTCTCTCCCTCTCTCACCCCTCTCCCTCTCCCCCACCCTCAATCCCTCCTTCCCTCTCCCTCCCTCTCTCCCTCACCCCCACCCTCCGTCCCTCGCCCCCACCCTCCCTCCCTCTCCCCCATCCTCCGTCCCTCGCCCCCACCCTCCGTCCCTCGCCCCCACCCTCCCTCCCTCTTTCCCTCCACCACAGCACCGCGGGCAGGTAAGCAAAGGGGTCAAACAGTGAGGTCCAATATTTCCCAATTCCCTCGTGATACCAGGGAAATACGGGTTAGTTTCCCCTGCACGTTGGGCTATCAGTGTGTCGCAACGAGTGCTGTGCAGGGAATTATAATGGCGTGTTGTTATGATGGCGCCTTTGATAGTGTTGGGTGTCCCTCATGTGTTGTTGGTGGCACTTAGTTGTCGGGTGCAGTGGCCAGTGGCTTTTGTTGTCATTACATAAGAACATAAGAAAATAAGGAGTCTGCAATAGGCCGGTTGTCACAAGAGTACGTTCTCTTGTCACTAGAGTCCACAGGTGTTGTAATGTCACGACAGAGTCACCTGGGAGTCATAAAGGGTTCCTTTTTCCGTCACCAGAGGGGGCAGGAGGAAGGGGAGAGTGAGGGGAGAAGTTCACCTGCTAACCCAATCCCTCTCACTCCCCTCTCACCTGTGCAAATCTTACCTTCCTTCCCTTACCTGCTGGGCCCAACCTCTCGCTCTCCCCTCACTCCCCTCTTACCTACAGATCTTGACCTCCCATCCCTCACTTTCTAGTCCATCTCCCCTTATGACCTCACTCCTTACTCCTCCCCTCATTTTTGTTTGCCTCACCTCCCCCTTCCCTTCACTGGCTCTTGCTATCTCACACCTCCCCTCACTTTTCACTTCGACTCTCTCTTCTCATATTTCCCCTCAGCTGTATACTGTTATCACTTCTTTTTCCCCTCTCGTCATTTCAACCCACACTTCACATATCTGTCCTCAGTCTTTCCCCTCACATCCCATTTCTCCCCTTACTTCTCATATCTGTCCTCAGTCTTTCCCCTCACATCCCATTTCTCCCTTACTCATCTGTCCTCAGTCTTTCCCCTCACATCCCATTTCTCCCCTTACTTCTCATATCTCTCCTCAGTCTTTCCCCTCACATCCCATTTCTCCCCTCACTTCTTATATCTGTCCTCATTCTTTCCCCTCACATCCCATTTCTCCCCTTACTTCTCATATCTGTCCTCAGTCTTTCCCCTCACATCCCATTTCTCCCCTCACTTCTTATATCTGTCCTCATTCTTTCCCCTCACATCCCATTTCTCCCCTTACTTCTCATATCTCTCCTCAGTCTTTCCCCTCACATCCCATTTCTCCCCTCCATTTCTCCCCTCACTTCTTATATTTCACTTCACATCTTTCCCCACTTATCACTTCATCTGTCTCTCCCCTCACTTCCCCTCATCTGAAGACTCGAGGACACGTTTCCCCATTACAGTCTCGACCTAGTGTTTGGTTACAGCAGCTGATGGATGTACTCTTGATTACAGCAACTGGTAGATGTACTCTTGATTACCCATCCACACTCACTAAGGAGAGAGAGAGAGAGAGAGAGAGAGAGAGAGAGAGAGAGAGAGAGAGAGAGAGAGAGAGAGACGCTCCGCTGTTCCTCCCCCGTAAAAAAAAAAATATATATAAATAAATTCATAACAAAATATAAGTCTGGTGAAAAGTGGCAAAAGGGGAGATTAAACTGGCCCTAAAAATGCCTATTATCATCACCACTACACTATTAGCGCACAGTGTCCCGCTCACAGGGTGTATCTCATTATTATACTTCAGGCTCAGGGGAATTTGACACCTGTTGGGCGGTGATTTTATATGGATGATATATTTGAGAGAGAGAGAGAGAGAGAGAGAGAGAGAGAGAGAGAGAGATACTTATTGGTGGCTTTTAATTACAGCTGCTCGTAAACAACACACACACACACACACACCTGTCTCTAAAGTCCTCACAGGTATGTCATTGTGCACGTTGAGGTAATTATGTGAGTCCAAAGTGGGCCTTGAGTACAGTAGGTCAGCTTTACGTTAGGTCATTACCGCCACTTGGTGTTGTATGAGGATAGGCCATTCATTAAACTCAATCCACCAGGGCCAAGGATTATTGTTTTTGTCTGTGTGTGTGTAGGGAGTGTGTGTAGGGGGTGTGTGTGGTGTGTGTGGTGTGCGTGTGTGTGGTGTGTGTGGTGTGTGTAGGGGGTGTGTGTGGTGTGCGTGGTGTGTGTTTGGTGTGTGTGTGTGGTGTGTGTAGGGGGTGTGTGTGGTGTGTGTGTGGTGTGTGTAGGGGGTGTGTGTGGTGTGTGTGGTGTGTGTAGGGGGTGTGTGTGGTGTGCGTGTGGTGTGTGTGTGGTGTGTGTGTGGTGTGCGTGTGGTGTGTGTAGGGGGTGTGTGTGTTTAGCATGGATTACATTCACTACCACCAAAAATACCTTAACGTTTTGCCGGTTCATTGTGATCATAATAGCGACAACATCAATAAAAACAACACGACTCCACCATTCACTTGGCGGGTAAAGAGAGTCACTTGGAGGCAACAGAGGAAAAAGTTTTTTATGAATGTAACCAACAGCTGATGGCTGACAAGAGACTGTTAATATGGCAAGTGTATTGTGGTGGAGAGAGAGAGAGAGAGAGAGAGAGAGAGAGAGAGAGAGAGAGAGAGAGAGAGAGAGAGGACTTTGACGCTTATAGACAGCTTAAAGCTGGGGTGCTGATGTAGACCCACGGGGAAGGTGAGGTGAGGCCAGGCTATCTTATTGTGTCCACATGGCCAGCTGTCTTTTTGTGGCCATTTGTCCAGCTGTTTTATTGTGGCCACAGCCAGCTGTCCTATTGAGTCCACATGGCCAGGTTGGTGGGACCAGGCCAGCTGTGCGTGTTTTCATACTAATCTATTTTTGTATAATCAAATGTAAACAGCACTCGTGAATTAAACCCTCACTATGGCCAGATGGTGAACTGACCGTCTCACCTGTATGGCAATTAGTACACCTTCTCACCTGTATGGCAATTAGTACACCTTCTCACCTGTATGGCAATTAGTACACCTTGGTTGAGTTATTCGTTTTAGTCCCAGTTTGTATTAGATGATTTACCCTAATTTATATAATACAATATAGTTGTATACTGTATGGCTTAAGGATCTTTGTAGCTCAGTTGTATATAGCTCACCACATCCAGTCAATACAGTCACTAGATCAAGAAACACAGTTATACCTTGACACAACAACCAATCATCACAGTCAGCAGATCGATGACTGTGGTTTAGAGTGGTATATAATTTAGCTAATGACTGTAATTTGGGGATGAAATGTATATGTTTGTGGTAATAAATTGTTTGGGTAGTAATCCATCTCTCTCTCTCTCTCTCTCTCTCTCTCTCTCTCTCTCTCTCTCTCTCTCTCTCTCTCTCTCTCTCTCTCATTGATGATTTCTTTTTAATAGATGGATGAAAATTTAGGTTAGGTTAGGTTAGGTTTTGTTGGTGTTTTTTTTTTTACGGTTTACAATGGCTTTTACCTTGCCCTTCTCCTCCATCCTCCCCTCCCCTTTCCCTCCCATTCCTTCCCCTTAACCCCTCCTATTCCTTCCCCTTCCCCTCCACTAACCATTCCTACATGCTACTTACAGCTATACATACACACTGTGATTAAAAACCTTAAAATTGATATCCTTGTCAAAGTAATAACCACACACACACACACACACACACACACACACACACACACACACACACACACACACCTTGCCCGCTTTTCAAGACACTTTTTTCAATCGGTTCAAATTGTTCTTCCGACTTTGTAATGTATGCTGGAGTGAGAGGAGTGTGTAGGGGGAGAGGGGGGGGGCTAAGGGGTGTATTGGGGAGGTTAGGAGAAATGTTGGGGAGTGATAGGCGGATGGGAGTTACAGGATTAGGTGTGAGGGAGTGGGGAGGAGGTGTGGGGGAGTGGGGAGGAGGTGTGGGGGAGTGGGGAGGAGGTGTGGGGGAGTGGGGAGGAGGTGTGAGGGAGTGGGGAGGAGGTGTGAGGGAGTGGGGAGGAGTTGTGGGGGAGTGGGGAGTAAGTGTGAGGGAGTGGGGAGGAGGTGTGAGGTATGGATGAGCAGAAATGGAAGGGAGAGGAAGGACGCTGTCTCTCCTCCCTTCAATGTGTCGTCGATGTCTCCTCTTCCCCCACCCGAAGTTTTTCATTAAAATAATAGGTGTGTGTGTGTGTGTGTGTGTGTGTGTGTGTGGTGTGTGTGTGTGTGTGTGTGTGTGTGTGTGTGTGTGTGTGTGGTGTGTGTGTGTGTGTGTGTGTGTGTGTTAATTTATTCACATTAAACGAGTATCTCAATTTATATTCTTGTTTGTTTTATTTCCAGGTAAGGACAGAGACAGGTGGACGAAGAGGGAATTACTTTAGGCCGAGTGTGTCGCCTGCCATAGGTGTGAGTAGAGTGTTAATAGTGTTGTTATTCTCTCTCTCTCTCTCTCTCTCTCTCTCTCTCTCTCTCTCTCTCTCTCTCTCCTCTTCATCCCAGCTACCGGGGAAAGGCTGTCTCACCCTCCCAGAGACCGATAGACCATTAATAGACCATAGCTAGACCACAATAGACCATAGCTAGACCACAATAGACCATAGCTAGACCACAATAGACCATAGCTAGTCCACAATAGACCATAGCTAGACCACAATAGACCATAGCTAGACCACAATAGACCATAGCTAGACCACAATAGACCATAGCTAGACCACAATAGACCATAGCTAGACCACAGTAGACCATAGCTAGACCATAGCTAGACCACAGCTAGACCACAATAGACCATAGCTAGACCACAGCTAGACCATAGCTAGACCACAATAGACCATAGCTAGACCACAATAGACCATAGCTAGACCACAGTAGACCATAGCTAGACCACAGTAGACCATAGCTAGACCACAGCTAGACCACAATAGACCATAGCTAGACCACAGCTAGACCATAGCTAGACCACAATAGACCATAGCTAGACCACAATAGACCACAATAGACCATAGCTAGACCACAATAGACCATAGCTAGACCACAATAGACCACATTAGACCATAGCTAGACCACAATAGACCATAGCTAGACCACAATAGACCATAGCTAGACCACAATAGACCATAGCTAGTCCACAATAGACCATAGCTAGACCACAATAGACCACAGCTAGACCACAATAAACCATAGCTGGACCACAATAGACCATAGCTGGACCATAATAGACCACAATAGACCACATTATATAACAAAACTCGTTACGATACATAGTAAATAAAAACTTGAGAGGTCCTTCACCCAAACAGGATCTGGGAATTTACCCGACAGCGTGGACCAGTTTGTAAACACACTCTCTCCTCCTCCTCCTCCTCATCATCATCATCCACCCCTTTTTTTCTTCCTTTTCTTCTCTCCTCCTCCTCCTCCTCTTCTTCTATATCATCCTCTTTCTCCTCATGCTCTTCCCCCCCTTCCTCTTCCCTCTTTTTCTCCCCCTTCTCATCTTCCTCCTCCTTCACTTGACATAGTCACTGCTTGCGGCAACTTCCTCCGTCTTGTTGTCGTCGGAAGTGAAGATCACAGGGCCGGAGGCGGTAGTTTTGTCCTCCTCACAAGTTACCATTCGTCGATACTGAACACAGAGGTGACAGCTTATTGTTGATGCTTTGGCGATGTCCGGGAGGTAGGTGGTTGTGGATTCCTGTCTGTGTGTGGGGGGGGGGGGGGTGGGCGGTGTGTGTGGGGCGTGTGGGCTAGTGTGTGGGGGGGATGTGGGCTAGTGTTTGGGGGCGTGTGGGTTAGTGTGTGTGGGGGGCCTGTGGGTTAGTGTGTGGGGGGGTCTGTGGGTTAGTGTGTGGGGGGATGTGGGTTAGTGTGTGGGGGGTGTATGGGCTAGTGTGTGTGGGGGGCCTGTGGGTTAGTGTGTGGGGCATGTGGGTTAGTGTGTGGGGGCGTGTGGGTTAGTGTGTGTGGGGGGCGTGTGGGCTAGTGTGTGTGGGGGGCGTGTGGGTTGGTGGAGGGGGTTGTATTAGGGGGATGGGTGTATATATGTGTTTGTGTCTTACGGAATGGGTGTGTGTGTGTGTATGTATGTGTGTGTGTGTGTGTGTGTGTGTGTTTGTTTGTTTGTTTGTTTGTTTGTTAGGTAGAGTGTCTGTGTGTAGGAAGTGTCTGTCTGTCTGTCTGTCTGTATTTGATAATATTTCAGTTAACTGTCTGAACCACCAATTAGCAAGTATTGTCTTAAGGATACGAGGAATTTTCCGGGTCGCTTGGCAGGGGATTTGACTGTTGGGTGATCACCTCTCCCCTCCCCCCCTTCCCCACCTTCCGCCCTTTTGTTTATAAGACTGGCGTACAGCAAATACCTCCTCCACTATCCCGAGACAAAGGTTGACCGTCGGGGGGGGGGGGGGGGGGGGCTGAACGATTGAGCAGAGAGGAAACACAGTAATTGTATTGTCAGCCAACAACACCAAAACAGAATAAACAAAAATAGAGAAATATTTCACCATCATATATAACAAACATTTCTCAACCTGGCTTTTCTGTTTTCATTTTTTTTATTATTATTATTTTTTTTTTTTTTTCAAGACAGGGTTCATTTTTGTTCACTCACTCACTCGTCCATAGGTATAACTCGTGTGATTGTTTTGACTCGAGAGAAAATTCAGAATCACTTGGTAGTAAAGTTGCAACACAAACCACAGACCAATACAATACGTTCAGTAAATCACCGCCAGGCACGGAACCCCTGCAGTTAATAATTGCAATTAGTACAGCAACCAGAGAGCAATCAACGGCCCAGCCAGCTCGTAAAGCCATCAGCGAAGAATCCCAACTCTCTCGTTACATCAAGTGTCGAATCGGATTTCCAAAGTCGAGGGATCGTTAAGTCCTGTGTTAAATCGGGGTCCTTAAACCAGTGTGTTGCTGTATTTCCCTATGTTGAGACTGTCGGGGGGGGGGGGGGGGCGTAAAGTACTTCCCCTCACTACTTCCCTTCACTACTTCCCCTCACTCCCATCTCTACGGAGGCCTCGAAGGGTGGTGGTGGTGGTGGAGAGAGAGAGAGAGAGAGAGAGAGAGAGAGGAGTCCCTGGCCGGAAATTAGAATGTAGAGAGAGATCCTTTCACGGAGTCCTTAAAGGAAGTCCTTGTAAATGAAAGATGAAAGATACTGACTCTAATCTCTCTCTCTCTCTCTCTCTCCTTTTCCCTCTCTTCTCTCCCTCTCTTCTCTCTCTCTTATCTCTAAAAGTCGCAAGGGGTTTATCACCGGGAACAGCCTGCTTCTCTTACCAGGCTATTGAATCGACATTACTCCCTGCCTCTCTTAAGTGGAATCCGTTTTCGATTTTCATTAAAAGTTTTCAAACATCTAAAACCAAGTTCCCGATTCTTGCAAACTACCGAAAAATACTGGATCATTTCTATTCCTATTTTGACTGATAACTTTTTTTTTAATATATAGATTACTGTTTACTTGATATTTACTTTGATAGGTTGTGTTTATGTATTAATCGTATAGTAAACAGTGGTGGAATTACATATATATTATTAGTATATATTAAGTGGGGTTATTAACTTGGTGCCTTGAGGTGTAGGAGGGAGTCTGACTTGGAGTTTGTATAGTAATTATTTATTTAGTGGACAGTAATATGCAAACTAATCTCTGTAGTGAGGATGAGGGACTGTAGAGGTACGGGGGTGAGGGAAGGGGGTATTGGAGGTGGGAGAAGGAGGTACTGGAGGTGGGGGAAGGTGGTACTGGAGGTGGGAGGAGGTACTGGAGGTGGGAGAAGGAGGTACTGGAGGTGGGAGAAGGAGGTACTGGAGGTGGGAGAAGGAGGTACTGGAGGTGGGAGAAGGAAGAATATCAAGATTGAATGGGAGGAAGATGATATTGACAGGAAGAGAAGAGAGAACTTGGAGAAGGAGGAGGTGGGTTGTGTGTGAGGGGGGGGGGGGGAGGTACAGTATGTGGGAGGAGAGGGGTGTGGTGGTGGTTATTGTAGGGGGGGATAGTGGTTGTTGTGGTAGCTGTTGATGGTGGTGGTGGTCGTTGTAGCTGATGGGTAGTGATGATGGTAGTGGAGGTAATGGTGGTGTGGTGATGGTGGTAGTGGTAGCTCCTAGTAGTGGTGATGATGGTAGTGGTAGCTCCTAGTAGTGGTGATGGTGGTAGTAGTGATGATGGTGGTAGCTGGTGGTGACGATAGTTGCTGGTAGTAGTAGTGATGATAGTGGTTGTTGGTAATAGTGGTGATGGTAGCTGCTAGTAGTAGTAATGATGGTGATAATAGTGGTAGGTGATGGTGGTTGTCGCCGCCACCAGGGAGGGACCAGATATGAACGCGTTAATCAGTCCCGCCAGGTATTAATCAAGCTTCTTAATTAAATCACACGTAGCGTTCCCAATAAGTCATTAATTACCAAGCAGTGCATGGCCAACTGAACCCGTAAATCCATGTTATCAACAGTGATTACCTCTTACAGCAGGGAGAGGCAAGATTACTCTCTCTCTCTCTCTCTCTCTCTCTCTCTCTCTCTCTCTCTCTCTCTCTCTCTCATACCGTGCTGGATGTGATTCGAGGAGGGAGGTAGGATTGTGGGAGGGGGGGGGGGGATTTGTAGGGGGCTAGACTGAGGAGTGTTCGTTGGGGCTGTGAGAGTGAGAGGGAAACACCCATTCCCCTCTCACTTTACACCATAGAACTTTGTCACACGAATAATAATATCAACACAGAAATTTGATACACAATTATTTAAAAGATCAAAAGAGTTATCGAAACCATACACGATAAACAACAGTATTTTTTAACATATTTCAACCACAAAGTTAACACAGCTCTTAACATTCACACCTGGATGAATATAACTTGTTAATGTACACAGCAACCACATTCACTTTACCGCTAATCGACATACTCTCACCTGATGCAAATTAGATTGATAATTTCAGGGTATTTACCTTTTTTTTCTGGATATATAAACATTTTTAGCGATATTTAACTTCCTGTAAATATTTAACAATATAACTAACATTAAAGTAACACATTTTGGTCATAGGTCCGACACACTTTATTTTGTACCACTTTTGTAACTTATTTGCGTATGTTTACTTATTTCCCAGTTGATGTAAATGATAGTAATATTTTTTAAGCGTATTTGAACCTTTCCGACGCCATTTTTGTTACAATTTTGTTGATATTAAACATTATAGTAAAAAAAGGTATAATGTTTTATTTTATTTTCGTTTATTATTTATTAATTTATTTATTTTATTTATTTATTTTTGAGGATGAACTTTGATAATAATTAATGTATGTGTTCAGTTGTTGGGAAAGATTAAAAGTTGGTATTTTTTTAATGAAATGTAACTTAGTTTGGTACATTTAAGGAGAGAGAGAGAGAGAGAGAGAGAGAGAGAGAGAGAGAGAGAGGACTTACTCACCCGGCTATTGACAGATCCCCTCCTCCAACTACCCCCTCCCCCTCACCCTCACCCCTCTCCCCTCATCCCCTCACCCCCCTCACCCCTCCCCTCATCCCTCCCCCTCACCCCTCCCCCTCCCCCTCCCCCTCACCCCTCCCCCTCCCCCTCACCCCTCCCCCTCACCCTCACCCCTCCACCTCACCCCTCAAAAAACTGTACAGGCGAGGTTTTCAGTGTGTGTGTGTGTGTGCCTGAAAATTTACCCATCACCGTGTGTTTTTACCCCGTCAGCGAGTCATGGTTCACGGTGTTTTACCATCACTGTGAGTCTCTCGACCTTCCTCCCATTCCCTGGTCTAATTTTTGATCCCTTGATGTTTTGCGTCGTGATGATGGTGTATCCTGTGACGGCATATGGTGTGTAGTGTTGCCTGTGGTGTGTTGCTGTAGGAGTGTTTATAGTGTGTGGTGTGTTATGTTACCCATGGTGTGTGTATTGTTACTGTAGTGTATATAGTGTTAGTATAGTGTATGTGTGTGTGTATATTGTTACCATATAGTCTTTGTTTATTGGATGGTGGTCAAGTGTGCCGACAACACACACACACACACACACACACACACACTACACCCTCCCTACACCCCCCCCCCCCCGACACCATCCCCAGTAATTATATCATAATGAAAAACGAACAAATAATTCACCAGTGTCATTATGGGGAACAATTAGCGTGTGGAGTTGCGTGACCCCGGGATGCTGCACACACACACACACACACACACACACACACACACACACACACACACACACACACACCGCTACTAATTACCAACACTAAATTATCGGCAAATAATCGGTGGTGTGCGGGATGTGTGCTGGTAATTATATCGGCCAACATCAACAGTAGCAACGTCACTGGGGGAAAGCTGGGTGTATCCTCTCTCTCTCTCTCTCTCTCTCTCTCTCTCTCTCTCTCTCTCTCTCTCTCGTGGAGGTGTTATTGACAGCCAGAAATTTCTCTCGACATTTTATCTGAGAACGTGAATGTCCTTCCTTGGAATTTTAACTTTAATATTAAAGGACTTGTTGTTTACGACTCTGTGTGTGTGTGTGTGTGTGTGTGTGTGTCTGTGTGTGTGTAATAATAATAATAATAATAATAATAATAATAATAATAAACGGTTTATTAATAGAGTTGCAGCCGGTGGCTGAAAATATACAGACTTACATTAGATTTAGACATAATGATTTAATATGCATTGAATACATCTACAGGGCTGTACAGTACAGAAATCAGGCGTTGTTTATTATTTTAACAATAGATGGGATGGTGCTGTTCTTATATCTATCAGTGCGGGCTCTTATGGGCTGAATTTTGTTGTAGTGGCGGACTGCGCGAGTTGGGTGGGGGGCTGCAGGAGGTGGCGATGGCGAGGGTGGTGCAGTAGTCCTCGGCCAAACCTTTCCAGTGCTTGGTGGTGGAGGTCACTGAGGGATGGCATTTCCAGGGTGGAGAGAGCGTTGGTGTAGCCGGAGTAGTCTGCGCCGAGCATGATTCTGCAGGCCCTCTTCTGTACCTTCTCTAGCCGACGTTGTTGGGTGGAGTTGAGAGAAGACGACCAGGCTGGTGACGCATACGTTAGTTTGGGGAGAATAAAGGCGTTGTAGATGGTCCTCAGCTCTGGCGTGGGTGTCCCAAGTGACCTAAGTAGTCGTAGCATGTAGAGACGGTACGAGGCTGCCTTGACTGTGTATGTGTGTGTGTGTGTGTGTACGATGCTCTGTTACCCAAACATTCATCCAGTCATCCATAATGGGTTCTTTTTTCTACGTGTTTGAATTTAATAAACACAGGTGTAAAAATGTATTTGAACAGGTGTTAAAATGTATCAAAAACAGGTGTTAAATTAGCGTGTTTCCTGATCTAACTGATGGAGGCGTTCTGCTATTGTGGGTAGTTATACATATATATATATATTTTTTATTTTTTGTGTGGTTGAAATTGGTTAATGATAGGCTTGGTTAATCTTGTTTATTCAGTGAGGTTAATGTGTGGCTTTAACCCTGAATTATCGTATATATGCTTGTGTTATTATCTCCTGGTCAAATTATCATGGGAGTATATAGCAGTTGATGGTCTCTGTCTGTGTCTGTCTGTTCTTAGTGTCTGTCTGCCCATACACTCATCTATGTTAGGGTTGGTGTTAAAATGTATTAGGTCAGGTGTATTTTGAAACAGGTGTGAAAATGTATGAGGACAGGTGTTAAAATGTATTAGGACAGGTGTGTATTGAAGCAGGTGTTAAAATGTATGAGGACAGGTGTTAAAATGTATTAGGACAGGTGTGTTTTGAAGCAGGTGTTAAAATGTATGAGGACAGGTGTTAAAATGTATTAGGACAGGTGTCTAAAATGTATGAGGGCAGGTGTAAAAATATATATTAGGGCAGATGTGTATTGAAACAGGTGTTAAAATGTATTAATGATTGATATTTTTGTGGGGCATCTCATCGCATCCAATCTTAAGTAATTACAATGACAGTTTACCTATTGCCAGTTTAATGCGACGTTCTCATTGGCTCACAGTTTTCCTTTTTCTTTTGTTATGGAAAATAAGTCCGTAATTTTTGTTTAATATTGAAAAGGCTGAGAGAATAATGGTATATTTTTTATTAACTTTCCGCAACACTGATCATTCATCTCCCTGACTCGAGGCCACCCAGCAGCTGGCATGGTCATATCCCCCCCCCCTCTTTCACCTTAACCCCTCTTCTCCCCTCTTCTAAACCCCTCCTCTCCCCTTGCTTTCTCTTTTCCTTTCCTTTCTCCTATCTTCCCTTCCATCCTCTCTCCTCTTTTCCCTCTCCCCTCCCCTTCCACTCACCCTTCCTCGCCCCTCTCTCCTCCACTCCCCTCCCGCTGGCCTCAAACATTACGCTAAATCCTCTCTCATAAAAATCTTATATGACAACCCCGTGATCCATAATCCGGACATCAGCCTCCTAACAGCGGGACACAATAGGACAGAGCGGACACAATTTAACAGACCCCCGACCTTAATATATGCATGGCGGAGGTTGGGTTAGGTTAGGTCACCCCAGGGAGTCGGGAGTAATAACAATAATGTCCTTTTGTGATGATGAAATGGATCGCCTTTGATATTATTAGAGGTGGATTAGCGAGGTCTTGGTGGATAGAGGGTTAAAATCCAATCAAATCCACTTCAGGTTGGTGTTTACTATCCTTAAGAACTGTGGATAGGATTTTTGGGTTGGAGTTTTTGTGTGTTCTGGGATAGTCATGTTAGTATAGAGGATAGTAGAATTGGTTGGAGAGTGTTTTAAATGGATAGTATCGACTCCGGGGAAGAGTCTTGTGTTATCACGGAATAGTTAATGATAGTCTTGTTTTACTGGGTGATGTAAATGACTAGAACCTATCCCAGGCTAGTAAACTATCATTGGCGAGTAGTTTAAGATTAGCCTTTGGTCTAGGATAGTTGTGTCGGATAATACCAAGGTAGATGATAATGTCGTCAGGTGAAATTTATTTAGGAATGAGTTATATCACCTGTTGGTTCGTTGAATCAGTGACTAATGATGTGATGTTACCTGTTTATGATGTTACCTGGTTGTGATGTTACCTGTCTATGATGTTACCTGTTTTATGATGTTACCTGTTTTATGATGTTACCTGGTTGTGATGTTACCTGGTTGTGATGTTACCTGGTTGTGATGTTACCTGTCTATGATGTTACCTGTTTGTGATGTTACCTGGTTGTGATGTTACCTGTTTATGATGTTACCTGGTTGTGATGTTACCTGTTTGTGATGCTACCTGTTTGTGATATGAGGATTCAATGTCAATTTTTTATCATAGGATTGGAGAAGACTTTATTGTGTGTTTATATATGCGTCAGGTACAGGGGAGGGTTTTAATTGAGTTAGAGGACTGCCGTTGATAGCCTACACTATCCTGGAGTTAGTATAATTAACGTTAACAACAGGTGTGAGATGAGGTGAGGGGAGGGGTGAAGGATGGAGAAATGAGGAGGTGTGAAAGGAGGGGAGGTGAAGGGGTGTGAGGGGGAGGGATGCGTGTGGCGTCCGGACAGGTGAGGTGGTGAAGAGGCGGCTGGTAATTAACTGGTCCAGGTGTTGTTGAGGTGTTGCCTTGTCAGAGTGTCGGTGTGTGTGTGTGTGGGGGGGGGGGGGCGTGTAGAGTGTGCGTGTGTGTTCGTGTATGTTCGTGTGTGTGTGTGTGTGTGTGTGTGTGTTCTTGCTATCATAATCGCAATCTTTCCCCACTCACTCTCCCCCACCCCGTTATTTCATCTCTTCCTCTTAACCCACCAACCCCCCACCCACCCCTTAACCAATCAACCCCTCCCCCCCCCTTAACCAATCAACCCCTCCCCCCTTAATCCATCAACCCCTTCCCCCCCCTTAATCCATCAACCTCTCCCCCCCCCCTTAATCCATCAACCTCTCCCCCCCTTAATCCATCAACCCCTTCCCCCCTTAATCCATCAACCCCTTCCCCCCTTAATCCATCAACCCCTCCCCCCCTTAATCCATCAACCCCCAAATATCAATCCCAAACTGTCCAGGGCAACAAGTGAAGTAAATGACTATGAAATATATCCCAGTAGAGTTCATAGAGGGGGAGGAAGGCCATTTACTTTCATTTTTCAGGATCAACCGTACAACAGCCTATCAACCAGTTCACTTTATAGGATCCCCTGGGCCAGATCAACCATATGGAGAGACTGGGGGGTGTAGGGGGAGGATAGGTTGGGGGGGAGGGTAGGTTGATGGGTGGGGGGGTTTGGTGTGGGTGGAGGATGGTGAGTGGAGGAAGAGGGGAATGTGTGGGTAGCATGGGAGAGAGGCTTGGTTGAGACAGAGAGGGATGGGTCGATGGAAAGGGGGAGGGAAAGTTTGTGGGTGAGAGGGAGGGAGGGAGGGAGGGAGAGATGATGATGTAGAGGGGAATGGTAAACGAATTAAGGAAAGGGAGGAGAAGGAAGAGAAAAGAGAGATTCGTTTGTACACTCGTCACTATCTCTCTATCTCTCGCCACTGTCTCAGGTGTCAATGTCTCAGGCGTCAATGTCTCAGTCGTCAATGTCTCAGGCGTCAATGTCTCAGTCGTCAATGTCTCAGTCGTCAATGTCTCAGGCGTCAATGTCTCAGGCGTCAATGTCTCAGTCGTCAATGTCTCAGGCGTCAATGTCTCAGGCGTCAATGTCTCAGGCGTCAATGTCTCAGTCGTCAATGTCTCAGGCGTCAATGTCTCAGTCGTCAATGTCTCAGTCGTCAATGTCTCAGTCGTCAATGTCTCAGGCGTCAATGTCTCAGGCGTCAATGTCTCAGTCGTCAATGTCTCAGTCGTCAATGTCTCAGGCGTCAATGTCTCAGTCGTCAATGTCTCAGTCGTCAATGTCTCAGGCGTCAATGTCTCAGTCGTCAATGTCTCAGTCGTCAATGTCTCAGGCGTCAATGTCTCAGTCGTCAATGTCTCAGGCGTCAATGTCTCAGGCGTCAATGTCTCAGTCGTCAATGTCTCAGTCGTCAATGTCTCAGGCGTCAATGTCTCAGTCGTCAATGTCTCAGGCGTCAATGTCTCAGGCGTCAATGTCTCAGGCGTCAATGTCTCAGTCGTCAATGTCTCAGGCGTCAATGTCTCAGGCGTCAATGTCTCAGTCGTCAATGTCTCAGTCGTCAATGTCTCAGTCGTCAATGTCTCAGTCGTCAATGTCTCAGGCGTCAATGTCTCAGTCGTCAATGTCTCAGTCGTCAATGTCTCAGGCGTCAATGTCTCAGTCGTCAATGTCTCAGGCGTCAATGTCTCAGTCGTCAATGTCTCAGTCGTCAATGTCTCAGGCGTCAATGTCTCAGGCGTCAATGTCTCAGTCGTCAATGTCCCAGGCGTCAATGTCTCAGTCGTCAATGTCTCAGTCGTCAATGTCTCAGGCGTCAATGTCTCAGTCGTCAATGTCTCAGTCGTCAATGTCTCAGTCGTCAATGTCTCAGTCGTCAATGTCTCAGGCGTCAATGTCTCAGGCGTCAATGTCTCAGTCGTCAATGTCTCAGGCGTCAATGTCTCAGGCGTCAATGTCTCAGTCGTCAATGTCTCAGTCGTCAATGTCTCAGTCGTCAATGTCTCAGTCGTCAATGTCTCAGGCGTCAATGTCTCAGGCGTCAATGTCTCAGTCGTCAATGTCTCAGGCGTCAATGTCTCAGGCGTCAATGTCTCAGGCGTCAATGTCTCAGTCGTCAATGTCTCAGGCGTCAATGTCTCAGGCGTCAATGTCTCAGTCGTCAATGTCCCAGGCGTCAATGTCTCAGTCGTCAATGTCTCAGTCGTCAATGTCTCAGGCGTCAATGTCTCAGTCGTCAATGTCTCAGTCGTCAATGTCTCAGTCGTCAATGTCTCAGTCGTCAATGTCTCAGTCGTCAATGTCTCAGTCGTCAATGTCTCAGTCGTCAATGTCTCAGGCGTCAATGTCTCAGTCGTCAATGTCTCAGTCGTCAATGTCTCAGTCGTCAATGTCTCAGGCGTCAATGTCTCAGTCGTCAATGTCTCAGGCGTCAATGTCTCAGTCGTCAATGTCTCAGTCGTCAATGTCTCAGGCGTCAATGTCTCAGTCGTCAATGTCTCAGTCGTCAATGTCTCAGGCGTCAATGTCTCAGTCGTCAATGTCTCAGTCGTCAATGTCTCAGGCGTCAATGTCTCAGTCGTCAATGTCTCAGTCGTCAATGTCTCAGTCGTCAATGTCTCAGTCGTCAATGTCTCAGGCGTCAATGTCTCAGGCGTCAATGTCTCAGTCGTCAATGTCTCAGGCGTCAATGTCTCAGGCGTCAATGTCTCAGTCGTCAATGTCTCAGTCGTCAATGTCTCAGGCGTCAATGTCTCAGTCGTCAATGTCTCAGTCGTCAATGTCTCAGTCGTCAATGTCTCAGTCGTCAATGTCTCAGGCGTCAATGTCTCAGGCGTCAATGTCTCAGGCGTCAATGTCCCAGGCGTCAATGTCCCAGGCGTCAATGTCTCAGTCGTCAATGTCTCAGGCGTCAATGTCTCAGTCGTCAATGTCTCAGTCGTCAATGTCTCAGTCGTCAATGTCTCAGTCGTCAATGTCTCAGGCGTCAATGTCTCAGGCGTCAATGTCTCAGTCGTCAATGTCTCAGGCGTCAATGTCTCAGTCGTCAATGTCTCAGTCGTCAATGTCTCAGGCGTCAATGTCTCAGTCGTCAATGTCTCAGTCGTCAATGTCTCAGGCGTCAATGTCTCAGGCGTCAATGTCTCAGTCGTCAATGTCTCAGGCGTCAATGTCTCAGGCGTCAATGTCTCAGTCGTCAATGTCTCAGTCGTCAATGTCTCAGGCGTCAATGTCTCAGTCGTCAATGTCTCAGGCGTCAATGTCTCAGGCGTCAATGTCTCAGTCGTCAATGTCTCAGTCGTCAATGTCTCAGGCGTCAATGTCTCAGGCGTCAATGTCTCAGGCGTCAATGTCCCAGGCGTCAATGTCTCAGGCGTCAATGTCTCAGGCGTCAATGTCTCAGGCGTCAATGTCTCAGGCGTCAATGTCTCAGTCGTCAATGTCTCAGGCGTCAATGTTTTCAAAGATATAAATTTTTAAACACGATAAGTTCAGACGCGCGCATTAGCCAGTTTGATTTTGGGGGATAAAGGGAATGAAGGGAGAGGTGGGGAGAATGAGGGTGTGAAGGGAGAAAAGGGGTGTTTTGGTGGAAGGGAGAAATGGTGGAGGTGTGGAGGAGAAGGGAGGGAAGGAGGAGGAAGAGAAGTGGTTGTGTGAAGGCGAGAGTTTGTGGAGGTATAAGGAAGGGAGGGAAGGAGGTAGTGGAGGTATAAGGAAGGGAGGGAAGGAGGTGGTGGAGGTATAAGGAAGGGAGGGAAGGAGGTGGTGGAGGTATAAGGAAGGGAGGGAAGGAGGTGGTGGAGGTATAAGGAAGGGAGGGGGGAGGTAATAGGAGATGATGATGGATGAGAGAGGGGAAGTAGGGCGTGGGGGATAAGAAAAAGGAAGAGCAAGGAATGAGGAGGAAGTAGGAGGACAAAAACAGGGAGTAACAGGAGGCAGGAGGTATTGTTTGGCCTCAGAGGAAATATTTAGACAGGAGGCTTTAGCGCGCCTCTTTTTATACTGACCGACGATAATCCCTTTTATTTTCATATTGGCCTTTGGGGTACAGCGGCCGGTGGGGTCCAGCTGCCGGGGGGGGGGGGGGGGGGTAAAGTCCAGCGGACGGTGGGGGTCCAGCGGCCGGTGGGGTCCAGTTGCCGGAGGAGGTCTAGTCCAGCGGACGGTGGGGGTCCAGCGGCCGGTGGGGTCCAGTTGCCGGAGGAGGTCTAGTCCAGCGGACGGTGGGGGTCCAGCGGCCGGTGGGGTCCAGTTGCCGGGGGGGGGGGGTCTAGTCCAGCGGACGGTGGGGGTCCAGCGGCCGGTGGAGCCCAGTGGCCGGTGGAGTCCAGCTGCCGGAGGGGGTCCAGTCCAGCGGACGGTGGGGGATCGAGCGGCCGGTGGAGTCCAGTGGCCGGTGGGGACTAGTGGCCGGTGGGGTCCAGCTGCCGGGGGGGGGGGGGGTTCACTCCAGCGGCCGGTGGAGCCCCGTGGCCGGTGGAGTCCAGCTGCCGGAGGGGGTCCAGTCCAGCGGACGGTGGGGGATCCAGCGGCCGGTGGAGTCCAGTGGCCGGTGGGGACTAGTGGTCGGTGGGGTCCAGCTACCGGGGGGGGGGGGTTCACTCCAGCGGCCGGTGGAGCCCAGTGGCCGGTGGGGTCCAGCGGACGGTGGGGACCAGCGGCCGGGGGGTTCAGTGGCCGGTGGGGTCCAGCGGCCGGTGGGGTCCAGCTGCCGGGGGGGGGATCCAGTCCAGCGGACGGTGGGGACCAGCGGCCGGGGGGTTCAGTGGCCGGTGGGGTCCAGCGGCCGGTGGGGTCCAGCGACCGGTGGGGTCCAGCGGCCGGGGGTCCAGCGGCCTTTGGGGTCCAGCGGCCGGTGGGGTCCAGCGGCCGGGGGGTCCAGCTGCCGGGGGGGGGGGGGTTCACTCCAGCGGCCGGTGGAGCCCAGTGGCCGGTGGAGTCCAGCTGCCGGAGGGGGTCCAGTCCAGCGGACGGTGGGGGATCCAGCGGCCGGTGGAGTCCAGTGGCCGGTGGGGACTAGTGGTCGGTGGGGTCCAGCTACCGGGGGGGGGGGGGGGGTTCACTCCAGCGGCCGGTGGAGCCCAGTGGCCGGTGGGGTCCAGCGGACGGTGGGGACCAGCGGCCGGGGGGTTCAGTGGCCGGTGGGGTCCAGCTGCCGGGGGGGGATCCAGTCCAGCGGACGGTGGGGACCAGCGGCCGGGGGGTTCAGTGGCCGGTGGGGTCCAGCGGCCGGTGGGGTCCAGCGACCGGTGGGGTCCAGCGGCCGGGGGTCCAGCGGCCTTTGGGGTCCAGCGGCCGGGGGTCCAGCGGCCTTTGGGGTCCAGCGGCCGGGGGGTCCAGCGGCCGGTGGGGTCCAGCGGCCGGTGGGGTCCAGCGGCCGGGGGGTCCAGCGGCCTTTGGGGTCCAGCGGCCGGGGGTCCAGTAGCTGGTGGGGGACACGGTAAAAAGAGAGTAGTGATCTTACCTCAAAGGCCCTGTGTTAACTTATTCTGAGGCAGATAGAGAGGGTGAGAGGTAGAGAGGGTGAAAGGTAGTGAGGGTGAGAGAGAGAGAGAGAGAGAGAGAGAGAGAGAGAGAGAGAGAGAGAGAGAGTTTAGTATATGTGTATAAATAAGGTGATGGAAAAGTCTTTGTGCACCAGTAATGATTAACAAATATACCTTTATTTTAATCAACTATTGGTTATTAACAACAAGTGCACAGTATTTTTCGATCACCATATATATTTTTTTTTCATCAGTTGGAAATGTTGTTGAGAGGGTAGGCTTCAAGGGGGGTGAGGGGAGGGGTGAGGGGAGGGGAGAGTTGGGTGTAATGGCCACTTGGGGACCATTTACAAGTCAATCCAGGGAGCGTGGCGTGTGGACTCTTCTTCCCGCAGAAGGAGATGAGCGAGGTATTGTGTCCTGTTTTTGTTTGTTTGTGTCGCCCGATAGTTTAAACAGCATAACCTGATATCGGCGTCTTGGTGGGGATTCGAACCCGGGATCACTAAATTGCGTAGACTAGTGTTATAACATCTCCACACAAATTAGATATTGTCTCCTTGTTAGACATTCGAACCGTGATACTCCTGGGTTGTATACATCGTTGTCATAACCACTCCGCCACACGAATTAGTTATCAAACACTGTCACCTTGCATGAGACTCACCAACAAGCACTGGATTACTGAGGGCAGTGTCATAACCACTCCCCCTGGACCTTGTTACTCACCCGTGAAATTCTCTTATTAAACTCAGGAGTGATGTGTGCGGAAGACACCACCGTCAGTAGCCTCCTTGTTTTGTCAGTTTTAACTCTCTTAAGACCTCCCTCAGGACAGTTACTCACCCTAACCCAACCCACCTTCCTCACCCACCCAGCCCACCCCTAGTGTTCCAGACTTAACCCCTCGGCGCACTAGACCTCACTCTCAAAATAATGACAATTTCCCAGATGAAAAATGGTCTTTACGCCCCCAAGAGATAAGGTTGTTTTTCACGGCGGCTGTACACTCCTTTTTTTCCCAATGGTTTTATAAGGCTTGGTCCATTGTGTACTCTGAGGGCAGGCGGAGGGGCCCTAATCAGTACGCACGAATTCTGTTATTTCATGCATGGTTGGTGAGGGGAAACCGACACGCCGATGGGGGGAGTGAGGGGAATCGGGGAGTAGTGGCGCCAAGGGTGGTGAGGTGAGGGAGGGGTAGGAGCTGGGGGGGAGGGGTGGTGAGGGTAGGTGACTTGATAGAGAGAGGGGAAAAGAAAGGAGTCAAAAGATCCTGATGTGGAAGGGCGATGGGATGGAGATCTGTCCTAGCTACTGGTCCCCTGGGGAGGAGGAAGGGAGGGGAGGAGATAGTCTTGCTGATGAAGCCAGCTGGTTGGTGAGGGGAAGGTGGGGATGAAGCCAGCTGGTTGGTGAGGGGAAGGTAGGGATGAAGCCAGCTGGTTGGTGAGGGGAAGGTAGGGATGAAGCCAGCTGGTTGGTGAGGGGAAGGTGAAGATGGTGAGGAATTTACCTTGGCTTGAGTGTCTTTATAATAATGATGATGATAGATCTACGCTGACTAATGATGTTACTGAAGTATGTGTTGGGAGGTGGGGAGCTAATGTTGGGAGGTGGGGAGCTAATGTTGGGAGGTGGGGAGCTAATGTTGGGAGGTGGGGAGCTAATGTTGGGAGGTGGGGAGCTAATGTTGGGAGGTGGGGAGCTAATGTTGGGTTTTATGAAGGTCAGTAAGGCTCTCGAGAACAATGGATTTGCATAACGTTAATGAAGACACATATTAAGGGAGGCTGATGTGATACCCCTGTTAGTTTACCCCGGGTACGTGGTGGTGTGTAGTGGGAGAGGGAGATGGAAAAGGAGGTAATTGGGAGGGAAGACGAATAGGATAGTGTGGGAGAAGAGGGATGGAAATTGGGAGAAATAAGGGAAGATTGAAGGGGGGTAGGCCGCAGGAGGGGAGAAGTGGGAGGGAGGGGGAAGATTTATGGGAGAGGGGTATTGGAGGCTTAGAGTGAGGGCGGGGGATTAGGGAGCGAGGGTAAGGATGGGGTTAGGGATTGTGGTAAAGAGGGGAGGAGGAGACATAGAATAGAGTGAGTCCTTTTAGGGGATTATTACATCTAAGGACGGGGATGATGGAGGCACTCTGGCACTGTTCTAGGATATGTGTGGCACTGATATTGATATATTGATATTGAAGCAGTTTATTTAGCCAGAAGAACACAGATACAGAGCTGAAAATAAATAATAATATTAACATGGCTGAGCCAGTTGAGAACCTGAGGCACCTGATATATACTGTACATTTATCTCAAGGAAGTATTATGTAACATTTAGTATCATCTGGAATAGTACAATAGTATGGTGGTAATAAGACCATATCAGAATGTTACCACAGTTATCACTTCGATATTTATCAATATTTATTATATTTTTTACATTATATAATAAGTATATGCATACTTTACATTGGAGTTGATATACATAAATATGATAAAGGAGGGAAGCAGTACAACACGGGTTGTATTAAGGTGGAACAAGAGGACATAGCTGTCAGGATTATGTCTAGTTGGCAAATATATTTATTGCAATGGTAATTTCTATCTATCTATTGTACATGATGATTGATGATAAAACGGTTGTGATGGTACAATAAAAGCAGGTACTGTAAATATAGTAAGTGTTACAAAAAAATATTAATACTTAGACAATAGATATTTTTTAAGAGATGACTTAAAGGAAGGGAGCGTAGTCTTTACTCGGATGGGTGGGGGTAAGTTGCTCCACACCTTCACACCGTGATATTTTATGGAGGTCTGGGACTGAGAGGAGCACATGGGGGGTGCCTTAAGTTGTTCTGGGATATGTGTGGCACTGTTTTGGGATACGAGTCTGGCACTGTTCTACCAGTGTCAGTATATTGTTGTTTTCTAAATAGAATTATTATCAAAGCGTTTTGGTCTATACATACATACATACATACATACATACCCTGTACATACATTGGGCTTCATGGTGTTGATTACTGCCATGGACACCATCACCACCAGGCATCACCATCACCTTCTGGAGTAGGTAGTGATGACAATAAGACTGTGGGTAATTATAAAACATATATCGGAACTCATTAACCCAGCTTAACTTAATGGCCCTTGAAAAAACCCTTAATAATGGAACCGTGAGACCCACCCCATCCCACCCCACTTTCCACCCCACCCCTGGATAATAGGGAACTTGGAGTGGGGGAGGTAGAAAGCATAATGGTCGATAATCTCAGAAAAAGAGGCACTGGGCTCGGTAATCACCCTCAGACCCCTACACATTAATCCCAGCGTAAATCCTATATCAGAGAACATTGATGCGTTGAAATCTTATACGTGAAGGGATTAATTGTGATTACTGAAAAGAAAACGGGGTGAGGAGGGGGAGGGGCGAGGAGGGGGGTGGGGTGAGGAGGGGGTGGGGTGAGGAGGGGGGTGGGGTGAGGAGGGGGGTGGGGTGAGGAGGGGGAGGGGTGAGGAGGGGGGTGGGGTGAGGAGGGGGGTGGGGTGATATATTAATGGGAAGACTTGGATCATCGTGAGGGACTGTGTGTGAGAGGTGAGGGGTTGAGAGACTTTGTGTGAGAGGTGAGGGGTTGAGAGACTGTGTGTGAGAGGTGAGGGGTTGAGAGACTGTGTGTGAGAGGTGAGGGGTTGAGGGACTGTGTGTGAGAGGTGAGGGGTTGAGAGACTGTGTGTGAGAGGTGAGGGGTTGAGAGACTGTGTGTGAGAGGTGAGGGGTTGAGAGACTGTGTGTGAGAGGTGAGGGGTTGAGGGACTGTGTGTGAGAGGTGAGGGGTTGAGAGACTGTGTGTGAGAGGTGAGGGTTTGAGGGACTGTGTGTGAGAGGTGAGGGGTTGAGAGATTGTATGTGTGAGAGGTGAGGGGTTGAGAGATTGTGTGTGAGAGGTGAGGGGTTGAGAGATTGTATGTGTGAGAGGTGAGGGGTTGAGAGACTGTGTGTGAGAGGTGAGGGGTTGAGAGACTGTGTGTGAGAGGTGAGGGGTTGAGAGATTGTATGTGTGAGAGGTGAGGGGTTGAGAGACTGTGTGTGAGAGGTGAGGGGTTGAGAGACTGTGTGTGAGAGGTGAGGGGTTGAGGGACTGTGTGTGTGGGAGGTGAGGGGTTGAGAGATTGTATGTGTGAGAGGTGAGGGGTTGAGAGACTGTGTGTGAGAGGTGAGGGGTTGAGAGACTGTGTGTGAGAGGTGAGGGGTTGAGGGACTGTGTGTGAGAGGTGAGGGGTTGAGAGACTGTGTGTGAGAGGTGAGGGGTTAGAAGCAGTAGATGAAGAAGTCATAAAGACAAGTGTGGGGGAAGATTGGTCAGGTAAGAGGGCTCAAGTAGTGTGGTGATGGTGATGGCGTGTGATGTATGTGGTCTCTCTCTCTCTCTCTCTCTCTCTCTCTCTCTCTCTCTCTCTCTCTCTCTCTCTCTCTCTCTCTCTCTCTCTCTCATCACAAATACATCTAATCTTTTTACAACAGCAGCGGTTCCTCCTTTTCAAGAGAGCTGTAACCCCTCTTTTTTTTTCCTATTCTTCAACACCCTCTTTATACCCATTGCCAGTCTTCCCCTTTTCCTCTTCCCTCTCCCCATCCCCCCTCTTCACTCTCCCCCTTTCACAGACATTCCACCTGACAAACCAAATTTCTCTCTATTTGCCAAAATTCTTGAAGAGAACTGTTCAGCATTTCCCCTCTCTGGCCACCCCTCCCCTCTCTGGCCACCCCTCCCCTCTCTGGCCTCCCTTCCCCTTCTCTCCCTTCTTTCTTGACATTCTCTCTCTTCCCTTCCCCCTTTTTTTACTCACTTCCCATCACAGCAGGACTCCTCCCCATCACAGCAGGACTCCTCACCATCACAGCAGGACTCCTCCCCATCACAGCAGGATCCCCCTCCCCATCACAGCAGGACTCCTCCCCATCACAGCAGGACTCCTCCCCATCACAGCAGGATCCCCCTTCCCATCACAGCAGGACTCCTCCCCATCACAGCAGGATCCCCCTCCCCATCACAGCAGGACTCCTCCCCATCACAGCAGGACTCCTCCCCATCACAGCAGGACTCCTCCCCCATCAACGCCATCCTCTCCTCCAGAACGGAAATTTGTTCTCTCTCTCTATGGAAACTTTCCTCCAGGCTTCAGCGCCCCTTCTGTCTTAATAGGAGTGAGTTTACTCTCCTCCTGCCGCCCCCAACCAGCACCCTAACCTAACCTAACCAGCAGAACACCAGCTTCCTCCTCCTTCTGCTCCTTACCCCCCTCCTTCTTCCTCCTCATCCCCTCCCTCCTCCTCCTCATCCCTCCCTCCTCCTCACCCCCTCCTGTCTCCCACCGAGCCTTCACACCAGCACCATATTCCACCATTAAAGTGAGACACACGCTTGGGCTGCGGTCATTGTCTTCTTCAGTGCACCAGGTAACTTTTCCTGTCGTCACCTTGTTAGCGCGCCTCTGGTGTGGGTCGTGTGATCGATCTCTCGTGTTCTTTATGTTAGGAACTGTTAGCGGATCACCTGAAGATTGTGCACCCCGGTTTATTTCACCTGAAGATTAACCACCATAATACTGTTGGGGTGAGGTTAGGTTAGGTTTGGTTAGGTTTTGGTTAGGTTAGGTTAGGGTGGTTAAACTTTAGGTGAAATATGAGAGTCGTAGGAGATCACTTGAAGATTAGGGCCCCAGCTTACTTTACCTTTAGGTTAACAACCTCAACCCTCCCGTAACACAGTGTAGTCCAGCCATCGCCCACCTCAGCGTAGAGCCTCAGTCGTGTGTTTACATCAACGGCGGCATGAGAGAGACAGAGAGCCCCCAACAGGAGCAGCGGGCCCCAGTGTTTCCTCCTCCCCCTTGTGGTCTGGGACGCCGCCTCTGAGCGACCACAACTCCAGATGCAGTATTGAGGAAGTTTAATTGGTAATCACTCGTGGGAACCTGTGACCACTCCCGGGCCCTCAGCTTAGTTGGACTCGCTGCTCCTTTTGCTCACTTACAAGAATCGTCTTTTTCTGAGCGTGAAATTGTCGCTTTCAAAACAAACTTGTCGGGAGGACGAGTGTAGTGGTGACAGTGTTGCCAATTGTGTGAGGGAGGAGTGACAGTGTTGCCACTTGTGTGAGGGAGGAGGGCCAGTACAGGTCATCACCTCCTTAATAACACAATTCTGTCATTTGAGCTTCTCTGTGATTTGTTTTCTCGTGTTATTTGTTATTTAGAATGTGAATATGTTACCTAATGGTCGTTCTTGTTGTAGAGACACTCGTACCGGCAGCGATGTGGTCCTGTGAATGGCTATGATGAAAACACCAACGAGTTTCATTGTATTTCGGACAAGTGCTCAATGTTTAGTGTATCCCACCTCCCTCCCTCCACCGCCACACCTTCTCACACACACCTGATCAAACACTAACTTACGCCTCGTTAAATACTACATTGTAAATATTTTTAAGTGTCAACACATAGGCAGTAACACCTATTTTAAGTGGGTATTATTATTATTAAGTGACCAGTGATTTAGACACGGCCAGAAAGACCAGCTACCGACCCCCATGTTGTACCCGGGACGCTGAGAGCCACACAGATGAGGTAGTGTACGCAGGTCTTTGAGTCGAGTCCTGTGATGTTTTGCCCCGTCATTGCTCGCTGGGGATTCTACTGCTCTCTGTTGGTTGGGTTTTGTTGACGTTTTGACTTGTGTTTTGGTTGAGAGATTTTGTTTACCTTGTGGTGGTTCTTGTTCTTTTTTATTTAATTATCCTTTTACCTGCATGAAGGTGTTTTTTCTGTAATGTTGTACACGTCACTTTACTACTACTACTACTACTACTTTGCAGTTACTCGTAATGGGGTATGATGATCATCCAGCGATAACACAGTGATATGAGTTATTAGTGATGTCACCCTAGGCGGCTCGAGAGGTCGATCCTGGACCGACAGATGTTGCACGTGTGGAAGGTTACCTATACTGCGGGAGGCGCTGCGGCGCCGTCTTTCCGGCGCTGGCACTTGTTCCCGGCTTGCAGCCCAGCTAACTCGTAGGTTGTAACACCTCGTGCGGTGCTCCTCCAAGCGTTACGGTGTGGAGTGATGGTTTCCGAGGTGCGGGGGTCTATTTGGCACTTTTTCAGTTGATGAGTCAAGACTATATACCTTTTCGTTGCTCGTCAGCGCCACGTTTACTCTTTAAATGTCTGTAGAGTAGCTGCTGTCGTCCATGTCTGTCCCATCATAGTTAGTCATGGGTAATGTGATAACGTCAGCCTCGATGCTCCTACAGTTGGTGTCCTGTTGTCTTCCCAGCTGACGAGGAGGATGAGACGCAGACTCTGTTGGTGAAAGCTCTTCAGTAACCCCCCCCCCCCTCCCCCAGGTAGCGTTAGGGTGGTTAGTCTTCAGGTGATCCAAAGACAGCAATATTGATCACACCCTCAGCTCACCCTCACATACATCCTATACATATGTAGGATTATTACACACCTGAGTACACACACACGCACACACACACACACACACACCTGAGTACAAGATGCAGAGGTTACAGGTATGACGCAAACCAGGTGTGTGGGTGTCTTAGTTCCTGTATTATACATGACTTCATAATTTATGAAGAATACAGCACATAAGAGGACTTAGCGGGAAGTCTTATAGTCAGATGTGTAAAGGTATTATAGTCAGTTGTGGTCAGGAGGTCTTATGTGTGGAGCGTTTTTTTGTTTTGTTTTATTATGCTCAGTCGCGTATTCATGGAGGTATATACCGATTAATCTTTGTCTGTAAGTAAGTTGTGTGTACCTTAAGTTTGTTTGTTTGTTGTTGAGATTTAGGTGGTTCAATTAGCAGCATTATGAATCACCATTAACAAAGCGAGAGAGAGAGAGAGAGAGAGAGAGAGAGAGAGATCATAATTAGACTAAAACAGAAGATAAAAACAGATAATGAAAGGAGACAGACAGACAGACACACACAGACAGACAGACAGACACATACAGACGACAGACAGACAGACCGCAAGACCCACACACGACTGCCACCATGGATTTCTGCGCTACAAAATGCCGTGCAAATGACCCACGCAAAACAATACATGTGAAATCGATAACCACAGAGGCTAGCTGGAAGAGGTGGACAAAACTTAGTTCCTGTTACTGTACCGTGTCTACTGTCCCTCTGTTGCTTCGTTGTCTGCGGCCTCCTCCTTCCCGGTACGTGTGTGGTGAGGTGGTCCCGGTACGTGTGTGGTGAGGGGTCCCGGTACGTGTGTGGTGAGGGGTCCCGGTACGTGTGTGGTGAGGGGTCCCGGTGCGTGTGTGGTGAGGGGTCCCGGTGCGTGTGTGGTGAGGGGTCCCGGTGCGTGTGTGGTGAGGGGTCCCGGTGCGTGTGTGGTGAGGGGTCCCGGTACGTGTGTGGTGAGGGGTCCAGGTATGTGTGTGGTGAGGGGTCCAGGTATGTGTGTGGTGAGGGGTCCAGGTATGTGTGTGGTGAGGGGTCCAGGTATGTGTGTGGTGAGGGGTCCCGGTATGTGTGTGGTGAGGGGTCCCGGTACGTTTGCCGAACATCCCACACACCTGTACCAACCAACCCACACACCTGTACCAACCATCCCACACACCTGTACCAACCATCCCACACACCTGTACCAACCATCCCACACACCTGTACCAACCGTCCCACACACCTGTACCAACCATCCCACACACCTGTACCAACCATCCCACACACCTGTACATGCTGTTGCCAATTGTTGCATACCTGTGTGTGTGTGTGTGTGTGTGTGTGTGTGTGTGTGTGTGTGTGTGTTTTTCCGTGGTACTGTATGTTGGTGTGCGTTCCGTGTTTGTGTGTGTTCCGTGTTGGTGTGTGTTCCGTGTTGGTGTGCGTTCCGTGTTGGTGTGCGTTCCGTGTTGGTGTGTGTTCCGTGTTGGTGTGTGTTCCGTGTTGGTGTGTGTTCCGTGTTGGTGTGTGTTCCGTGTTGGTGTGCGTTCCGTGTTGGTGTGCGTTCCGTGTTGGTGTGTGTTCCGTGTTGGTGTGTGTTCCGTGTTGGTGTGTGTTCCGTGTTTGTTTTGGTGTGTGTTACAATAAGCAAAGGTAGATTATCTTCAGGTGATCCCCTCATTTCACTCTTATTCGTTGGTACTGAATGTCGACGGTTTGGTTCATAAGAAATAATGCATTACTAATTAGATGGTGAGGTAATTATCCTCATTAACTCACCTGTATCGTTGTTTTATGATATATTGTTGTGATGGTCATTAGCAATTCTGTCTGGTGCATAATGAAGACCTGTAACTACTCTCGTGGTAATTAAGTCGTCATAATTTATTCTAATTAACGACTAAAACAAATTAATGGTGACAGACTTATTTAAATTGTCCCCGTCAGTATTGTTGACCTGTTGTGTTGGTGAGGAGGGAGGGAGAGAGAGAGGGAGGGAAGGAGGGGGTGAGAGAGGGAAGGAAGGAAGAGGGTGGAGAGAAGGAGGGGCAGAGAGAGGGAGGGGAGGAGAGAGGGAGGGAAGGAAAGGGTCTGAGAAAGGGAGAGAAAGAAAGAAGGGGCGGGAGGTAGTGTTATTACTGGACCCGTTACGTGAAGAAGATTACTGTTATGTTCTGTTATTCCCGTTAACAGAGACTTACGGTATTAAAGTGGTGGTGACGATATCCATTCATTGACAGCCCCCCTAAGACAGTCCCCTGGAGAGCCCTGTTAAAGATAGCCCCCCTGGTGATTCTTACTGAAGGTAGCCCCCACTGAATGATCCTTGTTGAAGTTTTTAACCCTACGTGAGTCAATGTGTTTAATCAGGCTGTTGCTATTTACGGCGGCCATGTCTGTGTGGGGTGAGGGTCATTATGCTATTATGTTATAAAAGTTCACTCTGGGCTAAAGTTCACTCTAGGTTAAAGTTCACTCTAGGTTAAAGTTCACTCTAGGTTAAAGTTCACTCTAGGTTAAAGTTCACTCCGGGTTAAAGTTCACTCTAGGTTAAAGTTCACTCCGGGTTAAAGTTCACTCTGGGTTAAAGTTCACTCCGGGTTAAAGTTCACCCTGGGTTAAAGTTCTCTGGCTTAAGTTCACTCTGAAGGTTAAAGTTCTTTCTGTTATGACTACTACGTTGCACCTTAACCTAACCTAACCTAATATTCTGGTTAAGGTGTTGTTCGTGAGGTGTGAGGGTGAGTTAGTGTGAGTGAATTAATGTGAGGGAGTTAGTGTGAGTGTGTTGGTGGGAGGGAGTCAGTTAGTGTGAGTGAGTTAATGTGAGGGAGTTAGTGTGTGTGTGTTGGTGGGAGGGAGTCAGTTAGTGTGAGTGAGTTAATGTGAGGGAGTTAGTGTGTGTGTGTTGGTGGGAGGGAGTCAGTTAGTGTGAGTGAGTTAATGTGAGGGAGTTAGTGTGAGTGTGTTGGTGGAGAGGGTGTGAGTGAGTTAGTGTGAGGGAGTTAGTGTGTGTGTGTTGGTGGGAGGGAGTCAGTCAGTGTGAGTGAGTTAATGTGAGGGAGTTAGTGTGTGTGTGTTGGTGGGAGGGAGTCAGTCAGTGTGAGTGAGTTAATGTGAGGGAGTTAGTGTGTGTGTGTTGGTGGGAGGGAGTCAGTTAGTGTGAGTGAGTTAATGTGAGGGAGTTAGTGTGTGTGTTGGAGGGAGGGAGTCAGTTAGTGTGAGTGAGTTAATGTGAGGGAGTTAGTGTGTGTGTGTTGGTGGGAGGGAGTCAGTCAGTGTAAGTGAGTTAATGTGAGGGAGTTAGTGTGTGTGTTGGTGGGAGGGAGTCAGTTAGTGTGAGTGAGTTAATGTGAGGGAGTTAGTGTGTGTGTTGGTGGGAGGGAGTCAGTTAGTGTGAGTGAGTTAATGTGAGGGAGTTAGTGTGTGTGTTGGTGGGAGGGAGTCAGTTAGTGTGAGTGAGTTAATGTGAGGGAGTTAGTGTGTGTGTTGGTGGGAGGGAGTCAGTTAGTGTGAGTGAGTTAATGTGAGGGAGTTAGTGTGTGTGTGTTGGTGGGAGGGAGTCAGTTAGTGTGAGTGAGTTAATGTGAGGGAGTTAGTGTGAGTGTGTTGGTGGGAGAGAGTCAGTTAGTGTGAGTGAGTTAATGTGAGGGAGTTAGTGTGAGTGTGTTGGGAGGGAGTCAGTTAGTGTGAGGAGTAAGTGAGGGAGTGAGTGAGTGTTGGTGGGAGGGAGTCAGTCAGTGTGAGTGAGTTAATGTGAGGGAGTTAGTGTGTGTGTGTTGGTGGGAGGGAGTCAGTTAGTGTGAGTGAGTTAATGTGAGGGAGTTAGTGTGTGTGTTGGAGGGAGGGAGTCAGTTAGTGTGAGTGAGTTAATGTGAGGGAGTTAGTGTGTGTGTGTTGGTAGGAGGGAGTCAGTCAGTGTAAGTGAGTTAATGTGAGGGAGTTAGTGTGTGTGTTGGTGGGAGGGAGTCAGTTAGTGTGAGTGAGTTAATGTGAGGGAGTTAGTGTGTGTGTTGGTGGGAGGGAGTCAGTTAGTGTGAGTGAGTTAATGTGAGGGAGTTAGTGTGAGTGTGTTGGTGGGAGGGAGTCAGTTAGTGTGAGTGAGTTAATGTGAGGGAGTTAGTGTGTGTGTTTTTAGTTTTTATTTATTTATTTTTATTATTATTTTTATTTACTTTTATCATTTTTTGTCGCCATCATTCCATCACTTTCTTGTGGGTCGCATAATATTTATTTAGTTGTGGTTCATTATAATTTGTTTATCTCTGAATCACTGTTGTGAGGGAGTTAGTGTGTGTGTGTTGGTGGGAGGGAGTCAGTTAGTGTGAGTGAGTTAATGTGAGGGAGTTAGTGTGTGTGTGTTGGTGGGAGGGAGTCAGTTAGTGTGAGTGAGTTAATGTGAGGGAGTTAGTGTGTGTGTTGGTGGGAGGGAGTCAGTTAGTGTGAGTGAGTTAATGTGAGGGAGTTAGTGTGTGTGTTGGTGGGAGGGAGTCAGTTAGTGTGAGTGAGTTAATGTGAGGAAGTTAGTGTGAGTGTGTTGGTGGGAGGGAGTCAGTTAGTGTGAGTGAGTTAATGTGAGGGAGTTAGTGTATGTGTTGGTGGGAGGGAGTCAGTTAGTGTGAGTGAGTTAATGTGAGGGAGTTAGTGTGTGTGTTTTTAGTTTTTATTTATTTATTTTTATTATTATTTTTATTTACTTTTATCATTTTTTGTCGCCATCATTCCATCACTTTCTTGTGGGTCGCATAATATTTATTTAGTTGTGGTTCATTATAATTTGTTTATCTCTGAATCACTGTTGTGAGGGAGTTAGTGTGTGTGTGTTGGTGGGAGGGAGTCAGTTAGTGTGAGTGAGTTAATGTGAGGGAGTTAGTGTGTGTGTGTTGGTGGGAGGGAGTCAGTTAGTGTGAGTGAGTTAATGTGAGGGAGTTAGTGTGTGTGTTGGTGGGAGGGAGTCAGTTAGTGTGAGTGAGTTAATGTGAGGGAGTTAGTGTGTGTGTTGGTGGGAGGGAGTCAGTTAGTGTGAGTGAGTTAATGTGAGGAAGTTAGTGTGAGTGTGTTGGTGGGAGGGAGTCAGTTAGTGTGAGTGAGTTAATGTGAGGGAGTTAGTGTATGTGTTGGTGGGAGGGAGTCAGTTAGTGTGAGTGAGTTAATGTGAGGGAGTTAGTGTGTGTGTTTTTAGTTTTTATTTATTTATTTTTATTATTATTTTTATTTACTTTTATCATTTTTTGTCGCCATCATTCCATCACTTTCTTGTGGGTCGCATAATATTTATTTAGTTGTGGTTCATTATAATTTGTTTATCTCTGAATCACTGTTGTTTCTATTCGCCCGTAATATTTTTTGTTTTGTTTTTTACTTTTTTAAGAATCGTACTTTATTATTATTATTAGTAGTAGTAGTAGTAGTAGTTGTTGTTGTTGTTGTTGTTGTTCTTTGCCAGGAGAGAGGGGGGGGATCATGCACCATAATACTTACTACCTCGCCTACTAGAGACTGTTAATAGCACTAGTACAGTGACGTAGACGCCATCACTATCCTCCCCCCCCCCCAAAAAAAAGTCATGATATGATTAGCTCAGGATTTTTTTTTTAAACCTTTCATAATTCCCTCATTAACGTAATTTTAAATTTTATATCAAGATCAAACATCCATTTATGAAAAAAATATACCCGTTTGATGTTTAATTAACGAATATATTTTTCATAATCTTGTCAGTATGTTGAAGTAAAAGGGATGGGGTTAAAGGTTAGGTGTCGTGGATAAAATTCAACCCCACAGGAAAAAAAATAGATTTAACTTTTGTATTTTATTTTTTTTATGGGAAATATTGTTGTTCTTTGTGTGTGTTCTTGTTCTCAAATGTTAAGAGAGACCAAAACTATAGAAATGTATATTGTAATGGTGAACAGGTGTGTGTGTGTGTGTGTGTGGCGGCACCAGGCTTGCGGCTTTCGGTTCCCGTGCTTGTTGCCATGGTGAGGGGGGGGGGGGGGATTGGTGCAGTGTTGGGGAGTCTACATAGTGAGGGGGAGTCTACATAGTGAGGGAGAGACTACATAGTGAGAGGGAGTCTTCATAGTGAGGGGGAGTCTACATAGTGAGGGGGAGTCTTCATAGTGATGGGGAGTCTTCATAGTGAGGGAGAGCCTACATAGTGAGGGAGAGACTACAGAGAGAGCCTGCGTGATGAGGGTGAGAGCCTGTGTAAGCCAGCCTGCAGCCTGTGGGAGCCTACATCAACACACCTCACCTTCACTAAACCCTCTCAGGATTTATGGACCAAGGTGCCATATTATGTCACAAGTTCATGAATGTCCCCAAAGTTGTCATTTTTTCACCAGTGTCCTAATCTTTCTTATGTCCCCAGTAGGTGTCCTAATCTCCCTTACGTCCCCAGTAGGTGTCCTAATCTTTCTTACGTCCCCAGTAGGTGTCCTAATCTTTCTTATGTCCCCAGTAGGTGTCCTAATCTATCTTACGTCCCCAGTAGGTGTCCTAATCTATCGTACGTCCCCAGTAGGTGTCCTAATCTATCTTACGTCCCCAGTAGGTGTCCTAATCTCCCTTACGTCCCCAGTAGGTGTCCTAATCTTTCTTATGTCCCCAGTAGGTGTCCTAATCTATCTTACGTCCCCAGTAGGTGTCCTAATCTTTCTTATGTCCCCAGTAGGTGTCCTAATCTCCCTTACGTCCCCAGTAGGTGTCCTAATCTCCCTTACGTCCCCAGTAGGTGTCCTAATCTCCCTTACGTCCCCAGTAGGTGCCCTAATCTCCCTTACGTCCCCAGTAGGTGTCCTAATCTCCCTTACGTCCCCAGTAGGTGTCCTAATCTCCCTTACGTCCTCAGTAGGTGTCCTAATCTCCCTTACGTCCCCAGTAGGTGTCCTAATCTCCCTTACGTCCCCAGTAGGTGTCCTAATCTCCCTTACGTCCCCAGTAGGTGTCCTAATCTCCCTTACATCCCCAGTAAGTCAAAACTTTTCTATATTTTTGGAAAATATTTAACGAACCAGTCAAGGAAGACCTTCAAGTTTCCTCCTCCTCGTCCTCCTCCCCCCCTCCTCCTCCTCCTCCTCTCCTCCCTCCTCCCCCCTCCTCCCCCTCTCCCTCCTCCCCCCTCCTTCTCCTGCACACTTGAGCATTATTATTATTATTTTCTTTTTTCTTGTGATCATAACTGTCTTGAGTCAAAATTCTGTTATCGTGTTGAGTATTAATTCCTGTTGTACTCTATTAACAGTACACACACACACACACACACACACACCTGGACGACGAAGGGGGGCGGTGCACCGAGATTACAGGTAAGTTTACGAGAATCGTGCAATAAATATCGAAGACCTGTTATGCAAAGTTTCCACAGGTGTATCAGAGCGAGTTGGCCGGCCAGGAAGCCACACGTTCGCCTGAAGAAGAAGGCCAGGTAAGAGACAGCTCATTAACATAATGTGTTGGCCTGCCGTCACCTTACCTCGCCCTCCCCTCCTTCACTCCCTAGTTTAACACCTGTTTGTGGATAGTCAGCCGCCCCGTTTGTTCCGTGTTACTGAGCGTTTAATAACGATGGAGAAAGTTGGGTTCATTTCTAGGTGTCGGGATGGAGAGTAAGCACGTGATAACAAGAGAGATGGAGAGAGGGAGGGAGTGTGTGAGGGTGGGAGAGGGAGGGAGGGAGGGAGTGTGTGAGGGGGAGGAGAGGGAGGGAGGGAGTGTGTGAGGGGGGGAGAGGGAGAGAGGGAGGGAGAGAGTGTGTGAGGGGGAGGGAGAGGGAGAGAGGGAGGGAGAGAGTGTGTGAGGGAGAGGGAGAGAGGGAGGGAGTGTGTGAGGGTGGGAGAGGGAGGGAGGGAGGGAGTGTGTGAGGGGGAGGGAGAGGGAGAGAGTGTGTGAGGGAGAGGGAGAGAGGGAGGGAGTGTGTGAGGGGGGGACAGGGAGAGAGTGTGTGAGGGGGAGGGAGTGTGTGAGGGGGAGGGAGAGGGAGGGAGGGAGGGAGTGTGTGAGGGGGAGGAGAGGGAGAGAGGGAGGGAGTGTGTGAGGGGGAGGAGAGGGAGTGTGTGAGGGGGGGAGAGGGAGAGAGGGAGGGAGTGTGTGAGGGGGGGGAGAGGGAGAGAGGGAGGGAGTGTGTGAGGGGGGGAGAGGGAGAGAGGGAGGGAGTGTGTGAGGGGGAGGAGAGGGAGAGAGGGAGGGAGTGTGTGATGGGGAGGGAGAGGGAGAGAGGGAGGGAGTGTGTGAGGGGGGAGAGAGGGAGGGAGTGTGTGAGGGTGGGAGAGGGAGAGAGGGAGGGAGTGTGTGAGGGGGAGGAGAGGGAGGGAGGGAGGGAGTGTGTGAGGGGGAGGGAGATGGAGAGAGGGAGGGAGTGTGTGAGGGTGGGAGAGGGAGAGAGGGAGGGAGTGTGTGAGGGGGGGAGAGGGAGAGAGGGAGGGAGTGTGTGAGGGGGGGAGAGGGAGGGAGTGTGTGAGGGGGAGGGAGAGGGAGAGAGGGAGGAAGTGTGTGAGGGGGGGGAGGGAGTGTGAGGGGGAGGAGGGGTGGAGGGAGTATGAGGTTGGTTAAGTTGTAGTTCCGGGGTTAAGGGTTGTTAGTTTCCTCAGCATTGTCCATAGTTGTCAGATTTGAAGACGTCCAGTTACTTATGTCACCAATAGTCAGTCACTCCTGGCAACAGACCGTCACTCCTGGCAACAGACCGTCACTCCTGGCAACAGACCGTCACTCACGGCAACAGACCGTCGCTCACGGCAACAATCACTCCTGGCAACAGACCGTCACTTATGGCAACAGACCGTCACTCCTGGCAACAGACCGTCACTCACGGCAACAGACCGTCGCTCACGGCAACAATCACTCCTGGCAACAGACCGTCACTTATGGCAACAGACCGTCACTCCTGGCAACAGACCGTCACTCACGGCAACAATCACTCCTGGCAACAGACCGTCACTCCTGGCAACAGACCGTCACTCACGGCAACAATCACTCCTGGCAACAGACCGTCACTCCTGGCAACAGACCGTCACTCCTGGCAACAGACCGTCAGTCATGGCAACAGACCGTTACGCACGGCAACAGGCCGTCACTCACGGCAACAGACCGTTACTCACGGCAACAGGCCGTCACTCCTGGCAACAGGCCGTCACTCACGGCAACAGACCGTTACTCACGGCAACAGACCGTCACTCACGGCAACAGACCGTTACTCACGGCAACAGGCCGTCACTCACGGCAACAGACAGTCACTCACGACAACAGGCCGTCACTCATGGCAACAGACCGTTACTCACGGCAACAGACAGTCACTCACGGCAACAGACCGTTACTCACGGCAACAGGCCGTCACTCACGGCAACAGACCGTCACTCCTGGCAACAGGCCGTCACTCCTGGCAACAGACCGTTACTCACGGCAACAGACCGTTACTCACGGCAACAGACCGTTACTCACGGCAACAGGCCGTCACTCACGGCACCAACACACAATACACTTCTTTACCTTTTAATACTTGACGCATTTCCTGTTGATCGATTATGACAACAATATAACCACGCTGTTACATTGTTACAGGTGAGAGCTTAACTAGGCAATCAATCTTGGTGATATTACCTGTACCCCTACACACACACACACACCGCGTTGAGTAAGTGTGTGTGTTGAGTTTTATCAGGAATGTTGTTTGAAGCATATTGGATAAGAATTGTATAAATATGTTCACTTTTTACGTGAAGATCTCTCTCTCTCTCTCTCTCTCTCTCTCTCTCTCTCTCTCTCTCTCTCTCTCTCTCTCTTTTATCCTATCCACCCTCCTTTCTCTGTTCCTACTTTTTGTTCATGTTTCTTTATCTCATTTTTTACTCACCCACGTTTTCACAGATGAAAGTTCGACTGCCATTCAGATATTGGCAAACTCTTTACATTGTTCCGTCCAGTGTAAAGAACCACCACACGGAAAGTTGTTAGTAGCGAAGCATATTGGTGTGTGAGCAATGCTTCTGGTTAACCTTTTAAGACCTGGACCACAGATTCTCAAATAGTCGTCAAGGTTCAATTTTTTTTGTCGTAACTGGTGTAGTAAAGATTCTGTCTGTCTCTGTCTGTCTGTCTGTCTGTCTCTGTCTGTCTGTCTGTCTGTCTCTGTCTGTCTCTTATCCTTGAACAGGAAAATGGAAAATAAGAAAAGAATTGATATTGTTTACTTGACTGTTGATGATTCTTGGTTATAATAAATATTGCCAGAAAGAAAATAGTGACTTTGATCCTAACTACGGTAAATGTAGTTAAGTAATGTTATCATGTCGTAGTTGTTTTCAGTACGAGAACCTCCGAGAAAACGCTTTGTGGGCCCCCTAGAAAACACACTGTTCGCCCCCCCCCCCTAGAAAACGCTTTGTGGGCCCCCTAGAAAACACACTGTTCGCCCCCTAGAAAACGCGTTGTGGACCCCCTAGAAAACACACTGTTCGCCCCCCTAGAAAACGCTTTGTGGACCCCCTAGAAAACGCTTTGTAGGCCCCCTAGAAAACACACTGTTCGCCCCCCTAGAAAACGCTTTGTGGGCCCCCTAGAAAACACACTGTGGACCCTCATAGATATTGCGCCTTGGACCCCTAGAACACGTACCATGGACCCCCAATAAACACACACACACACACCAAAAAAATATATCTACCTCAGAACATTGTTGTATTCCCTGCCCCCAGAACCGAACTGTTTCCCGTTGTCCGGATGCAATATTTGTGAACGTGGCGGCCGCTGGGAACCGACTGGGCAAGTTTTCGGAAAATGGTGAAACGTTTGAACGTTTGTTTGTGATATTCACCCCCCGAGGTGCTGCGGGGTGTGGTTACTAATGGAGGGGAGGGCGTGGCTGAGCTCCAGGACACAGTTGGAAATGTTCAGTCCTTATGTGTCTCTAATTTAACCTGATGTGGCATTATCTGACCTCTTACTTAACTTGACCTGACCTCTTACTTAACCTCACTTGAACCTGACCTCTTACTTAACCTCACTTGAACCTGACCTCTTACTTAACCTCACTTGAACTTGACCTCTTACTTAACCTCATTTGAACCTGACCTCTTACTTAACCTCACTTGAACCTGACCTCTTACTTAACCTTACTTGAACCTGACCTCTTACTTAACCTCACTTGAACCTGACCTCTTACTTAACCTCACTTGAACCTGACCTCTTACTTAATCTCACTTGAACCTGACCTCTTACTTAACCTCACTTGAACCTGACCTCTAACTTAACCTCACTTGAACCTGACCTCTTACTTAACCTCACTTGAACCTGACCTCTTACTTAACCTCACTTGAACCTGACCTCTTACTTAACCTCACTTGAACTTGACCTCTTAACCTCACTTGATCCTGACCTCTAACTTAACCTCACTAGAACCTGACCTCTTACTTAACCTCACTTGAACCTGACCTCTTACTTAACCTCACTTGAACCTGACCTCTTACTTAACCTCACTTGAACCTGACCTCTTACTAACCCACTGAACCGGACCTCTTACTTAACCTCACTTGAACCTGACCTCTTACTTAACCTCACTTGAACCTGACCTCTTACTTAACCTCACTTGAACTTGACCTCTTACTTAACCTCACTTGAACCTGGCCTCTAACTTAACCTCACTTGAACCTGACCTCTTACTTAACCTCACTTGAACCTGACCTCTTACTTAACCTCACTTGAACCTGACCTCTTACTTAACCTCACTTGAACCTGGCCTCTAACTTAACCTCACTTGAACCTGACCTCTTAACCTCACTTGATCTGGCTCTTAATTTAACCTGATGTGATTATCGGACCTTACTTAACCTCCTCTGACTTGACCTCTAACTTATCCCGATATGACCTGAACTGACTTGACCTTTTTCTTAACCGGTTTGACCTGACCTAACTTAAACTCTAACTTAATCTAACATAACTTAACATAGCATAAACCGGCCTGGGCTCTTTAACTTAACCTGACCTGATCTAACCTGAGTTGACCTTTTGCGTGGGCAGGGTGGTACGCTTCACAGTGCAAACAATTAAAGAGTGATGTTGGAAGTAGTGGGTAATTGGGTGCCCTTGAAGACCTTGACCTGTATCTAAATGGGTCAGGGTTTCATTTAGGTTAGGTTCTGTTGTGACTGGGTTCTGTTCTGACTGGGTTCTGTTCTGACTGGATTCTGGTGTGACTGGGTTCTGTTGTGACTGGGTTCTGTTATGACTGGGTTCTGTTGTGACTGGGTTCTTGTATGAGTGGGTTTTTGTATGAGTGGGTTCTGTTATGACTCGGTTCTGTTGTGACTGGGTTCTGGTATGACTGGTTTCTGTTATGACTGGGTTCTGTTATGACTGGGTTCTGGCGTGACTGGGTTCTGGCATGACTGGGTTCTGTTGTGACTGGGTTCTGGTGTGACTAGGTTCTGTTATGACTGGGATTTATCAGGTGTGATCCCTATTGGAATCTCTCTCTCTCTCTCTCTCTCTCTCTCTCTCTCTCTCTCTCTCTCTCTCTCTCTCTCATGGAGGAGGAAGACCCGGGCCAACCATCATGCTTTAATTACTGAGACGAGGAGGTGGTGCTGATCACCTCATGGGGGGGGGGGGGGAGGGGGCATTATGGTCATGAGGTGTCTTCTACTTTTCCTCCTCCACCTCTTCCTACTCCTTTCTCTCTCACTTTCTCTTTCTTTATTTCTTTGTTTATATTTTATTTATTTGTTTATTTACCTCTCTCTCTCTCTCTCTCTCTCTCTCTCTCTCTCTCTCTCTCTCTCTCTCTCTCTCTCTCCATAATTGATGCTTCTCTTTACTCTATTTACTCTCACCACTTACTCTATCTCCTCCTCCCTTTCCTGAGTGACCTACTTACATCAGACTAATGCAGTGAACTCGGCCAGGTGAACCTCGAGTGATTTTTCTCTTTAAGAATGTTCTGAGTCGTTCCTAGGGGGGGGGGGGTGTCTCTCTCTCTCTCTCTCTCTCTCTCTCTCTCTCTCTCTCTCTCTCTCTCTCTCTCTCTCTCCTCCCTTCCCCTTCATCCCTCCCTCTTTCCCCTTCTGATTTTTTTTTGTACTGAATCTCATCCTCTCCCCCTCTTCTTCCCATTCCTCCTGTCTATTCCATATCCCTTCTCTTTCCTGTGTCTTTTCCTTCCATTTCCCCTCTTTCTTTTCTCCTGTGTTTCCCTCCCTTTTTCTTTTCCCCCTCTTCCTTCATTGTACCTTTATCTCCCCCTTTCTCTCTTTCCTCTGCATCTTTTATCATTTTCCCTGCATTTCCCTTTCCTTTATCCCCCCCCCCCATTCCACTTCTCCCCCCCCCTCTCTCTCTCTTTGTTACCGCTCCAGCTTCTCCTCATCTTCTCCCCTCTCCCCACCACCTCTCTCCTCTCCCCGTCTTCCCCATCTCTCTTATTTCCCCACACGTGCATTTTTTCCCCTCTTTCTTCCCCACACCATCTTCCTCTCCCCAACTCACCTTTCCCCGTCACCCCCCCTTTTCCCTACTCATCTCCCTACCTACTTTCTCCCCCACCCTAACTCCTCAAACTCCACCTCCCCACCCCACACCTCACCCACACCCCACACCCACACACCACACCCACACCCCACACACCACACCCACACCACACACCCCACATTATAACGGGTGATATTAATACCCGCCTGTGTACCTTTGTGCGCCTTGGCTTTTAAGTTAGTAGCGGATAATGTTGACAGTCCTCTCAATGTGTGTCTGTCTTGGCAGCCTCCAGGTGAGACAGGTGAGACAGGTGGTACAGGTAGGACAGGTGCTCCTCAAACATAATTTATTGTTAAAACTGTTTACTGTGCTTCCCAGAGACCTCCTTAGCTGTGGCTAGATACGGGGGGGATAATGTACCATCCGGGAACTGAGTTTGTTGTCGTGTTCATGTGTGTTGGTTCATGTGTGTTTGGGTTGATAATGATTAGGTTAGGTTAGGTTACCCTTCCTCATAACACAGTACCCAGATTTTAGTGATGTTCCTCCATCCTTTAGTCTATAACGTAATTTGGTCTCCTCTGGATAACACTGTCCCTCCTCTTCCTCCTCCTATTCCTCCTCCTATTCCTCCTCCTCCTCCTCCTCCTCCTCCTTGATCTTCCAGCCCCCCCCCCCCCTCCTCCTCCTCACCGCCACTCATCTTACACACCTGGTCGACCCAAACAGGTGTATCTTCAGCTCAGGTAATAATGATAATGTACTGACCTGGACTGTTTACCTTCTTCCTTCACGTGTTGACCAGGTGTGTGTGTGTGTGTGTGTGTGTGTCCATTGAGGGGTGTGGTTCTCTTATCCGACTGTCTGGCTCTGTTATCCGACTGTCTGGCGCTCTTATCCGACTGTCTGGCTCTCTTATCCGACTCCAGTACACTTAGTGGTGGTTTATGGTGTTTCCGCTCCATTATACTGCCTACCTGTGTCTTAATAAGGTGATGGCTACTACACCTCTCTTCTCTCCTACACCTGTAATCAATCAATCAGTCTCTCTCTCTCTCTCTCTCTCTCTCTCTCTCTCTCTCTCTCTCTCTCTCTCTCTCTCTCTCTCTCTGACTGTCTGTTTGTCTGACTGTCTGTTTGTCTGACTGTCTGACTGTCTATGTTTGCCTGTCACACACACACACGCACATCACCATATACCAGTCACACAATAACACCAATAAAATGACAGCATAACGGGCGTGACAGTGACAAGTACCATCGCGTGCCTTGACATACTTCGTCACCCGTAAAGGACAGGTAGGGACAGGTATCATCAGCTGATTGCCGTAAACACACATGTTCTGTAACGACGCAGTATATATCTATACTTTTTTTTAGCTAAGTTTCTGTGCATGTAATTGTGTGTGTGTGTGTGTGTGTGTGTGTTTGTTTCCTGTTTTTATTTTAATTCCTGTGTGTTTATATGTTTGTTTTTTATATACTGTACTTGTATCGATTTCTTTTGGCTTTTTTTTATTCCTATCCTTAGTTATATTTTGTTTTAATTCTTGACTAATGAATGTTTTTTTATGTAATTGAGTTTGTTTTTGTGTTTGTTCTCTGTTTTATCACCTATGTGGTCATGCTTTATCGAATACTGTTAATTTTAGTGCACTTGTCAATATTTTTACCTGATTTTAATTACTGCCTACATATACAGTATACCTGTTGTTAATTACTCTACTTGATTTTAATTACTACCTACGTATCTACCTGTCTTTAATTACTCTAATTATCAACTTGATTTTAATCACTACCTACGTATCTACCTGTCGTTAATTACTCTACTTATCTACTTGATATTAATTACTACCTACGTATCTACCTGTCGTTAATTACTCTACTTATCTACTTGATATTAATTACTACCTACATATCGTATCTACCTGTCGTTAATTACTCTATTTATCTACCTGTTGCTAATTAGTGTCTTTTGTCCTACAGGTGAGTCCCAGGTTGTTGAGGCAGCTACTACTGAAGAGGTAAGTACAGTACTCTTATCTTCTCTCATGTAGAGGGAGAGGGAGAGAGAGTTTACGAGAAGGAGGGAGAAAGAAAGGAAGAGAGGGAGGGAAGAAGGAAGAGAGGGAGGGAAGAAGGAGGAAGAGAGGTAGGAAGACTGGGAGGGAAGAAGAAGGAAGAGAGGGAGGAAGGAAGAAGGAAGAGAGGGAGGGAGGGAGGAAAAATGAAGAGAGGGAGGGAGGAAGAAGGAAGAGAAGGAGGGAGGAAAAAGGAAGAGAGGGAGGAAGGAAGGAAAAGAGGGAGGGAGGAAAAAGAAAGAGAGGGAGGGAGGAAGATAGAAAAGAGAGAGAGAGAGAGAGAGAGAGAGAGAGAGAGAGGGAGGAAGGAAGGAAGAGAGGGAGGGAACAGGGAGTTGGTCACTACCCAAGGATGGCTTTGTCAGGTGTTGCTGTCTGGCTCGCCTGCCGCCCACCACCACCACCCTCGCCTGCCGCCCACCACCACCACCACCCTCGCCTGCCGCCCACCACCACCACCCTCGCCTGCCGCCCACTACCTCCACCCTCGCCTGCCGCCCACCACCACCACCCTCGCCTGCCGCCCACCACCACCACCCTCGCCTGCCGCCCACCACCACCACCCTCGCCTGCCGCCCACTACCTCCACCCTCGCCTGCCGCCCACCACCACCACCACCCTCGCCTGCCGCCCACCACCACCACCCTCGCCTGCCGCCCACTACCTCCACCCTCGCCTGCCGCCCACTACCACCACCCTCGCCTGCCGCCCACTACCACCACCCTCGCCTGCCGCCCACCATTACCACCCTCGCCTGCCGCCCACCACCACCACCCTCGCCTGCCGCCCACCACACAACATTATCTGATGTGCACACTCCAAGGTTACACGTACCATCACTATCAAAATACACACACACACACACACACACTTTCACACACACACACACACACACACACACACATACATACACACACACACACACGTATATGGGTGTAGGAGTGGGTGTAATTCTGTTTTGCTTAGGCGGTGTTGTTGAGGGTGTGGCGATAACCAAGGTGTATGGGTGGGGTGGGGTGCCTGGGTGGGGTGGGGTGCCTGGGTGGGGTGGCACGATCGGGTTAGTCCTTGTATGGGCAGGTGAGTCACTAGCCAGCCAGCCTAGGTACTCACCCCGGCTTCTCACCTCTCTCTCTCTCTCTCTCTCTCTCTCTCTCTCTCTCTCTCTCTCTTTTTGGTTATTTTGTCTCTCTTCCTTCTTTTTTCTTTCCTTCTCTTATTCTTCTTATTCTCTACCATCCTGCCCCCTCCCTCCTGCCTCCTTTTACCTTCCCTTCTCCGTTCATCCTTACTTCTACCCTTCCAACCTCCCTCCACCCGTTCCTACCTCCGCCCACCTCCCTCCACCCATTCCTACCTCCCTCCTTCCCCTCACAACCTCCTTCCAACCTTCCTCCATCCCCCTCCTTCCCTCCCTCCAACCTTCACCTCTACTCTTAACCACTCCTTCCACCCCCCTCCTATCCCCTCTCCTTCCCCCCCTCCTATCCCCTCTCCTTCCCCCCACCACCTCTCCTATCCTCCCCCTTCCCAGAATAGCCAAGGTGTAGACAAGCTTGTGTGGACGATGTTTTTAGTCGTTTTTTAGGTCTAACTATCGTGTTTTTTTTTTTGTGTGTGTTTTTTTTTTTTTTTTTGCTACTTATAAATTCTAGGGATATTTTGATGGCTCAGTATCATATGTAGGGGAATGGTTAGGTTAGGTTATATTGAGTTAGGTGGGTTAAGTTAGGTTGCGTTAGGTTAGCTTAGGTTAGGTTGGGTTAGGTTAGATTAAATTAGGTGAGGTTTGGTTAGATTAAATTAGGTTAGGTTAGGTTGGTTTTATGTTAAATTTGGTTAGGTTTGGTTAGGTTGGTTTTATGTTAAATTAGGTTAGGGGCCTTGTGTTGGACGAGGAATACCACAACAAGACACATCTTTGGTGAAGTGGAATGAATGAATAACAACGAATGGAGTGTGTCTGTCTGTCTGTCTGTCTGTCAGGAGTATTAATACATAGGGCCCCTCGCCTTCCTCACCACCACAATTATTTCCCGACAACAAACATCATTTTGCTGACCAGGTGAGGCGAGCGAGCGAGTCCCATCACACCTTAATATTAACCCACCTCCCCTTTGTCTCTCTGTCTGTCTGTCTGTCTGGCTGCCCCTCTCTGTCTGTCTGTCTGTCTCTTTGTCTACCTGCCTGCCTCCCCCTCTCTCTGTCTGATTGTTTGTCTCTGTATGTATGTATGTATGTATGTATGAAGCTTTCTGTAATAAAAGTTATTTTAGGTTAGGTTAGGTTCTACTCCACTCCTCACCGGTTAGGTTCTACTCCACTCCTCACCGGTTAGGTTCTACTCCACTCCTCACCGGTTAGGTTCTACTCCACTCCTCACCGGTTAGGTTCTACTCCACTCCTCACCGGTTAAGTTCTACTCCACTCACTGTTCACGTCCAGTTAACTCGGTGTCCGGTTGTTTGTTTTCCGGAAGCATTAGTTGTGAGTATTGCCGGTCTTTTATTATTAACTAGCAAATTCATCCGGCTTCTCTCTGGTTAGATGTACTATCAGAGTGTGTTGGGTGTGAGTGTGTTGGCTGGTGGAGGGAGAGTGTGTTGGGTGTGAGTGTGTTGGCTGGTGGAGGGAGAGAGTGTTGAGTGTGAGTGTGTTGGCTGGTGGAGGGAGAGTGTGTTGGGTGTGAGTGTGTTGGCTGGTGGAGGGAGAGTGTGTTGGCTGGTGAAGGGAGAGAGTGTTGAGTGTGAGTGTGTTGGCTGGTGGAGGGAGAGTGTGTTGAGTGTGAGTGTGTTGGGTGCGAGTGTGTTGGCTGGTGGAGGGAGAGTGTGTTGAGTGTGAGTGTGTTGGCTGGTGGAGGGAGAGTGTGTTGGGTGTGAGTGTGTTGGCTGGTGGAGGGAGAGTGTGTTGAGTGTGAGTGTGTTGGCTGGTGGAGGGAGAGTGTGTTGGGTGTGAGTGTGTTGGCTGGTGGAGGGAGAGTGTGTTGGGTGTGAGTGTGTTGGCTGGTGGAGAGAGTGTGTGTTGAGTGTGAGTGTGTTGGCTGGTGGAAGGAGAGTGTGTTGAGTGTGAGTGTGTTGGCTGGTGGAGGGAGTGTGTTGGCTGGTGGAGGGAGTGTGTTGGCTGATGGAGGGAGAGTGTGCTGAGTGTGAGTGTGTTGGCTGGTGGAGGGAGTGTGTTGGCTGGTGGAGGGAGAGTGTGTTGGGTGTGAGTGTGTTGGGTGGTAAGTGCATGACTGTGCTGACGGACACGTGCTGACACCTGGTGAAGTTTTATGTGTCTGGTGCATTTGCATGAGTGGGGAGGGACACCTGCCAGAGAGGGACACACCTGCCAGAGAGGGACACACCTGCTAGAGAGGGACACACCTGCCGGAAAGGAACACACCTGCCAGAGAGGGACACATCTGCCAGAGAGGAACACACCTGCCAGAGAGGAACACACCTGTCAGAGAGGGACACACCTGCCGGAAAGGAACACACCTGCCTACAACACGTGCTACACTAACACAGGTGAATTACAAGCACACCCTCCCTGACTCCAGGTGAACCGTGACCATATAATTAAACCTGCTGTACCCAAGACCCAAAACACTCCACATCGTTTAACTAATTGTTCCGGGTAATTGGAAGTATATTTCACCCCTCTCCCCTCTCCCTCACCTCTCCCCTCCTCCCCCTTCCCCTTCCCCTCCCCCCTCCCCCACCCGGTGCCTCGTAGAGTGAAGGTATCCAACAAGAATTCACCAGTAACTGTATTTATTTCTTGATAATGTATAAATCTTCCGCAATCACGATGAATCAATAACTGGTATGTGGGGTGGGTGTGGGGAGGTTAAGAGTCCCCCACCCCTCACCCCCACCCCTCACCCCTCCACCTACACACATACTCAAGGGCATATCGGGATTATGTTCTCCAGTCACGGGTATGAGGTGGGGAGGAGGGGGAGGTGGGTAGAGCACCAGCTGGCCAGGAACATCCCATTAGGAGATTCTGGGGAAGGGTAGGGGGGTGATGGTAAAGAAAGGGGAAGGGGGGGAGGCAGAAACGTGAGGTGAGGTGGAGGAGATGGGGAAATGTTAGAGAGAGAGAGAGAGAGAGAGAGAGAGAGAGAGAGCCACAATATCAACTAATGAGAGATCGTGTCGTGTTTTGCTGCCTGCTGGATGGTCGTCCCCCCCCCCCCCCCCACATGTGAGGTCTCTTCTCATTCCTCACTCCCCCTCACCTTACTTTACCTCACCAGCTCACCCCCCACCCCCTCTCTCCCTCTTATGTAAGGTTAGCTTAGCTTAGGTTTGTTTAGAGTAACTAATGTAACCTAACCTAACCTACTTTTGCCCGTGTGAATTTAGACATGAATCATATAATCATGTTTAATTGAGGACTGTGAGATGCGAGGAAAGATGTAGCCCCGGCCTGGCCATCTAGTACAACCCCGGCCTGGCCATCTAGTACAACCCCCGCCTGGCCATCTAGTACAACCCCGGCCTGGCCATCTAGTACAACCCCGGCCTGGCCATCTAGTACAACCCCGGCCTGGCCATCTAGTACAACCCCGGCCTGGCCATCTAGTACAACCCAGGCCTGGCCATCTAGTACAACCCCGGCCTGGCCATCTAGTACAACCCCGGCCTGGCCATCTAGTACAACCCAGGCCTGGCCATCTAGTACAACCCAGGCCTGGCCACCTAGTACAACCCCGGCCTGGCCATCTAGTACAACCCCGGCCTGGCCATCTAGTACAACCCAGGCCTGGCCATCTAGTACAACCCCGGCCTGGCCATCTAGTACAACCCAGGCCTGGCCATCTAGTACAACCCCCGCCTGGCCATCTAGTACAACCCAGGCCTGGCCATCTAGTACAACCCCGGCCTGGCCATCTAGTACAACCCAGGCCTGGCCATCTAGTACAACCCCCGCCTGGCCATCTAGTACAACCCCGGCCTGGCCATCTAGTACAACCCCGGCCTGGCCATCTAGTACAACCCCGGCCTGGCCATCTAGTACAACCCCCGGCCTGGCCACCTAGTACAACCCCCGCCTGGCCATCTAGTACAACCCCGGCCTGGTCATCTAGTACAACCCCCGCCTGGCCATCTAGTACAACCCAGGCCTGGCCATCTAGTACAAACCCCGCCTGGCCATCTAGTACAACCCCGGCCTGGCCATCTAGTACATCCCCGGCCTGGCCATCTCGTACATCTAGGTGTTTACGTTGTGTGGCATTTAGGGAGGAAGACCAGGTGGGGGAGGCATAGGTGAGCTTGGGAAGTATGAATGTTGTGTAAACACTGAGGAGCTCGGGGGCAAGAACTCCGAGGGACTTGAGTCGGCGGAGGAGGTGGAGACGGAAACTGGAGGATTTGACAACTTCACTGACGTGTGGATTCCAATTAAGTTTGTTGTCTATGGTGACGCCGAGGAGCTTCGTGGAATCTACAACCTGGAGTGTGTTGGGACCTAAAGTGATGGAGGGGGGTGGGACAATGTCGGAGGAGAGGTTGATGTGCATAACCATGGTCTTGGTATGGTTGATGGTGACATGGTTGTTGGTGGCCCAGTTTTGGAGACTGTTCAATAAATCCTGAAGGGCGGTGTAGTCGGGAACAGAATTGTTGACGCTGATCCCAATGGTGGAGTCGTCGACATATTTCCAGCAAGCAGGGGTTTCTCTTAGGGCATCATTGATAAGCATAAGGAAGCATAGTGGTCTCATCTTAGTGCCTTGGGGAACGCCACAGGTGAGTGACTGAAAGGTGGAGACAGCCCCTCGGAAGTGTACAGCTTGACGACGGTTATTGAGGAAGTCTGTAAGCCATGGTATAAGACTGTGTGTGTGTGTGTGTGTGTGTGTGTGTGTAAAACAGCTAACCTAGATACGTAATTAAATTCCATAGTGTTAATATACTCGGTAACTCGCATCAGCTTCTACTCGGTACTTGATAACTCGGACTAGTCGCCCAGGCTGTTTCATTAGCCCACAGTATCGGGGAAGGGTCGTCCACCACTCGTTTAATATAACTGCCAATATTATTTACTATTACATAAATATCGTTTGGACGGTGAGGCTGTGGTGGTGGTGTGATGGTAGAGCTGTGGTGGTGGTGTGGTGGTAGAGCTGTGGTGTCATGTATGGTGGTGGTAGAGCTGTGGTGTCATGTATGGTGGTGGTAGAGCTGTGGTGACCTGTATGGTGGTGGTGTGGTGGTAGAGCTGTGGTGTCATGTATGGTGGTGGTAGAGCTGTGGTGTCATGTATGGTGGTGGTAGAGATGTGGTGTCATGTATGGTGGTGGTAGAGCTGTGGTGACCTGTATGGTGGTGGTAGAGCTGTGGTGACCTGTATGGTGGTGGTGTTCTGCAGGCCGTGTATGTATACTGTATGTGTATACGTATGTGTGTTTTATTCATGTTACGTGTACGTGTGGAAGTATTATATGTGTGTGTGTTTATATTCGTGTTATGATTATTATAATTATTATTATTATTGTTGTTGTTATTTTTAGATATATTATTATTAATAGATAGATAGATAGATAGATAGATAGATAGCCTTGGTGCAGCAGGGTGGTGCAGTAGAGTGCGTTAATGAACATACCCCCGAGGAGTGTGTGAGGCAGCTGTTGGTACACCTCACCCTCCACCACACTTATCTGCCCTAGTACCTGGTAGTTTGTTTACTACCAAGTACCAAATAACCTTTGTGTCCGTAATACGGGGTTCTGGGTCAGTGGGAGGCTGTTTCACTTACACCTGTGTCCGTAATGCGGGGTTCTGGGTCAGTGGGAGGCTGTTTCACTTACACCTGTGTCCGTAATGCGGGGTTCTGGGTCAGTGGGAGGCTGTTTCACTTACACCTGTGTCCGTAATGCGGGGTTCTGGGTCATGGAGGCTGTTTCACTTGCACCTGTGTCCGTAATGCGGGGTTCTGGGTCAGTGGAAGGCTGTTTCACTTACACCTGTGTCCGTAATGCGGGGTTCTGGGTCAGTGGGAGGCTGTTTCACTTACACCTGTGTCCGTAATGCGGGGTTCTGGGTCAGTGGAAGGCTGTTTCACTTACACCTGTGTCCGTAATGCGGGGTTCTGGGTCAGTGGAAGGCTGTTTCACTTACACCTGTGTCCGTAATGCGGGGTTCTGGGTCAGTGGGAGGCTGTTTCACTTACACCTGTGTCCGTAATGCGGGGTTCTGGTCAGTGGAAGGCGTTTCACTTACACTGTGTCGTAATGCGGGGTTGGGTCAGTGGGAGGCTGTTTCACTTACACCTGTGTCCGTAATGCGGGTTCTGGGTCAGTGGAAGGCTGTTTCACTTACACCTGTGTCCGTAATGCGGGGTTCTGGGTCAGTGGGAGGCTGTTTCACTTACACCTGTGTCCGTAATGCGGGGTTCTGGGTCAGTGGAAGGCTGTTTCACTTACACCTGTGTCCGTAATGCGGGGTTCTGGGTTAGTGGAAGGCTGTTTCACTTACACCTGTGTCCGTAATGCGGGGTTCTGGGTCAGTGGGAGGCTGTTTCACTTACACCTGTGTCCGTAATGCGGGGTTCTGGGTCAGTGGAAGGCTGTTTCACTTACACCTGTGTCCGTAATGCGGGGTTCAGGAACCATATGAGGAAGTTGCACGTACACCTCGCGGACGTCTGCCGGCGAGAGGAATAATATTAATATTTAATTCCTGTGTTTATTTAGTATGAATATTTAATCTTGCTCTCTCTCTCTCTCTGATTATATATATATATATATATATATATATATATATATATATATATATATATATATATATATATATATATATATATATATATATATATATAATTCTCCTATAATCCAATAACCAATTATCCTTGCACGGTATCGGAGTCTGATAACTCATATGAATTAATTATTAAAGTCGCTCGCTGAACAACTGACGGAAACACAAGGATACTGTATGTAGGACCCTTGGAAGGATGGTGTAGGACCCTTGGAGGAAGGATGGTATAGGACCCTTGGAAGGATGGTGTAGGACCCTTGGAGGAAGGATGGTGTAGGACCCTTGGAAGGATGGTGTAGGACCCTTGGAGGAAGGATGGTGTAGGGCCCTTGGAAGGATGGTGTAGGACCCTTGGAGGAAGGATGGTGTAGGACCCTTGGAAGATGGTGTAGGACCCTTGGAGGAAGGATGGCGTAGGACCCTTGGAAGATGGTGTAGGACCCTTGGAGGAAGGATGGTGTAGGACCCTTGGAAGATGGTGTAGGACCCTTGGAAGGATGGTGTAGGACCCTTGGAGGAAGGATGGTGTAGGACCCTTGGAAGGATGGTGTAGGACCCTTGGAGGAAGGATGGTGTAGGGCCCTTGGAGGAAGGATGGTGTAGGGCCCTTGGAGGAAGGATGGTATAGGACCCTTGGAAGGATGGTGTAGGACCCTTGGAGGAAGGATGGTGTAGGACCCTAGGAGGAAGGATGGTGTAGGACCCTTGGAGGAAGGATGGTATAGGACCCTTGGAAGGATGGTGTAGGACCCTTGGAGGAAGGATGGTGTAGGACCCTTGGAAGGATGGTGTTGGACCCTTGGAGGAAGGATGGTATAGGACCCTTGGAAGGATGGTGTAGGACCCTTGGAGGAAGGATGGTGTAGGATCCTTGGAGGAAGGATGGTGTAGGACCCTTGGAGGAAGGATGGTGTAGGACCCTTGGAAGGATGGTGTAGGACCCTTGGAGGAAGGATGGTGTAGGACCCTTGGAGGAAGGATGGTGTAGGACCCTTGGAGGAAGGATGGTGTATGACCCTTGGAGGAAGGATGGTGTAGGACCCTTGGAGGAAGGATGGTGTAGGACCCTTGGAGGAAGGATGGTGTAGGGCCCTTGGAGGAAGGATGGTATAGGACCCTTGGAAGGATGGTGTAGGACCCTTGGAGGAAGGATGGTGTAGGACCCTAGGAGGAAGGATGGTGTAGGACCCTTGGAGGAAGGATGGTATAGGACCCTTGGAAGGATGGTGTAGGACCCTTGGAGGAAGGATGGTGTAGGATCCTTGGAGGAAGGATGGTGTAGGACCCTTGGAGGAAGGATGGTGTAGGACCCTTGGAAGGATGGTGTAGGACCCTTGGAGGAAGGATGGTGTAGGACCCTTGGAGGAAGGATGGTGTAGGACCCTTGGAGGAAGGATGATACGAATGGAAAATGAGTTAATAAAGAGGAGAGGGATGAGAGAGTGATGAAAGGAGAGAGAGAGAGGGTGAGTGGGAGTTAATAGCTCAGGAGAGATGAGTGGGTTTGGAGTGGGTTGAGGAGTGAGAGGGACAGGACCACCACACCATAATATACCCGTCCTCGTGGTGGCACCTGTACACACCTCACCTGTTAATTAAGAATATCGATGGTCCCTTTAACACGATGCGGGCAGGTGGAGAGTAATCACAGGTACCACTAATTAGCATCATGGCGCCTGTAATGAGAGAGAGAGAGAGAGAGAGAGAGAGAGAGAGAGAGAGAGAGAGAGTCAATGGGCCCTGGCCTTAATAGCCCAACCTTAATCGGACCATTAGATTTGGGGGCCCATTGAATATAGGGCCTTTTTAATTGGTATCTATTATTTCTAATGATCCCATTACAACTGGTGCCCATTATTATTGATACCCATTATTTCTCACGCCCATTCATGCTCCTATGCACTCGTAAAGGCATCACAATTTTTTTTATTTGTTTTACTCGTTGGAATTATTATTATTTTTCTATGTTGAAATGTTACGAGAAACAATAGTTGTGGTAAAAAATGTATTTGTTTCATAAAAAATATTACCGAAATAAAATGACAAATTATCAAATGTTGAGAGAGAGAGAGAGAGATTGTGCTGTAAGGCAGTCATAGTGAAAGTGTGTGTGTGTGTGTGTGTGTGTGTGTGTGTGTGTGTAGACGTGACACTGTGTTATGTGAGACAGATAACACGTCATCAATGTTATCTTAAAGTCATATGAGGGAGCAGTGTAGTCCTGACAAGAATGTGTAATAACATGTTATCTTTGTGTGTTATGCCTTGGGCTGGACTGAAGTTATGTTTGGTTGTTTACTCAGTGTTATCCTAGGCTTGACAGGTCTGTTATTTTTTTGTTATTTTAGGCAGCCACAGAGTCATGGTGTTATTAATGTTCATCGTATTAGTCAGGGTGTTATTTTAGGGTAGAAATGTTATCTTTATGAATAGTGTTTATTGTTAAGTAGGGAAACCAGCCAAGCCAACTAGGGTGAATGTCTATTGTTTAGTGAAGTAGGGAAGTCAGCCAAGCCGCAGCTACAATTACAAAGTTCTTATAAGCAGCTGAATACGGAGAAAGTCAAAACTGTGTTGGGTAAGCCAGGCGGGAGTGTGTGTGTGGGGGGTGGTGAAACAGAAAATGGTCTTACTTAACCATAAACCAAATCTTCCCTGATATACTGCGACAAGTTTTGATGGAAGATAATTTTAAACCAACTTTTTCTTTGTTGATGTATTTGTGTGTTTTTGTTTTTCTTGTTGACTTTTAGAGAGATAAGTAATTTCTTTGTTGTTTTAAATTTTATTGATATTGGGGATGGTGTGTGTGTGTGTGTGTGTTTTTGTACCGAGTTAGTGTATTTGTGTATATACGTAGAGCAAATTTAGAGTGGTGTATGTGTGAAGAAGGGAAGATCTTCTCCACCTCCCTATCATTGGAGGAAGAAGGGGAAGAAGAGGAGGAGGGAAGGGGGGGGAGGAGAAGACTTTACAAGTTTGAAGGTGGATCTTGAATTTTGATCTTTGGGAGGAGGGAACAGTATGAATCTAAACTCGAACATTTGTCCTCCCAAAGTTAAAATGAGTTTCGTCCAAGCCGCTCCAGTTGTTTGTGCTTTATACCCGACCAACACAGAAATTACGGCAAATGGGTTGGCCCGCCGTACCAATTCTAGCAAGTCTCTCCATATTAAAAACTAGGACCGGGGTCGGGACGGGGACGGGTGGAGTAAGGGTGGGATGGGGTTGGGTGGAGTGGGGACGGGTGGGGTGGAGTAGGGGTGGGGTGAGGAGGGGCAGGGCGGGGTGAGGTGGGGCAAGACGGGAGGTGTTTGTTAGCGGAACAGTCTAGATCTCGCCTCCTTTATTACACAGGAATCCCCAGAGTCTCTCAACTCATTTTACCTTTACCTCCCCCCATACAGTTCAGGGCGTGTCGGAAGCCTCATGACGTGTCGGAAGCCTCATGACGTGTCGGAAGCCTCATGACGTGTCGGAAGCCTCATAACGTGTCGGAAGCCTCATGACGTGTCGGAAGCCTCATAACGTGTCGGAAGCCTCATGACGTGTCGGAAGCCTCATAACGTTTCGGAAGCCTCATAACGTATCGGAAGCCTCATAACGTATCAGAAGCCTCATAACGTGTCGGAAGTCTCATAACGTATCGGGAGCCTCATAACGTGTCGGAAGCCTCATAGCTTGTCGGAAGCCTCATAACGTATCAGAAGCCTCATAACGTATCGGGAGCCTCATAACGTGTCGGAAGCCTCATAACGCATCGGGAGCCTCATAACGCATCGAGAGCCTCATAACGCATCGGAAGCCTCATAACGCGTCTGAAATGCTCCAGTGTCTGAGTGTGTCGAAACTCCTGTAGCATGTCGGTACACGTGTCGGAACTTCCCATAAACGACCCAAAGTAAAAGTGAATCACAGTCCAGTACACAACGTTCACTCTGCCGGTCAGTGTTTATAAATATCCACAACCAGAGTTCATAAAAACGTTTAGCCAAGGTTGAGTCTCGGTGAAATGTCTTCGCTATTAACCTGTTAGTCAGTCAGTTGAAACATCCTTATAGGTGTGAATAATTTAACTGAGTAGATGTAGTTTAAGTTACAGTTTAAGTCCGAAGAATTTAACTCGGCATATTTAAGGTACAATTTAACTCGGCATATTTAAGGTACAATTTAACTCGGCATATTTAAGGTACAATTTAACTCGGCATATTTACGGTACAATTTTACTCGGCATATTTAAGGTACAATTTAACTCGGCATATTTAAGGTACAATTTAACTCGGTATATTTACGGTACAATTTAACTTGGGATAATTTAACTTATAATTTAACAGAGGAGCAGAGGGGAGGCCCACGGTACTAACTCCTCGTGTCTGTGTAAACTGTGAGAATTTTTTTTTTCTGACGACTAGAAGAAATACACAGACTTAATTATCTACTCCATCACGGCTCCTCTCTCTCTCTCTCTCTCTCTCTCTCTCTCTCTCATTTCCCTCCCTCCCGGGTTGGCAGTGTGGGCGTGCGCTTGGGGGTGAGAGTGGACGTGGGCGTAATAGGATGAACATATAGACGGAGCGGACGAAAGAGAGAGAGAAAGAGAGAGAGAGAGAGAGACGATTTTTAAGTAGCAATGAAGGAGAAATGATGGAGGGGAGAGAAGGATAAATGGTGTAGGATAAAGGAAAAGAATAGAATGGGGATGTATTGCGATGGAGGGGAAGAGACGAGAATGGTGATAAAGAGAGAGAAAGAGAGGAGAAGAAAGAAGAAGAAATAAGAAGGAGAGAAGGAAAAAGGAGGAGGAGGAGGAGGAAGAATTGTGAGAGAGAATGAGGAGGAGAAAAAAAGGAAAATGAAGGAGAGAAGGAAGAGGAAGGAGGAGGAGGCGGCGGAGGCTAAGCGTGAATGAAGACATTGTGGAAATACTCTTAAAGCGGTGTAGGGCCTCTCTCTAAGAAGGGAGAGAGAGAGAGAGAGAGAGAGAGAGATGAACGCTGGTAGTTTTTTAGAGGCTGGGTGTTATTTCCTGGTAATTGAAAGGTGGAGATTGACGAGGAGTTGACGGGCCAGTAGAGGGGAGATGTGCTCCTTCCCCTCTCCCTTCCCTTTCCTCCCATCCCCTCTTCTCCCTCCCCTCCCCTCTCCCCTTCCCTCCCCTCTTCTACCCTTCCCATTTTCTCCCCTCCCTTTCCCCCATGAGATAAGGAATTGTTATGAAAGGAGGAGGTGTAAGGGAAGGAAGAAGAAGGGAGAGGAAGGGAAGGAAGAGGAAAGGGATGGGAAAGGAGAAGAGGGGAGAGGTGAGGGAGGGATTCTGGATACAGATGTGGATTACTGAATGGATGTCCTGGAGAGAGAGAGAGGAAGGAAAGAAGGAAGGGAAGGGAAGGGGAAGGAAAGGAGAGAGGGAGGGTGGGAAGGGAGGGTGGGAAGGGGAAGTTTCTCCAAGCTCAGACGGTGTCAGGAATATATCAAGTCCTAGGGGGCGAGGAGAACAAATCACCTTTAATAAGATCAATAGGGGGAATATTATTGTATGTTTACACTCTGTATATATAGACAGCTTGGTGCCTCTTAATGATCGCCTTTAAACTACTGTAAATAAAAAGTATTGTTAATTAATCCCCAGCCAAGTAGGAGGCAAGATTAGGGCTCTCTCTCTCTCTCTCTCTCTCTCTCTCTCTCTCTCTCTCTCTCTCTCTCTCTCTCTCTCTCTCTCTCTCTCTCTCTCTCCTACATGGGGGGGGGGGGGGGGGGTCACTCCATCATTACACAGGTGATGGAGAAGGTAGGACGTGACGGATGACCTTGGGTGTTAGTATGGTCGACGATTGGGGTATTTTTGAACCCCAGGAGGCACTTAGGACTTGTGGGGGCTGGGGGTGAAGGGGAGGCCGGAGACGTGCTGGGGAGGCTGGGGATGAAGGGAAGGCTGGGGGTGAAGGGGAGGCCGGAGACGTGCTGGGGAGGCTGGGGGTGAAGGGGAGGCCGGAGACCCTGCTGGGGAAGCCGGAGACGTGCTGGGGAGGCTGGGGGTGAAGGGGAGGCCGGAGACGTGCTCGGGAGGCCGGAGACGTGCTGGGGAGGCTGGGGGTGAAGGGGAGGCCGGAGACCCTGCTGGGGAAGCCGGAGACGTGCTGGGGAGGCTGGGGGTGAAGGGGAGGCCGGAGACGTGCTGGGGAGGCTGGGGGTGAAGGGGAGGCCGGAGACCCTGCTGGGGAAGCCGGAGACGTGCTGGGGAGGCTGGGGGTGAAGGGGAGGCCGGAGACGTGCTCGGGAGGCCGGAGACGTGCTGGGGAGGCTGGGGGTGAAGGGGAGGCCGGAGACCCTGCTGGGGAAGCCGGAGACGTGCTGGGGAGGCTGGGGGTGAAGGGGAGGCCGGAGACGTGCTGGGGAGGCCGGAGACGGGCTGCGGAGGCCGGAGACGGGCTGCGGAGGCCGGAGACGGGCTGCGGAGGCCGGAGACGTGCTGAGGAGGCCGGAGACGTGCTGGGGAGGCCGGAGACGTGCTGGGGAGGCCGGGGACTTCTTCAGTAGGCATCTGGTGTTTTGAAAGAGACGCCGATATTTCCTGAAGAAGTTGATGGGTCGTGAAGAGGAAGCTGTAGAACCTTATGAGCGGAATTGATGGGCCTTGAAGGGGGGGGGAGGAGATGTGTGGTGAGGGGAAGGATGTGTGGTGAGGGGAAGGATGTGGTGTGAGGGGGAGGATGTGTCGTGAGAGGAAGGATGTGTGGTGAAGGGGAAGGATGTGTCGTGAGGGGGAAGGATGTGTCGTGAGGGGGAAGGATGTGTCGTGAGGGGAAGGATGTGTGGTGAGGGGAAGGATGTGTGGTGAGGGGGAGGATGTGGTGTGAGGGGAAAGGATGGGTCGTGAGGGGGAGGGATGTGGTGTGAGGGGGAGGGATGTGGTGTGAGGGGAAGGATGTGTCTATCCACCCCTTCCATCTACCTGTGCGTTTGCCTGACCGGGATCTACCTATAACCTAACCTAACCTAACACTAACCTAACCTAGACCTAACCTAACCTAACCTAACCTAACCTAACCTAACCTAACCTAGACCTAACACTAACCTAACCTAACTTAACCTCGACCTAACCTAACCTAACCTAACCTAGACCTAACACTAACCTAACCTAACCTAACCTAACCTAACTTAACCTCGACCTAACCTAACCTAACCTAACCTAGACCTAACCTAACCTAACCTAACCTAACCTAATCTAGACCTAACCTAACCTCGACCTAACCTAGACCTAACCTAACCTAACCTAACCTAACCTGACCTAACCTAACCTAACCTAACCTAACCTAACCTAACCTAACCTAACCTAACCTAGACCTAACCTAACCTAACCTAACCTAACCTAACCTAACCTAACCTAACCTAACCTAACCTAACCTAACCTAACCTAACCTAACCTAACCTAACCTAACCTAACCTAACCTAACCTAACCTAACCTAACCTAACCTAACCTAACCTAACCTAACCTAACCTAACCTAACCTAACCTAACCTAACCTAACCTAACCTAACCTAACCTAACCTAACCTAACCTAACCTAACCTAACCTAACCTAACCTAACCTAACCTAACCTAACCTAACCTAACCTAACCTAACCTAACCTAACCTAACCTAACCTAACCTAACCTAACCTAACCTAACCTAACCTAACCTAACCTACCTAACCTAACCTAACCTAACCTAACCTAACCTAACCTAACCTAACCTAACCTAGACCTAACCTAACCTAACCTAACCTAACCTAGCCTAACCTAACACTAACCTAACCTAACCTAACCTAGACCTAACCTAACCTAGACCTAACCTAACCTAACCTAGCCTAACCTAACCTAACTTAACCTCGACCTAACCTAACCTAACCTAGACCTAACCTAACCTCGACCTAACCTAACCTAGACCTAACCTAACCTCGACCTAACCTAACCTCGACCTAACCTAGACCTAACCTAACCTAACCTAACCTAACCTAGACCTAACCTAACCTAACCTAACCTAACCTAACCTAACACTAACCTAACCTAACCTAACACTAACCTAACCTAGACCTAACACTAACCTAACCTAACCTAGACCTAACCTAACCTAACCTAACCTAACCTAGACCTAACCTAACCTAGCCTAACCTAGACCTAACCTAACCTAGACCTAACACTAACCTAACCTAACCTAACCTAGACCTAACCTAACCTCGACCTAACCTAGACCTAACACTAACCTAACCTAACCTAGACCTAACTTGTATTTTTGTTTCTACTTTCATATCTCCCTCCCTATCCTTCCCACACGCTCGAGACCCCTCCCCCCACTAGCACCACCGGACACCCCCCCCACCCCCCCTCCCTGGCACCCCCCTCCCCCCTCCCTGACACCCCCCCACCCCCCTCCCTGACACCCCCCACCCCCCTCCCTGACACCCCCCCACCCCCCTCCCTGGCACCCCCCTCCCCCCTGGCACCCCCCTCCCCTCCTGGCACCCCCCTCCCCTCCTGGCACCCCTTAACGTCTCCCACAGTGATCCTGGCCGGAGATGGCATCCCCATTTTTCACGAGAGGTGCAAATAAGATTATAGCGGGCAGCATGTTTTTCGTTCCTCCTCCTCCTCCTTCCTTCCTTCCTTCCTTCCTTTGTGCATCCATCTTCCTTTCCTTCTTCCTTCTTTCCTTCCTTATTTTGTATTTCCTTCTTCCTTCCTCTCTTACTGTGTCCTTCCATCTTCCGTTCCTCCTTCCTTCATTTTCTTCCCTTCTTCCTGCTCATTCTTTTCTTCCCTTGTTCTTCTGCCTTTTCCTCCTCTTGCCCCTGCTCTTCCTCATCTACTTACTCTCTTCCTCCTTCGTCCATCTTGTTCCTCCTATATCTCTTCGTCCTTTCTTTCTCCCCTCCTTCTCCCCCCCCCCATCTCCTTTCTCTCCGTCCCACCCTCCCTCTCCCCCCTTCCCCTCCCTTTCTCCCTTCTCTCCCTCCCTTCAGTCCCTCTCCCTCCCTTCTCTTCCTTTCCCTCCCTTCTCTTCCTCTCCCTCTCCTTTCTCTTCCCATTCCCACAAGCCAGATTTGCCCTCACCCGGGGGACGAGGCTTCAAAACTATGTATGACAGTTTACAAGGCGTCTCTCTCTCTCTCTCTCTCTCTCTCTCTCTCTCTCTCTCTCTCTCTCTCTCTCTCTCTCTCTCTCTCTCTCTCTCTCTCTCTCTCTCTCTCTCTCTCCCTCTCTCTCTCTCTCTCATACACAAGGACTTCTAAATCAGGATGTGCACGGCAAAGATAAGGCTGTCTTGGGATGTGCACGGCAAAGATAAGGCTGTGTAAGGATGTGCACGGCAAAGATAAGGCTGTCTTGGGATGTGCACGGCAAAGATAAGGCTGTCTTGGGATGTGCACGGCAAAGATAAGGCTGTCTCGGGATGTGCACGGCAAAGGTAAGGATGTGCCATAGGAATCAGGATATAGAGATGAGAACAACACAACCCAACATGTTTATAGAGAAGGATTTTTTTTTTTACCTCTTGGTTATGGTTGAGGGAGGAGGAGGGGAGGGGAGAGAGGAGAGAGAGGAGGAGGAGGAGGGGGGTAGGAGCGAGAATAGGTGGAAGAAGAATGGGAGGAGGAAGAGGAAGAAGAGAGAGAAGAGGAAGGGAGGTGGAGGAAGAGGGAATCGAGGTGGTTTTCCCGGTAATTTAGTTGTTACAGGAAACGAATCAGTTTATTTCACATGGAGATTAGACACCCAGGTTATTTCACCTCCTTCCTTCCTTCCTTCCTTCCTTCCTTCCTTCCTTCCTTCTCCTTCTCTCGTGTATCTTTTCGGCTACGACTTTCTTAACAGATGAACAATGATGGCAAGACTACACAATCTTACCTGGGTGAGGGGAGAGGGAGTAGGGAGTGGGAGGAGTTGGGTGAGAGGGAGTGGGGAGTGGGAGGAGTTGGGTGAGAGGGAGTGGGGAGTGGGAGGAGTTGGGTGAGAGGGAGTGAGTGGGAGGAGTTGGGTGAGAGGGAGTAGGGAGTGGGAGGAGTTGGGTGAGAGGGAGTGGGGAGTGGGAGGAGTTGGGTGAGAGGGAGTGAGTGGAGTAGGATGAAAGGAAGAGGGATTGGGAGGGGAAGGAAGTGGCTAGAGGGAGAGAGGGAATGGAGGGAGAATAGGTGAAAGGGAAGGGGAAACAAGGGGTTAGAAGGGGAAGGGGGAAGGAGTAGATGAGAGGGGAAAGAGTTGAGAAGAGGGGGATGAGAGGGTTGTGAGAGACACAATAAGGAGAGGGGAGAGAGATGAGAGGGACAGAGAAGGGTTGAGAAAGGGAGGAGGAGGAGGATCATTGAAGGGGTATGAATGAGAGAGAGAGAGAGAGAGAGAGAGAGAGAGAGAGAGGGGCGGAGGAAGAAGAGGGGAGTAGAGAATGGTGATGAGAGGGAAGATACAGAGAGTGAAGAGAGGCGCTGAGAGGGAATATATTGGAGGGAGAAAGGCGGTGAAAGGGAAGATATAGGTGGTGAAAAGAGGGCTGGTGAGAGGAGAGGGCCAACTGAGAGAGGGGAGGGTGGGTGAGAGGGAGGGTGGGTGAGAGGGGAGAGTGGGTGAGAGGGGAGGGTGGGTGAGAGGGGAGGGTGGGTGAGAGGGGAGGGTGGGTGAGAGGGGAGGGTGGGTGACAGGGGAGGGTGGGTGAGAGGGGAGGGTGGGTGAGAGGGAGGGTGGGTGAGAAGGAAGGGTGGGTGAGAGGGGAGAGTGGGTGAGAGGGGAGGGTGGGTGAGAGGGGAGGGGGGTGAGAGGGGGGGGAGGGTCAGACTAAGGCTACAACGCCTGTATGCAAATAGAACGGCGTCATTTTTCTCACCCAGGGTATTTTATCCGAGTCATCGACCATTCCTACTGACCTCATGTCAATAAATGGGAGGGAGGTTATTGCTTATGCAGGGAGAGGGAGGGAGAGTAGAAGAGGGAGGGAAAGAGGGAGAGGAAGTGGGAAAAAGAGGGAGGAATAGGAGAGAGTAGAAGAGGGAAAGGGAGGGTGAGTAGGAGAGGAAGTGGGAGGTAGAGGAAAAGTTGAAGGAAGAAGGGAAATGGAGGTAGAAGGAGGGAAGAGGGAGGTTAAACAGGTGGTGTGTGTGTGTGTGTGTGTGTGTGTGTGTGTGTGTGGCGCGCGACCCATGACTTAGAGAGGCGTCATGTTGAACTGTCATAACAGGAGTCTTCAGTGACGCTCCCCTCCCCCTCACTCAGGGTGTGGGGGAGGGGGGGGGAGGATGGGTACTAGTTTAATGTTTTCCTAAGTGAGTTCTCTACACCCAGGATAAGACCCACCCACCCACCTCCCTAATATCGTTTTCGAGCCAGATGTCAGTGTGGCTCTCCGGGGCGTTGCATGATGTGGCTCAGACGACAAAGCGACATCGTAAACCTTCCATTTTAACTTTTTTCCAACTTTGACTCTTGACGGGGAAGGTCCATTTCCTGTCCGGGGCAGCTGTGTCTTGATGACCGGCTCTGACCTCCCTCCTACCCCCTCCCTGACCCCTTGAATTCCTCCTATCCCGCTGACCCTTCACTGAACCATTGACTTCCTCCTGACTTGCTGACCTCCACCTTACCGCTCCTTGACCTCTTGCCTTCTACCTCACCCTTTCTTGTCCTGGTAACCAAATATGACCTCTCCCTACCTATCCTGGTGACCTACTGTGACCCTCTATAACCTCCCTCTCACGTTTGACCTGGTGACCTCAGAGCACCACACTCTCATTGCTTCCATCAGCGAGGTCAACTATGCCCTGATTTGACCCAGGATTGTGCCCCAGGATCTACCCCGTGGTGCTGTGGTCGTTTTTGCCCCGCCGCTTCAGGTCGTTCTATTGTCTGGTACGACCCACCCCTGTGTTTGGTGCCGCTACGACTAGATCCCCATGCATTTGGACGACCCATTCTCTGTCCAATATCTTTAAACAACGTGTGTGTGTGTGTGTGTGTGTGTGTGTGTGTGTGTGTGTGTGTGTGTGTGTATTTATCCGTCTGTCTGTCTGTCTGTCTGGCTGTCAGTATTCCCTCGACCTGCCCAGTTGGACTATAGGGTAATATGAACGCCATCACAGAATTTGTCGAAGGCTGAGTGAGTGATGTAGGTTATTACTGGTCACTCACTCTGATGACTTGAGAGAGAGAGAGAGAGAGAGAGAGAGAGAGAGAGAGAGAGAGAGAGAGAGACCACATTATATAAACATCTCTCTCTCTCTCTCTCTCTCTCTCTCTCGCACACGGTATTAAACCTTCATATCCCTAATCTACTTTCACACACTAATAAACGCTCACACATTAACTGGCCGCCGCTATCAATTTATTAATAACGTTACAGCTAATTTTATTGATGATTGATAACATAACTCATCTACTGTACTTCCTGCCTTTAAAAAAAAAAATTCCACCCAGTTTTTTTTTTTATATCAGTCTAATTAATACCTGTTATATACACACAAATTATATAGGGTAGTTTTAGGGGGATTTTGTTAATATAATTAGGTGTTATTAATTTTATCTGGGTTTTATTTATTTATTTTTTTTTGGGGGGGGTTTACTGGTCAAATAATGTAGTGTGTAGTGTTACTTATGGTAGTCTCTCTCTCTCTCTCTCTCTCTCTCTCTCTCTCTCTCTCTCTCTCTCTCTCTCTCTCTCTCTCTCTCTCTCTCTCTCTCTCTCTCTCTCTCTTTCATATGATTTCCCCTTCTTTCTTCTTTTTATTTTTCTCTGTATTCTCTCTCACTTTCCTCCTCCCCTCTCCTCTCTCACATTTCCTGCCCTTTACTCTGGTTCTCTCTCTAGACCTCTACATTATTCCATCTCTCCTTCTCCCTTATTTCTCTCACCTCCCTCACTTATTTTTCTCTTCCCTCATTTTTTTTCTGTTCTCCCTCACCTTCATCTTTCCTCCGTTTTTATCAAGTCCTTCACACCTCACCTTCATCCCCCCCCCCTCCCTTCCCTCACCTTTACTCATTTTTTCCTCACTACCCCATTCCCCCATTTTTCTAGTCCTCCTTCACCCTACTTAGCATATTTTATCAAGATTTTCTCCTCATTCTCTCTCGCTTACACCCACCCCCCCCCCCCCCACCGCCATCACTCTCAACTGCTCAAACACTCTGATCCCCCCTCCCCCTCCCCCTCTCCCCTCCCCCATCTCCTCCTGTCTTATCCTCTCCCTATCCTCCCTTCTTCTACATCCCCATTTCCTCCTTCCCCGTTATTTCTCTTCCTCCATTTTCTCCCTACCATCCCCATCCCTCCCCTCCTCCTCAACCCTTCTCCTCCTTCCCAATTATCTCTCTTCCCCTTCCTCTTCCTATCCGTCTCATTATCCCTCTCTTTCCTTATCTTCCTTCCCCATTTTCTTTCTTTCTCCATCCCCTCCTCTTCTTCCCTGTTCTCCCTCATTCTCGTCCTCCCCCCTCCTCCCAGTTCTCTCTTTATCATATTTTTATTCTCCTCCCCCTTCTCCCTCTCCTCACGTGGGCGAACTCAGTTCGCTATAGGGAAGAGGAGGAGGAGGCGGCGGCGTCTATAGAAGGGTCGGAGGAGGTGCATGTAGGAAGAGAAGGAGGAGAAGAAGAAGGAAGAAGAAGAAGAGGAGGTATCTACAGGAAAGAGTTGGAGGGGGGGGGGTGCTGGTAGTGAAGGAGGAAGATAAAGGAGCGATAGGGACGAGGAGAAAGAAGAGGGAATAGGAGGAGGTGCAGAAGGCTTTAAGAATAAATTAGAATATAATTAGTGAGAGTTGATACAAAACCCATTGTAAGGTTAGGTTAGGTTAGGTCAGGTCAGGTTAGGTCAGGTCCGGTTAGGTTACAGCATCTTAACCCACGAGCTGGTCTCTCTCTCTCTCTCTCTCTCTCTCTCTCTCTCTCTCTCTCTCTCTCTCTCTCTCTCTAGAAAGGGGAGGGGAGAAAGAAGATTAGAGGTGGGGGCAGGAAGTTATAGTTCGGAAATTGAAGAAATTCAGGAGGAGGTAAGAGAGGGCGGGCTGACCTCCTAGCTAAGCTAATAGTGTGTTAGGGTTGTGTCATGGGTTAGTTATTGTCTGTTGGTACAGGCACTAGACATCCTACCCTGTCCCATATATTGGGTGTTTTAAGGGCCTTATTTCATATTCCGCCGACCCTACTGGCGGATGCTGGTCTGGGGAGGTTGTCTATTGCCTGGCCGTGTAGATCGGGGGTGGTAATGGACCTTTTGAGATTTGGTAACTTTTTGGGAACCATGTATGGTTGTTGTCGTTATCTGGTGGAAGTCTTTGACTGCTTCCATGTCGGCCACGGGGGGGGGGGGGGGTGTATGACCATATTGACGAAGGGTTATGGAGCGGGAGGTGTTGTGGGAGGGTGGTGTGGGTGTGGCTAGATCTCTCTCTCTCTCTCTCTCTCCTCCCCCCCCCCCCCCCACCCTTCTCACCATACCCCATTCTTCACACAGTATATTAAAAGGTATTGGTTATCCGCAGGTATAATAGCACCTTATGATTGGCAAGCCACACCGCGTGAATTGTCCACCCTTCACTGTGCACAACTGGAATTTACGTGCACACTTGAATATGTATATACGTGTAGAATTGGATTTAGTCTGTGCACATTTGAATTTATATGTGCACACTTCAATTTACATGTGCACATTTGACTTGGCTTAATTTCTCGTTTACATACACAAGGTCTGACGTCTCTCTCTCTCTCTCTCTCTCTCTCTCTCTCTCTCTCTCTCTCTCTCTCTCTCTCTCTCTCTCGTATGCATATACAACTTCAGGTACAAGTTGATGGAATCTGGGTCATACAGGTGTTATCCAGGTGATGGCCAGGTGGCTCATCATAATCCATATCCAATACCCAGGTGGTGCCAGTAGTACACACACACAGTACAGGATCACGTGAACATTAGACACCCAAGCTTATATAACCTGATGATTAAACACCGTAATCCTAACCTAATTAAGCGTGTCTTAACCTAACCTAACCTACCGGGTCCATATAGTACCGGGTTCAAATAACACCCTTTTCATAATATTACCGGGTTCATATTGGTCCCATATACCGGGAGAAACAAGATGGCGACTTATTGGTACTAAGAACAATAGGTGTTTGTCATAGGCAATATAATCAACTAATTGTACCTTCTGTCGGCAGGTGCTGGGAATTAAGGTGTCCACTGTTTGTGTTGGGGAGGAAATGAATATGTAGATAGATGTTGTGATTCCCTGGGTGGGTGGGTGGGTGAGTGAGGTTCGTGTGTGTGTGTGGGTGGGTGGGTGAGGTTCGTGTGTGTGTGTGGGTGGGTGGGTGAGGTTCGTGTGTGTGTGTGGGTGGGTGAGGTTCGTGTGTGTGTGTGTGGGTGGGTGAGGTTTTGGTATTTTGTGTCTGTGTTTCTAAGTGTTTGTGTGTGTTGTGGTACCTAACCTAACCCCACCCCACCCCACCGCACCCCACCCCACCGCACCCCACCCCACCGCACCCCACCCCACCTCACCCCCACCCCACCCTACAGCACCCCACCCCACAGCACCCCACCCCACCGCACCCCACCCCACCCCACCGCACCCCACCGCACCGCACCCCACCGCCCCCACCCGTCAACTACGATCTTACATCTCCACTTACGAGAAGGATTTTTGTTCCCTGCGATCCTATGAAAACGTGAAACAAGGCTTGGTGGTAGTTGAACCGAAGGCTATTTGTCAGGGGAAGTCGTTTACCAGTAATGGCTTACGATATCTGTACAGGTTTTTTGAGAATTTATTATTTTGGTTGGGTGGAGTCAGAGGCTTGGCACCACCTGAAGATTGGACCTCCCTGGGACCACATGAAGATTAGACACCCCTGGGACCACATGAAGATTAGACATTCCAACTTATTTCAACTGAGATTAACCACCTTAACTCTACTCTAGGGATTAGGTTAGGTTTGGTTAGGTGAGGTTTGGTTAGGGTGTCTAAACTTCAGGTGATCGGATGCTTGTAATGGGTGATTTTTATTGACACCGGTATATATATAATGAACACCGGTACAACCACCCCAGTACAACCACCCCAGTACACCACTCCAGTATCCTCCCCAGTACTCCACACACAGTATCCTCCCCAGTATCCTCCTCCGCCACACCTACCCTCCCCAGTACCTGTAGCTGGGGAGATAAATAATCACTTTGGCCAACAAGGTGAGCAAACACGGCTTCTCTCTCTCTCTCTCTCTCTCTCTCTCTCTCTCTCTCTCTCTCTCTCTCTCTCTCTCTCTCTCTCTCTCTCTCTCTCCTTGCTAACCACATAATTTCTCGTATCCTTCATCCCTTCCTTCATTTATTTATCGCTTCTCCTAACTTCGTTCCCTCTTCCTCTCTTTTTATCATCCCTCCCCTCCCCCTCCTCCTCCTCCTCTCCTCCTCCTCCTCCCCTCTTCCTCTATCTCTTATTTTCTTCTTCCCGACTTTATCTCGTCTTTCCCTTATCTCTCTCCCTCGTGTATCTTCCCTCCTCTTCCTTCTCTCTTTCGTCCTCCTTTAATTCCATTCGTTGTTATTTTTTTTGTTTTCTTTTTCTTGTTTTGTTTTTCTTATTATTATCTAATCTTCTTCTGTCATTCCCTTATCTACCCCCCCCACCCCCCCTCCCTCCCATACCCCCTCACCTCACTCCCTCACCTCACCTCCCTCACCTCACTCCCTCCCCTCACCTCACCCCCTCACCTCACTCCCTCCCCTCACCCCCTCACCTCACTCCCTCCCCTCACCTTACCCCCTCACCTCCCTCACCCCACTCCCTCCCCTCACCTCACCCCCTCACCTCACTCCCTCGCCTTCCTCACCCTCACTCCCTCACCCCACTCCCTCCCCTCACCTCACTCCCTCACTTCACTCCCTCACCAGCACATACAGTAATTCACTAACTTGATTAACGCAACAGACAAACGAGTCTCATTTCCAGACGCCGGGATTCTTCTCTGGGAAGCTCGTGGGAGACGACTGGCCAACCCCCCGACGCTCGTTTAAACTTTGCCGACGAATCATAAGCCGCGATGAGGCAATTTAGGGATAGTGTTCGTTCACCTGACCTCAAGCTACAACCGGGAATTTGGTGGATAGGGGAGGAGAGAAGGTGGGGGAGGGGGAGGGGGTGAGGGAAGGTGGGGGAGGGGGAGGGGTGAGAGAAGGTGGGGGAGGGGGAGGGGGTGAGAGAAGGTGGGGGAGGGGGAGGCTTTTTTGGTTGGCCTTGTATTGAGGGCATCTGTTGTGGTTATGTGTGGTGGGGTGGGTGGGGGGGGAGTTATTGTATTTTTTTTATTATTGTTGTTGTTCTTATTGTTGTTATTACTCTCATTACTGTTTTCATCATCATTATTATTGATGACCTTGTAACTAGAAATTAATTTAGTTGTCAGTTGATGTTTTTATCACGATTTTCACAGGTGTTTGACTTTTTTACTTAGTCTTATTTTTAGTAACCTGTGTAAAGGTGTTGTTGTTGTTGTTGTTGTTGTCTTCGTGTTGTTTTGTTTGGTTTAGTTTACAAACTTAGATAATATAAATGGAGACGTGTTTGGGGTTTTGGTGTGTGTGTGTAATAATAATAATAATAATAATTAACGGTTTATTGAAAAAGTTCTGCAGCCCGAAGGCTGAAAATATACATTAGACAAAATTGACTTATTACATACAAAGACATGGGGTGGGTGGGTCGTTTAACAAAAGCTTTCATAACTGAAAGAAGAAGGAATATTGATTGAACGTACAAATTATTATAGTTTACAGTTGATGGCCCGGGCCTGGGCTGGTTATGGAGACACCAGGTGGTGTGGTGTTCACGTGGTGTAGTAACTCGTCTTCGGGTGTTGGTATGAAGGACCTCACGTGGTCATGGGGACGTGTGTGTATCTGTGTGTGTGTGTGTGTGTGTGTATCTGTGTGTGTGTGTATCTGTGTGTGTGTGTGTGAACAATATATGTATGTATATACAGTACGTAGTTCTGTATGTGTATGTTTAATTTGCATACATGTATTTAGGGTATGTATTTATATGTGTCTTCGAAGGATGTAGGCATTTATCTGCTAAACCTCTGCATGTATGTATATATGTACAGTTTGTATGCATTTATGTATGTATGCATGCATAGCTGTATGTATATATGTATATCTGTCTGTCTATATGTATCAAATCCTGTCCCCTTTCCCTGTTACCACCTTCTCCACCCCTCACGCCCCCCCCAGCTCCCAGCTAACACCTGTCATCACACCACTGTCACCCCCCCTCCTCCACCCCTCCCCCTCCTCCTCCACCCCTCCCCCCTCCACCGCTCCCCCTCCACCCCTCCCCCTCCTCCTCTACCCCTCCCCCCCTCCTCCTCCTCCACAAACCCAATTCCCTCTGGTGACAAAGTGGAACCGAGAACCTAACTCAGCCAAGACGGGACCGACAGATACCTTCACACACGCTCACACACACACACACACACTCACACACACACACACACACGCCCACACACACGCGCACGCACACACACACGCCCACACACACACACACACACACACAAGCCAGAAAGACATATAAATGAAAAAAAAAGGTTAAACAGAGAGTTTTTTAGTTTAACAAATTTATTGGCAGAGCTTGTAGTACAGTTTGCCTATTCTGAGTAATTCAGTCAGGTCTTGACACTGAGGGTGGTATCACTTCTCACTGTCACGCAGGACAGAGGTTCATACACAAAGAAATACATCATATTCATTAACAACTATAAATGTATAGAGGTCAGATTCATATGGATAATGTCACTGTTCACTGCCATGCAGGACAGAGGTTCGTACACAAAGATTTGCATCATATTCATTGACAGTACATATACATATATGTAAACACACACACACACACATATACATACATATGCGTATATACATACACATATACATGTACACGTACATATACATGCACACACGCACACATACATACATATACGTCGGTCAGATTCATGTGGGTAATGTCACTTTTCACTGCCATACAGGACAGAGGTTCGTACACAAAGAATGCATCATATTCATTGACACTATATATAGGTCAGATTCATGTGGGTAATGCCACTGTTCACTGCCACGCAGGACAGAGGTTCGTACACAAAGAAGGAAATACATCACATTCACCAGCAGCATATATGGGTCAGTGGATCACATACATTGGAGTCATATTCTAGTTGAAGACTAATCAGTGTGGGCTAGCAAATTTGGGATAAACAGCAAGAATGTCCTCAAGCACACCTGATTCAATGAAGTAATTACATAGTTCAAGATACAGTAAGTCAGGTGGCCTGAAGTCTTTGACAGTGTCACATTCAATAATATAGTGTTCAAGTGTATGCTTTAAAGGTTTATCACAAAGTTTACATGCTGAGTGTTCCGGTATGGGTACAGCGTTACTAACTTGCCAGATGTGTCTGTATCCTAGCCTAATTCTGGCCACGACTACATCACATTGTCTGGTTCTGTCCTTATGCTGGCCATACCGGTACCTCTTGTTACAAAATTTGTCATATTTACTAATGCTACAACTGTCAGGTCTCTCTGCATTTCTCACTTCTTCTAGATCAGAGTTCATGATTCTGACTTGAATGTTTTTAATTACGGCATTGGACAGACCAAGGTCACGGTCAACATTTTCTTTCTTACACCCCTCATTGGCCAGTCTATCAGCACGGTCATGATACCTGATTCCAACATGGGACGGAATCCACACAAATTCGATACGAAAGTTGTTCTCATTGGCAGTTATCACATTCCTTTTAATATCACATGCAACTTTAGACATAGAACCTGACGGGCTGTTCATTGATTTCAAAGCACTTTGAGAGTCACAGAATATCACCCCACCTCCATTTTCTTTGAGGTAGTCTGTGGCTAAGTAGATTCCAGTTAGTTCAGTTTGTGTTGTGCTGGCCCAGTTGTTTAGCCTTTGTTTGTTTGACACTATCATCTCTTTTTCTTTATATATTACAATTGCACAGCCTGTTCTACCTGTGTTTGTCTGCACAGAACCATCAGTAAAAGCATAACATTCACTTGATTTAATACTCTCTATGTGTCTGTTAATAGTTTCTAGTGTGACACATCTCACCACATCGGTGTTTAACATTTGCTTACTACCAACAGGAGTGTAATTAATAGGAACTGATATGTCCAGCCAAGGAGGAATGGCATTAATAGGTTCGTCTGGGGTGATTGGGACATTCAGTTTCAGGAGATCTGCAACACTTTTATGAAGCCACGCCCCAAAGAGAGTCTTTTTTGAAAGGTTGGCGAGATGGTCGGGATTACTTAGATAGAACATCAACTGAGTTTGAGTTGTAGTTTGAGAACTATTGTTCTTCAAAACTTTGACACAAAACATGGTATTAAGTAGGGCTATCCTCTCAGATAGGGAGGGCAGTCCGAGCTCTTTCCTCATATTTACAATTCTGGTTGATTTTGGGCAACCTAGGATGATGCGCATGGCTTCATTTTGCACTACCTCAAGGCTGTTGAGTTGTTTAGGCGGAATAGTCACAAGATGGAGAGCATGATAGTCAACTACAGAACGAATGAAGTGAAGATAAAAAGTACGAGCATAGGTGATGTTAATTCCATAGCCCTTGCCAACAAGGGTTCTGAGGGGTTTAATGCGCTGCATTAGTTTGTCACGAAGGTTGCTGACAAAGTTTGCATCATTCACACAAATTCCAAGATATTTATAGGAGCTACATAGTTCCAAGGGCATGCTGTTAATGTTATAGTCAAGAGGCAGAGGGTGAGCAGGACGAGGATTGAGGACCCTCGTCTTGTCAACAGATATTATGAGACCGCATTCAACAGTTCTCCGAGCAAATACATCCAGCAAGGCTTGGAGCCTGAGTTTGGTTTGTGTCATAATGCAGATATCATCAGCATAGCATATTACGGCTTCGTTTGGTTGAACTGGAATGTCAGCAATAAGCTTGTGCATCAGTATATTAAACAGAGAGAGTAAAATAAATGTGAACAAGAGCTAGAGAATGATAAAGGCTGTCCTCTTCAAACACGCCAATAATCACTCTCCCACAGACACGGCGACATAGTAAATAGGCCAGGATGTGGTGCATGCGTGCGTGCGTGTGAGTGCGTGCGTGTGTGTGAGTGCGTGCATGCGTGCGTGTGTGTGTGCGTGTGTGCGTGCGTGTGTGTTTGTGTGTGCGTGCGTGTGTGTGTGCGTGTGTGTGTGTGTGTGTGTGTGTGTGTGTGTGTGTGTGTGGGTTTTTTTTTTCATGCTAGAAGTTATAAGAGAGAGAGAGAGAGAGAATGGAATAAATTTATTAAAGAAGGAATGCAGAAAGGTAGAAAAGGAAAGGAGGAGGAGGAAGAAGAAGGACATGGAAACAGATAAGAGGAGAAAAGTAAGTTAAGAAAGGGACCCAAGAATGAAGGGAAAAGAGGGGAGGATGGTGAATGAATAAAGTGTATAGGAGAGAGAGAGAAGGAGAGAGAGAGAGAGAGAGAGAGGAGAGAGAAGGAGAGAGAGAGAGAGAGAGAGAGAGAGAGAGAGAGAGAAGGAGAGAGAGAGAGAAGGAGAGAGAGAGAGAGTGAGAGAGAGAGAGAGAGAAACAGAGAGAGGTGATTTACAAGGATTACTTAACATCCTAATGCCTCTATAGGATGTTGTTAAAGAGTTCCTACACAACATCCTTTTATCCTTCTGTTAGTTAGGATTCATTCAGTCTCTTTCGTTGATATATCCTAAAGTGAAAGGATGGATGGAAGAGGAAGTGAAGAATGGGAGAATAAACGAGTGAGTAAAGGAGAGGATGAGGGATGGGAAGGAGGGTTAATAAGGGAGGAGGGGTGAAGGATAATGGAAAAGAAGGGAAGGAAGAGGCGATTGGGGGAGACGAGGGTGGGTGAATGACAGTGGGAAGGGTGAGAGAAGAGGTTGAATGGCAGGGTGAGAAGGGAGAGTAAAAGGGGAGAAGAGAGGGGGGAGGAAGGGTGAAGTGGGGGAGTGAGTGGGGAGGGAGGGTGAAAAGAGAGTGAGGTGAGGGAGAGTAGTGAAGGAGAGGGGGGGGGAGAAAGCTCAGTGTTGGTTTATTTACTTACTGAGGAAAGGTTTTTACTGTCAAGGAGGCGATCCGTGTGTATGTGTGTACCTCCCTGTATGTGTACATCCGTCTGTATACCTTTTACACACACACACACACACACACACATATCATATTACCTGTTAATGTGACCTGTAAGACCCGTGGTAGGTGGTGGACATGACCTGTTAATGTGACTTGTATGACACGTGGTGACCTGTAAGACCCGTGGTAGGTGGTGGACATGACCTGTTAATGTGACTTGTATGACACGTGGTGACCTGTAAGACACGTGGTAGGTGAGGGATATGACCTGCTTTGTGTACAGGTTAGTTCATAAGATGACTAACATCTGATTGTTGTAAATGAGCTGCAGGTATGCGAGTGTGTGTGTGTGAGTGTGTGTGTCAATTTTTTACCCATTCACCTTATTTTTTATCCATTAAACCTTATTTTTACCCATTAAACCCTATTTTTACCCATTTAAACCTTATATTTACACATTAAACCTTATTTTTTATCTATTAAACCTTATTTTTACCCATTAAACCTTATTTTTACCCATTAAACCTTATTTTTACCCATTAAACCTTATTTTTACCCATTAAATCTTATTTTTACCCATTAAACCTTATTTTTACCCATTAAACCTTATTTTTACCCATTAAACCTTATTTTTACCCATTAAAACCTTATATTTACCCATTAAACCTTATTTTTACCCATTAAACCTTATTTTTTACCCATTAAACCTTATTTTTACCCATTAAACCTTATTTTTACCCATTAAACCTTATTTTTACCCATTAAACCCTATTTTTTACCCATTAAACCCTATTTTTTACCCATTAAACCCTATTTTTTACCCATTAAACCTTATTTTTACCCATTAAACCTTATTTTTACCCATTAAACCTTATTTTTACCCATTAAACCTTATTTTTTTCCATTTTATCCACTGACTTTATATTTTCCGCCGTATCACTCAAGTCAGGAAGTGGTGACATCGAGCTGTGGAGACACGCGGAAACAAAATATAATCAGGTTAATGTTGTTGTGAAAGTTAGATTATATAAATTACCGGGAAAGGAATAAACCATTTGTGATTTAAATACGTTTAGAGTTTTGTGATGTAATTCGCTTAACTTTATTAATTTGCCGCCGATACCTGATGAATGTTTTTATGGTAGGTTGTGTTGTGGTGTTGTGGGGTGTTGTGGTGTTGTGGGGTGTTGTGTTGTTGTGGTGTTGTGCGGTGTTTACTTTCAATGTTTAGGTTTATTGTTGTTATTATTATTATTACCCGGCATTATTATTATTGTTGTTGTTGTTGTTATTATTGTTGTTATTCTTATTCTTATTACTTTTATCTTTCTCCTTCTCATCTTCCTTTAAAAAGTATATATATATATTCTTATGCGCGGTATTTTGTCCATTTCACCTGTGTAATTGTCACCATCCATAACACCTTACCTGTTCCCCCAGGTGTGTTCTGAGGCCCTTAAGTATTGCGTTCATCTCACCTGTCTGTGTTGTTTTTGCTTTACATAATACCTCTCTGCCACCTTCCTCCTCTTCCTTCCCCTCTTCCTCCTCCTCTCGTCCTGGTTTGTTCCGAGTCACTTAAAAAATCATGTGTTTAGACGATTTCAACTGTGTAATTGACACCTACATAATACCTTTCCAGCGTCCTCCTACTCTTCTTCCTCCTCCTCTGGTATGTACTGAGTCACTTGAAAAAATAATTCTACCTGTATATTTCGAGCTTTACGCCTTCCCAAATTGGTGTCGCTCGCTGGTATTGAGGGACGAACGACCATTAGCGCCATCTTCAGTCACACGTAGTAAGTGCTGCTGCCACCCCCCCCTCCTCCTCCCTCAGGCACATGGCACCACCGCCCTTTCTTTACTCTTCAAGTCCCCCCCTCCTCTCTCTCTCTCTCTCAACATGACACCTCCCCCCCCCCCCCCTGTTTTTGATCCCTTTCCTCACTCCTCTCTTACACAAACATTTTCATTTCCTGTGACAGTCACCTGGTTTTTTTTAGTTCTCGTGTTCTCTCTGTGTGTGTGTGTGTGTCCCCCATCCGCCCGTCTATTCACCCACCCACCCACTCTCACCCACCCAGACAGCCACCCTCTCCTCTTGTTTACAGACCATTATTCCGGCACTCTTCCTTGGCACTCACCTCCCTGATCCCGGGGTCGTCTTTGCACCTTGTCAGTAAGCGCTGCAGCCTCCTCCTTATCTCTAAGCATCCTCGCGTCAGTCTCCTCAAGCGCCTCCTTCACACTTGGTCGGCGCCGCCCCCGTGCACGCGTCGCGGTGGGCGGCCAAGTCGCTGCCGTTCCCCAGGGCCGCCTCGACTTAAACACGCGCCTCTCTCGCCGTTAATGAGCTCCGCCCTCACCCTCCTCCAGTCTCTCTAGGATCAGTAGAGGTGAAATATTTTTGTTCACGCGTGTCTGGAGGTGCGAGTATGTCATGTGAAGGAGGGGAGGGAGTCGTCTTGGAGGGTCATCATGTCGGAGATCATCACTTCGGGAGAGGGCCGTCACGTCAGGGGGGGGGGGGGAGTCAACACGTCAGGGAGGAGTCATCACTTCAGGAGAGGGTCGTCACGTCATGGGGGGGACATCACGTCAGGGAGGAGTCATCACTTCAGGAGAGGGTCGTCACGTCAGGGAGTCAACACGTCAGGGAGGAGTCATCACTTCAGGAGAGGGTCGTCACGTCATGGGGGGGACATCACGTCAGGGAGGAGTCATCACTTCAGGAGAGGGTCGTCACGTCATTGGGGGGGGGGGGGGGGGCATCACGTCAGGGAGGCGGCCACATCACGTCAAAAGAGAATCGTGATGACGTCAGGTGGTCGTCATCATCACATCGAGATAACACCAACCCAAAAAATTCAACAACTGTAAAATACGTTCATAAGCTTATTTAAACGGTTTAATGTATTACTATATTATGATACTGTTAAGTGAGGGAATAACACATCTTTAGGGTGTTAATGAACGCTGGGTATAACGAGTTGACCGCCAGACGTATAGTAAGAATTGTCGGTAAAAGATGGGTTGGGTCAGGTCAGGTCAGGTCATACAGAGCATTGAGCAGTTTTTGTGGGAGGAAGACTCTATTGTTACACATTGATATACAGTAGGAGTAAAACACACACACACACACACACACACACAGTAGAGGCGTGGAAGACCTAGACATACTCCCACTACCAAACACACGCCTAAGGTTGATGAATAAGGCACAAGGGAAAATGAAGATAAATTAGAATAGTCAAAATCTTGATAAATTTTGTGTAGCTGGGGGGGGGGGGGGTGGTTATTAGTGTGTGCCAAGTAGATAGACAGATAGATCCTGGCCTCGGATAGATGACCAGATAAGGAATTAAGGAACAAATGATGCTATCAAGTTATAATATATTGGTACCGATCCAATCTATTTTCTATTATATTTCAAAGACAGTTGTTGATTACTACTGATCCGACCCGTCCTCCTGTGCTAGAGTTGAGGGCCAGGCCAGCTTGTGGTTTAGTACAGGTAGTCATTTATTCAGGTGGATCTAATTAGTTTGATTTATATATGAAGGGAAAGTTTATTATTTACTTGTCATTTGATTTAATTTTCATTATTATTTTTTTTTTAAGTCAGTTTGAGGCTTGTTCACACACACACACACACACACTCTCTCTCTCTCTCTCTCTCTTTTGCGCAAGAGATATCAAAGGAAATATCTGAGTCATTGTGTTGAGGGCAGTGAATGATGATGATGACGACGGATGACTGAATGATGAGTTGGTTATTATTGTTGTTGTTATTATTGTTGTTGTTGTTATTGTTATTATTGTTGTTGTTGTTATTACTATTATTATTATTATTATTGTTGTTGTTGGTTATAATATTCTTCGCCGTCGTCAACAATATCCACCATTATTATTTTATTACCTAAGTTTAATCATTCTATGTATTTGTTAGTTTAATTATTTTTTTCCCAGGTGAGATTATCAAAACCGCGTTGGGGGGGCGGGGGGGGGGGGAAGCGAATGAAAGACTCGCTAGCTCGCCCATGTGAAGAATGAATGCTTTAATTACTTCACTGATGAATGCTCGGGGTTTTACACTGGCTGAATGAAGGAGCTGGGATAAATGGATTCCCTAAATTTCAGATTGAAGGAAGGGAATTTTTTTTGAACGGGGAGGGGGGGGGGGTGAATAGAGAAGGGGATTAGGGATTATGTCGGAGGAGGGGGAGTGTATGGAGAGGAGGGATTGGGGATTATGTCGGGGGAGGGTAGGTGAAGGTGGTGGCAGTGATATAGGAAGGAGATTTATTATTTATTATTATTATTATTATTATTATTATTATTATTATTATTATTATTATAGTAAGCGTTAACTGGTATAATATAGACTCGTTTATATATCCTTAATATATTAAATAATGTTGAGAAAATAGAACATCAACAAATGTAAAGCAAAAATAATAAAAATATAAAAGTAATATTAAATAGAATATAAATTAAAAAATATATATATATAAGAAACAGAAAATAATAATAATAATAATAATAATAACAATAACAAACCTAACAATATAAAAATAAATAAAATATAATTGTAAAAGTAAAACAAATTTAAAGGTAATAAGTGATAATATATTTGTAGAAAGAGGTTAAGGTTAAGAGTAGCTCGCCAACTGTTGACTCTTGTGTTTTGACAAGAAGGAAACAACTTAATTAGCAACTTAAGGTAAGGTGCTCCGACTTAACCCCTGACCTCTGGGCCTCCCTCCCTCAGCTGTACCTGGGGGAGGAGGTGGAGGTGGAAGAAGGAAGAGCAGGAAGAGGAGGTTAAAGAAGGAAACTCCTCTAAGAAAAAAAAATTACCTGAGAGAGAGAGAGAGAGAGAGAGAGAGATCGCCTCTCCTTCAACACATAAAAAATACAAAAACGGTTAATGATATATTTCATCGCAACGTGAAAAATATAAATGGCTGAGACAGACAGACAGACAGACAGACAGACACAGAGAAACCAGCAAGATTTTATTGTATTGAAAAGCGGATGACATAGACTTTTGAGAGATGGACTGAGGGAGGGAAGGAAGGAGGGAGGGAGAGAGGGAGGGAGGGAAGGAAGGAGGAAGGGAAAGAAGGAGGGAAGTAGGGAGGGAGGGAGAGAGGGAGGGAAGGAAGGAGGGAGAGAGGGAGGGAAGGAAGGAGGAAGGGAAAGAGGGAGGGAAGGAAGGAGGAAGGGAAAGAAGGAGGGAAGGAAGGAGGGAGAGAGGTGGGAAAGAGAAGGATGGAGGGAGGTGAAGAGGAGGAGGAAGAAGTGTGTGTGTGTGTGTGTAAGCTGCCCACCAGTTGCTGTTCCTTCACTGTGTATCTAGCCTCATTAAAGCCTCCTCTCCCTTCTCTTCCTTCACCTGCCATCTCTTCCTCCTCCTCTTCCTCCACCTGCCATCTCTTCCTCCCTCCACCTCCCACACATCTTCCTCTCCCTTCTCTTCCTTCCATTCCTCCTCCAACCTCACCACCCATCACCCACCTCTTTCACCACGACCCCCCTCCTCTCCTCTTCCTACTCCTACCTCCCCCTCCTCCCCCCCATCCCCTCCTCCTCCCCATCCCCTCCTCTTCCTCCTCCTCCTCCTCCACGCTCCATCCTTGCCTTATTTTACGTGTCTACGCTTGGCTTACCCCTCCCTCACTAGCTATGCTTCACAAGGTCCTAATCTTTTTATCGTTTTGGTTCCCCATCCTTTATTTCCCCTGATTTTCCCGTTTTCCCCCAGATTTTCTTGTTTTTTCTTAAGATTTTTTCCGAATTTTTTTTTGTTTTCCTCAGATTTTCCTGTTTACTGACGCTCCATTTACTCCCTTCCTCCGATAGGAAATTACCCTCCATCCCTCCCTCCCTCCTTTCCTACTTCCCTCCCTCCCTCCTTCCCTACTTCCCTCCCTCCATACCCTCCCCCTCTCCCTCCATACCCTCCCTCCCTCCCTCTCCCCCTCCATATCCTCCCTCCCTCCCTCCCTCCCTTCCTCCCTTCCTTCCTCCCTCCCTCCCTCCCTCCCTCCCTCCCTCCGCTCCCCCTTTCCTTCCGACCCCTAGACGAAGATTCAACAAGATTCATACAGTAAATATTCACTACCTAACTAAAGAATCTGCCTGCAATATTCTCAAAGATTCTTAATTCGAGTTCTTAAGATTATGATTCACGTTGTTGTTGTTTGTTGTTGTTTTCGTGTGTGTGTGTGTGTGTGTGTGTGTGTGTGTGTGACCTTCATTGATTCAATATCGGTGGTGTGTCTTATCTCTCCTGTCCTCCTCCTCCCCCTCCCCTCTCCTCCTCCTTCCCCCCTTCTCCCCCTCTCCTCTCCTCCTCCCCTTCTCCCTCTCCTCCTGCTCCTCCTCCTCCTCCTCCTGACGCTCTTGGTCATGACGGCGTTCAATGTAGTGTTGCTTCCTCTTCTTCCTCCTCCTTCTCCTCCTCCTCTTCCTCTTTTCCTTTCCCCCTTCCTCCTTATCCTCCTCCTCCTCTTTATTTTCTTCGCTCTCCTCGTCTTCTCATTTTCTTTCTTCGCCCTTCGCAATCCTTCTTTTCCTCTTCATCCTCGTCATTTTTTCCTTCTTATCCTGCCTCGTCGTCCCCCTCCTCCCCCTCCTCCTCGTCTTCCCCCTCCTCCTCGTCTTCCCCCTCCTCCTCGTCGTCCCCCTCCTCCTCGTCTTCCCCCTCCTCCTCGTCGTCCCCCTCCTCCTCGTCTTCCCCCTCCTCCTCGTCTTCCCCCTCCTCCTCGTCGTCCCCCTCCTCCTCGTCTTCCCCCTCCTCCTCGTCGTCCCCCTCCTCCTCGTCTTCCCCCTCCTCCTCGTCTTCCCCCTCCTCCTCGTCTTCCCCCTCCTTCTCCTCCTCCTTGGTTACACAGTTGTCACGGTAAGAGGCTTGGTGAGGGTACACACAGGACGGTCTGCTGGGAGTTGATCTGAGTTTGTGTTATCATCATTATCATCATCATCATCATCATCATCATCATTATCATCATCACCATCATTATCATTATCATCATCATCATCATTATCATCATCATCATTATCATCATCATCATCATCATCATTATCATCATCATCATTATCATCATCATCATCATCATTATCATCATCATTATCATCATCATCATCATCATCATGGTTCTTGTTGTTATTCTTTTATTATTATTATTGTAGTAATATTTTTTTTACGTTTCCTAATTATTTCAGGTTTAAGATCGTTCCTTTAAAAAAAATTATTTCTATTATCATTAAAAATTTTATGTAATCATTATTATTATTTTTATTTTTTTAAATAATATTTCAGGCCATGGGTATTAATATTTTTTTACATGTTTATTCTGTTTATTGTTTTCCTGTTTTATTGTGTTTTTCCCGTTTTATTATGTTTTTCCTGTTTAATGTGTTTTTTTCCTGTTTTATTGTGTTTTTCCCGTTTTATTATGTTTTTCCTGTTTTATTGTGTTTGTTTTCCTGTTTTATTGTATTCTTTCTGTTTTATTGTGTTTTGTTCTGTTTTTTCCCTATACATGAAGTTCCCGAAGCGCTGAGTTCCAACATTGAAAAACCATGTAAGAAAAACACAGGAAAACGTGGAAAATATTGGAATCGAATATTGATAAAGTCTTCAAGCAATTTTTTTCAAGTGACAGATAGGATTTTCTGTTTGTCTCGTTTGTAAAGTGTTGTTTTATTCTCTCTCTCTCTCTCTCTCTCTCTCTCTCTCTCTCTCTCTCTCTCTCTCTTTGTAACAGTTAGTCAGATCGTAATTGGAAAGAAGACACAAATAACTTCGGTAACTCCCAAACTATGTCTTTAAGTTAACATAGATTGAGAGATTCGTCTTTACGCCTCTGATAAAACCTTAGGGAATGAACCTTTGAGAATCTCCCTCGGCCAATTGAGAGAGAGAGAGAGAGAGAGAGAGAGAGAGAGAGAGAGAGAGAGAGAGAGAGGAGTGATGGGGTTAGTTTAATCCCCATGTAGGAATCGTGGGGAGGCTGGTGCTTCCTCCCCCTCCTCTTCCCCCTCCTCCTCTTCCCCCTCCTCTTCCCCCTCCTCTTCCCCCTCCTCCTCTTCCCCCTTCCTCCTCCTCTTCCTCCCCTATCATCCTCCCCCTACCCTCCTCTTCTACCCTTCCTCCCCCTATCCCTCCACCTACTCATCCTCCCCCTTACACCCCCATCCCTACCACCCTCCCACCACCCTCTACCCTCCTCCCCCTACCCCTCCTCCCCCTACCCCTTTTATGGGCTTTCCGCTTGTGATAAAAAAGGGGGGAATTGTCATGGAGATAAGAGAACTGGGCTCCCTTGATGTCTGTTTTTTGTCTTTGACGTTGTGATGGTATTGGGTGAATCAGCTATCTGGGGGAGGGGGGAGGGTGGGGGGGAGGGGAGGGGAGGAGAGGGAGGGGGTTATTGGTGAAGGGAGGGGGTTAGTGGTGGAGGGGAGGAGAGGGAGGGGGTTAGTGGTGGAGGGGAGGGGAGGGAGGGGGTTAGTGGTGAAGGGGAGGAGAGGGAGGGGGTTATTGGTGAAGGGAGGGGGTTAGTGGTGGAGGGGATGGGAGGGAGGGGGTTTGTGGTGGTGGGGAGGGGAGGGAGGGGGTTAGTGGTGAAGGGGAGGAGAGGGAGGGGGTTATTGGTGAAGGGAGGGGGTTAGTGGTGGAGGGGATGGGAGGGAGGGGGTTATTGGTGGAGGGGAGGGGAGGGAGGGGGTTAGTGGTGAAGGGGAGGAGAGGGAGGGGGTTATTGGTGAAGGGAGGGGGTTAGTGGTGGAGGGGATGGGAGGGAGGGGGTTATTGGTGAAGGGGAGGAGAGGGAGGGGGTTAGTGGTGAAGGGGAGGAGAGGGAGGGGGTTATTGGTGAAGGGAGGGGGTTAGTGGTGGAGGGGATGGGAGGGAGGGGTTTAGTGGTGAAGGGGAGGAGAGGGAGGGGGTTATTGGTGAAGGGGAGGAGAGGGAGGGGGTTATTGGTGGAGGAGGGAGGGAGGGAAGGATGAAGGGATAGCTTATTTGAGGGAGAGAAGGAAGGAAGGAAGGAAGGGTTATTGGAGGGAGAGAGTCGTTATCTAGCAACTGGGGGAAGGAGGGAGGAATTTACTTGTAGGCCTATGTTCCATGATGGTAAATGGCATTGCTGGAGGTTAGGTTAGGTTAGGTTAGGTTTGGTTAGGTTAGGTTAGGTTAAGCCAGGTTAGGTTTGGAAGTTATTTTAGGGGAAAGAGACTGGGCCCTGTGAGAGACTGGGCCCTGTGAGAGACTGGGCCGTGTGAGAGAGACTAGGCCATGTGAGAGACTGGGCCATGTGAGAGACTGGGCCATGTGAGACAGACTGGGCCATATAAGAGACAGACTGGGCCATATAAGAGACAGACTGGGCCATTCATACTATCTTACCTTCATCGTTGTCAGTGGTGGGAGTGTGTTGTGGTTGATGACGTCACGGAGACCATCATTGTTGTGGTTGGTGACGTCACGGAACCATCATTGTTGTGGTTGGTGACGTCACGGAACCATCATTGTTGTGGTTGATGACGTCACGGAACCATCATTGTTGTTATTGGTGACGTCACGGAGACCATCATTGTTGTGGTTGGTGACGTCACGGAACCATCATTGTTGTGGTTGGTGACGTCACGGAACCATCATTGTTGTTATTGGTGACGTCACGGAGCCATAATGAGGAAAATGTTTGTGTTGTGTGACTGTGTTTTAGTGTGATGAAATGGACATATAGATGGATAGATAGTTAGAATGGTGACTAGATGGA
>CAUDMG010000100.1:230000-242500 GCA_958450375.1 Homarus gammarus | reverse complement strand
TACTTAAAATACTTACACTTAGGCCTATAAATACGTACACAAAAATACGTACACATAAAAATACGGACACAGAAAAACGTACACACAAGGCTTTAAAACAAACAAAAACATAATGAGAATAAAGTCACAATTTTGATTAAAACTTTGTGTAATAAAATCCAAAATAATAGACTTTTTTGTTAGAGAGAGAGAGAGGGAGAGAGAGAGAGAGAGAGAGAGAGAGAGTTTACAGTGTGTTTACATCCAACTTGTAAACATTGAGTTGTTTACAAATAGAACAGGGAACCTTTTAGAGTGTTTACATCGAGTGTAAACAAACGGTGATAATATATTTCTTGAGTCATTCCCGTTCTGTGTGGAGTGACGGGAGAGCCTTAAGTGGTGACGGTATCCAGCACTTGAGGGTTACACTTACCACTTGATGCGTACGACAAAAAGTGGAGTTAAGTGATGTACTCTGTGTAATAATAATAATAATAATAATAATAATAATTAACGGTTTATTGAAAGAGCTTGGCAGCCAGAAGGCTGAAAATATACAGTTACATATTTGGGGAATGGGTTACGAATTACAAATAATATACAAGTAACATAAGTGACACAAATAAGAAATATAACAACTAGATGGGGAAAAGCTCAAACCACAGTTCATTTCAACATAGTGACAGTGTTACAGTATTACAAGTTATTGATAATTTTTACAATGGTTGGGACTGGGCTGTTCTTATAGCGATCAGTTCGTGCACGTATGGGCTGGATGCGGTTGTGGTGTCGAACAGCAATTCTCGGACAAGGGACCTCGGGTGGTAGTAGGAGCCGGTGTCGGGGATGGTGTAGAAGCTTCTTACCAAATTTGCAGATGAGGTCGTGGTGATGGTCAGTGAGAGTCGAAAGGGTCAGTGTGTTGAGCGCTTCTTGATATGTGGAGTAGGAGGGGGAGAGAATAATCTTGCATGCCCTCTTTTGCACTTTTTCTAGGTGTTTACGTTGTGTGGCATTTAGGGAGGAAGACCAGGTGGGGGAGGCATAGGTGAGCTTGGGAAGTATGAATGTTGTGTAAACACTGAGGAGCTCGTGTGCAGGAACTCCGAGGGACTTGAGTCGGCGGAGGAGGTGGAGACGGAAACTGGAGGATTTGACAACTTCATTGACGTGTGGTTTCCAATTTAGTTTGTTGTCTATGGTGACGCCGAGGAGCTTCGTGGAATCTACAACCTGGAGTGTGTTCGGACCTAGAGTAATGGAAGGAGGTGGGACAATGTCGGAGGAGAGGTTGATGTGCATAACCATGGTCTTGGTATGGTTGATGGTGACATGGTTGTTGGTAGCCCAGTTTTGGAGACTGTTCAATAAATCCTGAAGGGCGGTATAGTTGGGAGCAGAATTGTTGACGCTGATCCCAATGGTGGAGTCGTCGACATATTTCCAGCGAGCAGGGGTTTCTCTTAGGGCATCATTGATGAGCATAAGGAAGCAGAGTGGTCCCATCTTGGTGCCTTGGGGGACGCCACAGGTGAGTGACTGAAAGGTGGAGACAGCCCCTCGGAAGCGTACAGCTTGGCGTCGGTCACTGAGGAAGTCTGTAAGCCATGGTATTAGGCTTCTTCGAAGCCCGAGGTCAATAGCTTTGTTGATGATTATATTGTGGTCGACTAGGTCGAACGCTTTAGTGAAATCAATGAAGGCGACAGCTACAGACGTTTTTCGTTTCTCGAGATGGCGGTATATGTAATCGAGAAAGCTGACAAGACAGTGAGTGGTGGAGGAAGTTTTCATGTTGCCAAATTGCTGAGGGTCTACGACTCCTGCAATATCAGCATAAGCCCAGTCGAACACAAAACTTTCACAGATTAGGCTGGGTATTGGGGTGATTGCAATAGGTCGTAGCTGATTTAAGGATTGTGGGCTGGTTAACTTGGGCACTGGTGATACATAAGAGGTCTTCCAGTCAGCTGGGCATCTGGCTTGACTGAGAGAAGCATTGATGATGGAGCAGAGGGGTTTAGCAAGCTCCGGGGAGAACTCCTTGAAGAGTTTCATTGGTAAGTCAATGGGGGTGGTAGAGCGTTTTAATTTTAGTTTGTCCAGGCGTTTTGCTACGTCAAATTCTTCTACTAAGTCAGTGGGAAGGGGGCTGGTAGGTAAGCAGGGAGAGTGGTTGTGTCAAGCCGTGGGAGCGTCTGGCATATAGTAGCGAAATGGTTATTTGTTTGCTCAGCTGCGTCAACACTAGTGAGATGGCTAAGGAAGGGGAGGGGGTGTGTCTTATTGTTTAGTCCACAGAGTTCTTTAAGCTTACCATACCATTGGCTGATGTTGGTCTGCTTCAGGTGTTGTAATTTGGTTGGGTAGTGGGACTTCTTTGCAGTGCGTATTTCGCGGATGACTCGGTTGCGAAGTGACCTGTAGCGGATGTGGTCATTGAGATGAAAGGCTCTGTCTCTCTGTTGCATAAGTCTTTTGATCCGAGGTGTGATCCAGGGCAAGTCAGCTGGGTGAGATCTGACGGACTTCTCGGGGAAGAAGTGGTGGTGAGCTTGCGTGGTGGTGTTGGTATAATTTATCCATTTGGTTTCCACGTCATCCACGCTAAGTACTTCAGTCCAGGGATGGTGAACTATCCACTGCCCGAAGAGGCGCACTGCAGAGTCAGTAATCGGCCTGTAGGTCTTGATGTAGGGTCTCTGTACTTGAGTGGGAGTGGCAGCTGGGGACCAGAGCACTGATAAGTGTGTGCTACACCCGATAGGAGGCATTGGTTGAGGTGGTTGGTACTGGTCCGCTAAGTCAGTTAAGATAAGGTCAAGGGTATTTTGACCGTGTGTGGGGAAGGTCACGACTTGTGATAGTGATAGCTGGTCCTGGATATCAGTGGTGTCAATTTCATTTAAATCCCCACATAATATTAACTTGGCACATGGGTACCTAACTCTGAGGTGGTCTGAGGTGGTGATGAGATGATTGATAAGAGTGTCTCTGGTGGGTGATCGAGGCGGATGGTATGCCACACAGATTATAATGGAGGCGGTGTTGCGTGGGTGGGCTCTTAGCACGACACGTACCCATAATGCTTCCACATCTGCTGGGACTTGAACATCCAGGCGTGACGGGCGTAGGTCATCTTGACAGAAGAGGGCAACGCCCCCTCCGCGTCTTTGTGAACGAAGGTGATGAAAGAGTTGATATCCCTCAATATGACACGTTTCAGGCACAATTTGCCAGGCCTCACATATGGCAACGACGCTCGCGGCGGTTGACCTGACTGTAGTTGCCAGCTCGTCGAACTTGTTAGCTAGGGAAGTGACGTTGGATAGCAGTAAAGACGGGAGATCATACCATATCCGTGGAACTTCAGTGTGGTGGTATGGTCTGTCAGGGGTGGGTTTCTCCGGTTTCCTAGTGGAGGTTACGGTTCTAATGGGCTTATGTGCATGACGGCCTTGTCTACGGCTCCGCGCGTGGAATAGGTTTAGTGACTTGAGTAGCGCGATAACACTGCCATCAGGATATGTGTGTGTGTGCGTGTCAGCCTGTGTGTGCATGTCTACCAGAGTTTATATTTGATTGTGTGCGTAACCGTGGATGTAGTTTTTTTAACGTACATATGTGTCTTTGCTCGTGTGTGTGTGTGTGTGTGTGTGTGTGTGTGTGTGTGTGTGATCGATGGATGAATGAAGATCATATATACAAACAGGTACAAACGCACGCAAACAAACAGTCATGCACAGGTGAAAACGCACACACGATTACACACACACACACACACGTACAGGAATGCCGTGTTAACATTTAAGCTACATATTGAATAACACTTTGGTTGAAAGATTTAAACCTTGATGATGTTATTGTAAGGTATGATCGAGAGACTGTATGATCGAGAGACTGTATGATCGAGAGACATCACCTTACGGAGTCCTCATTATCTTGCACCGGTCTTTACCTGAGGTCTCACTGTATCTATAATGACCACGGGATTATTTGGTGATTAATTTTTCACTTGGTTTTGGGAAGCGGCAAGAGTTGAGGTCAGGAGGGGGTGGTAGAGGTGGTGGGGGTTATTGAGAGAGGCAGAGGACTAGGTGGGGGTTATTGAGAGAGGCAGAGGACAAGGTGGGGGTTATTGAGAGAGGCAGAGGACTAGGTGGGGGGTTATTGAGAGAGGCAGAGGACTAGGTGGGGGTTGGTGGGGGGGGGACATGAGATTAGATGGGGGGAGTTGGACTGGGGTTGGTGAGGTGATGGTGTTGGTGGGGGGGGGGGGGCTAAGGACTGAGGGAGGGGGGGCTGTCTGGGGTGGAGATGGAGATGGATAAAGCCAAGGTTAATGGTTATTGGAGTGCCCCCCCCCCCCTCTCCTCCCCTCTCCACCCCTTATTGACCCTTAAACCCCACGCGTTAAAGGGAGGTTATAGAGCCCCTTTAAACCACAGTAAAGGGACGGCACAGTTCCCTTTAAGGTTGGTTAGGTTAGCTTAGGTTAGGTTAGGTTAAGTTAGGTTAAGTTAGTTTAGAGTGAATTTAGATTGGTTTGGTTCCATCGTCTGGTCCGGGGATTAGCTAGTCGCCAGATGTCACTGATAAGGCAAATGATTGGAAGGGAGGAGGTGGGAGGGGAAGGCAGGGAGGAGATGGGAAGGGAAGGAAGGGAGGAGGTGGGAGGGGAAGGAAGGGAGGAGGTGGGAGGGGAAGGCAGGGAGGAGATGGGAAGGGAAGGAAGGGAGGAGGTTGGAGGGGAAGGGTCAGGAAGAAGACGATTCAGAACGGAAGATAAAAGGAGAAATTATGTTAAAGATAAGAAGAAAAATATAGGGAGAGAGAGAGAGAGAGAGAGAGAGAGAGAGAGAGAGAGAGCTGAATGAATTAAAGGCGTTGGGAGAAAGAAGGAAGAGGGAGACTGAACGAGAGAAGGACGATAAAGAGGGGAAGAAATAAATAGATTAAAAGATTTACGAGAGGAAGAGAAGGGGAGACTGAAATAGGAAACAAGATAGGGGGAATAACAGACATACAGGGGGAGGAAGGATGCATTGGGGAGGAAGAAGGAAGAGGAAGAGGAGAGGAAACGAAACGCAGAGATGGGAAAGAAGGGAAACATGGACAGGAAAATGATATGTAGAGACAGACAGACAGACAGACAGACAGAGATGGCAGGAAGTGAATGAACAGAGAATGAGAGAAAGACGAGAGAGTAATGAGGGAGAGGAAAGAGAAAATGAGAAAATAGACTGTAAAAAAAATAATAATGATGATGGTAGGGGGAAGGGTGACACGATGACAGGTAAAGAGACAGAACGAGAGATAGAGACAGACAGATGAAGAAACAGACGGATAAACAGAGAAGGTTAATATACAGCAACTGGAGAGAGAGAGAGAGAGAGAGAGAGAGAGAGAGAGAGAGATTCAAACAAACACGCCAAGAACTTGCTGGATTTTTTGTGTATGTATCTGTGTTGCTAGAGGTGTGTGTGTGTGTGTGTGTGTGTGTGTGTTTCAATCTGTCTCTACTGACCATTCATCATTCCCTCCTCTCTTTTCTCTCCGCTGTTTTCTTATTTATCCATCCATCCTATCCACCTTTCATCACCAACGTCACCACAGTATGTTGGCAGTTTCTTATTATCTCCAGGTATACAACTGAGCTTATACATAGGTCCATAGGTTCTTAATTGCACAGTATCTGAATGTGTGTCATAGCCATATTTATTCTCTGTGTTCTTATTTATTCTCTCGTTCTTGATTATTATCCTCTTGTTTTGTTCTTCACGTAGATGTAACAAGAAGTGGAGAAGCTTTGGATTAATGTGTGGGTTTTTTCTGTTTTCAGGTGTGTGTGTGTGCGTGTTGGAGTCAGATGAGGATACTACGTGTGTTGGGGGTTCCACCTATCTACCTGTTCCCCCCCCCAGTTACCTGTCTACCTGTCCACTCATTTACCTGCCCACTCATCTACCTGTTTACCTATATACCTGTCCATTCATTTCCCCTTTCCCCCTGTCTACCTGTCCACTCATTTACTTGCCCACTCACCTACTTGCCCACTCACCTAGTTGCCCACTCACCTAGTTGCCCACCCACCTACCTGCCCATCCACCTACCTGCCCACTCATCTACCTGCCCACTCACCTACTTGCCCACCCAGCGTCCAGGAGTAACGCCCATGACAGGTAAATTACTAATATTTGTTTGTTCGTGTGTGTGTGTGTGTGTGTGTGTGTGTGTGTGTGTGTGGGGGATCAAAGTCGGGGTTACTTATTCATGTATACATAGAGGGAGTGTAGATGGAATGAGAGGAAGGGTAGGAGGAGCGATGGAGGGAGAGGAAGGGAGGGATGAGAGAAGATGAGGGAGGGAGAGAAGTTAGAGGGAGAGCGATGGAAGGTAGAGGGATGGAGGGTAGAGTGAAAGGGAGAGAGGGGGAGGGAGGGGGGGGGAGGGATGGTAGAAGAGGAGGGTAGAGGGAGGGAGGAAGACCCACAAGTAGGTAGTGGGCCAGGCGGCGAAATTCTGATAAGTAATTAGAACTTTGTCAGTCTTCAAAGAGAGGTGGTCGACTCTGAGGGTATTATATATATACGTCCTGCCCCGCCAACACTACTGCCAACACTGCTACCAACACTACTGCAAACACTACTGCTAACACTGCTGCCAACACTGCTACCAACACTGCTACCAACACTGCTACCAACACTGCTACCAACACTACTGTCAACATTACTGCCAACACTACCACCAACGCAGGTGTACATCTCACCACAGCCTTCTCCACCATCATTTCCACCACCACTACACACACACACACACACACACACCCACCCACACACACACACCCACACACACACACACACCCCCACACCTACACACACACCCACACACCCACACCTACACCCACCCACACCCACACCCACCCACCCACACACACCCACACCTACACACCCACCTACACCCACCCACACCCACACCTACACACCCACCCACACCCACCCACACCCACCCACACCCACACCCACCCACACCCACACCTACACCCACCCACACCCACACCTACACACCCACACACCCACACCCACACACCCACACCTACACACACACACACACCCACACACCCCCACACCCACACACCCACCCACACCCACCCACACCCACCCACCCACACACACCCACACACACCCACACCCACACCCACACCTACACCCACCCACACCCACACCTACACACACCCACACACCCACACCCACACACACCCACACACCCACACCCACACACACCCACACCCACCCACACACACCCACACACACACATCACTGGGGAAGTTTGCCACCAGTTATTAGATGCTACTGTTAATGCGCCCCGAATTAAACTTTAAACTGAGACTAAGGAATTTGTAATTAATTGGGTTTGAGAATTAGAGAGGACGAAGAGAAAACAAAACTGAGGGTGGAAAGGGGAATTATGTAAGAGGGAGGCGATTTGACTCATAACTCGAGGATACTGAAGGTGATGTTTTCCTCTCCCTAAACTGAAGCTGCAGGAGCTCGCAGGACGGACTCAAGATGTCGTCTGCGTCAGGTATGAAGCTTGGGGAGGAAATTATATTATGAGAATAAATGGTGTGAAAAGCGGCGTGGATAACGGAGAGATGGGATAAGGTGAATAAAGGAAGGGGAGAGGAAATAGTTAAATGAGGAAGAGGGAGATGGTGAGAGGGGGAGGGGGATAGGTGAGAGGGGGGGAGGGAGGTAGAGTGAGGGTGACACGCCAGCTGTCACACTGTCATTCCCGGGGAAATGTTATCCTTACCTGGTATAACACGCCTCTCTCTCTCTCTCTCTCTCTCTCTCTCTCTCTCTCCTTTTTCTTCCTTTCTCCTCCTCCTCAGTGGGGGGGGGGCTCCTATTCGCTACACCGGGGCTGAAGTAATCGACAGAATAATCACCTATAGAAAACGGGAGTTGGTTGGTATATTGAAGGGAAACTTGTGTATTCATTAACTTGTGTGTTTATACATGGCAACGGAATCATGTGTGTTGTGGTATGTAAAGGATAAGCATCTTATGTATATATGTATTTTATGCATATGTCGGTAACAAGCTGTACTGCATATCTTTTATGTATATCGGGTGTATATCAAGAGTGTATACTGTAGACCTTCTGTGTTCAGACTTGAGGCATATAATGTATAAAATAATAAGACTCCAATACTACGCTGTTTTGAAGGTTAGGATGTCAGAAGTTAAAGTTAAGTTAAGTTAGGTTAGGTTAGGTTAGGTTAGGTTAGGTTAGGTTATGCAAGTTTAGGTTAACTTTGGTTAGGTTACGTGTTAACCTAGGTTAGGTTATATTGTGTTAAATTAGACTAGATTAGAGTGAAATTAATCTAAATATCTTGATAACCTAACAACTGGTCATGAACTAACACCTCACTCGAGTGCAATTTAGCTTTTAGTGTAACAGACAAGATATTAATTGAACATTTCCCTGAAGACTATAACACGTACTGAGCTGAGGGTTGAAGCTACGTATTTAGCTTTCAAGTCGGAGATGAGGAGACGTAGTGAGGGGGGAAAAAAGAGGGAGAGGAAGTGAGAAGTGAGGGGGTAAGAGGGGGGGATGAGATTAAAAGGAGGCGACAGGAAGGCCGTAAGATGGAGTAGGTGGGGGGTGGAGGGGGAGAAGGAGGGGGGAGGTGGAGGGGGGAGGTGGAGGGGGGGAAGGTGGAGGAAGTAGGGTGACACGAAGATTTTGGCACACGTGAGAAATATGTGGAGAGGGAGAGGGTAGGGAGAGAGAGGGTAGGGAGAGAGAGGGTAGAGAGGGTGAGAGAGGGAGAATGGAAGAGGGTAAGGAGAAAAAGAAGGCGAGGAGAGGGATAGGGAAGGAGATAGAGAGGATGATTTGAAAGATGGGAGCGGGATGAATAGGCACTCTAGAAGGAATGAATGGAGAGAGAGAGAGAGAGAGAGAGAGAGAGAGAGAGAGAGAGAGAGAGAGAGAGAGAGGACGAAAGAGATGTGAAACAATGCAGAAATAAACGAGAGGGGAAAGTGAAAAGAGGAAAATGACTTAAGACTGAGTGGGACTCGAGTGGGAATGTGACTCCGTAGGAACGACAGACACGTGGCTGAGGGGAGAGGGGAGGAGGAGGAGGTGAGACAAGCTGTGAGTGAGAGAAAACTGAGACTCCTGAAGAGGTTACGATGGGAGAGGGTGAGAGAGAGGGTGAGAGAGTGAGGGAGTTGGATGGAGAGAGAAGGGAAGGAAGCGTGAGAGAGAGAGAGGGAGAGAGAGAGAGTGGGGGAGGCTGTCACTCAGAGGTAACTTGAGAAGATCACCCAGATGAGCTGGTAATTACCCTCCTCCTCCTCCTCCTCCTCCTCCTCCTCTTCCTCTCCTTGTTTCCATTCCATTTGATTCATTCAGAAACAAGAGTAAAGGTGTAATTACAGGTACAACAAGAAGTGCAATCTCTCTCTCTCTCTCTCTGTTCATCGTGGGGGGGGGGGGGTGGGGGGGGGGCTGTGTCTGGCTTCTCTCAACGCTGGAAATTAGTTGCCAGGTTGATCAACAATATTTTTGTCCGTGACGGGTTATTTGATCCACCATACATTAGTAATCTGATCCATCACTGATCCATCATACATTAGTAATCTGATCCATCACTGATCCATCACTGATCCACCATAGACCATTAATTGATCCTCTTATTACGGAGAGAGGGAGAGGGGGAGGGGGGGTAATTGACCTTATTTCATCTCCAGTTTTAGCTGGTGATTCTCTGAGGTACTCTAATGGTCACGTGAACTAGGGATCATTAGGCTGGAGTGGACGAGAAGGGAAATTAGGTACAGATTAAATAGGGATTAATTTAGGTATTGTAACAGAGAGAATTATATATTTTGGGGTATTTTTTAATATATTTTGCCCAAGTATTTTATGTTGGGGTGATGGTGGTTGTTTTGTAAGTTGAATTAAGTATATATAATTTACTTATAGATATCATAAGGGAAGAAATTATAGGCTACTGATATAATTATAGCCCATATAATATAGATTAATATATGAACGTTATTCGTATAATCTGTTGTAGGGGTAAATATATATCTGTTTCTTATGAGTTAATGATGTAGTTAAGATAACGTGTCCGGCTACAGCATCTGAGGTCCTTAACTGTGTGAGGTGAGCAGGAGGTAAGTGTGAGGTGGAGTGAGTATATAGGAAGATGATGAGGTGGGAGGAGTAGGAGGAGGAGTTAAGAGTGAGTGGAGTAGTGGGGGGGAGGAGGAGTTAAGAGTGAGTGGAGTAGTGGGGGGAGGAGGGGTTAAGAGTGAGTGGAGTAGTGGGGGGGAGGAGGAGTTAAGAGTGAGTGGAGTAGTGGGGGGAGGAGGGGTTAAGAGTGAGTGGAGTAGTGGGGGGAGGAGGGGTTAAGAGTGAGTGGAGTAGTGGGGGGGAGGAGGAGTTAAGAATGAGTGGAGTAGTGGGGGGGGAGGGGGTCATGGACACCTTTGTGAGTGAGGAGACTGGCTCAGAGGGGGGTACATTTTCCAAGGCTCTGGAGGGGGGGACTGGGCCAGGGGGTATATTATCCAAGGCTCTGGGGGGGGGACTGGCTCAGAGGGGGGTACATTATCCAAGGCTCTGGAGGGGGGGAACTGGCCCAGAGGGGGGGTACATTATCCAAGGCTCTGGAGGGGGGGGAACTGGCCCAGAGGGGGGTACATTATCCAAGGCTCTGGAGGGGGAGGGGACTGGGTCAGGGGGTACATTATCCAAGGCTCTGGAGAGGGAGGGGACTGGGTCAGGGGGTACATTATCCAAGGCTCTGGGGGGGGGGGAGACTGGGCTAGGGGGTACATTATCCAGGGCTTAGGGGGGTAGCTCTGGTAATTACAGGTATCGGACTCCACCTGTCGTAAAAGTCAGATGTGGCGTCCATCAAGTGACATGCGAGGCTGTGGCGCTCCCCTGCCTCTGTCAACTCTCCTCCCGTCACTGAGAGAGAGAGACGGGGGGGGGGGGGGATGAATGAGGGAGAAAGAGAAAGGGAGGCAGGGAGACAAGGAATAAAGGAGGGAGGAGAGAAAGCAAACAACTAGCTCACACACACACACTCGTACTCGACCCACTGTCACCATAACGTCGTCATAAGCTTAATAAACCAACTTGTTTTACCGTCATTAATTTTTTATTATTATTATTTGTCTCTGATTGTTATTACCTTTGTTATTTTGAGATCATTACCTGCACTTTATGACATTTAAATTACAGGTGTCATTTTGTGTGTGTTGGTTTTACAATTGGAGACGCGAACCTCATTAGTAGGGGGGAAGGTCGTGGTTTATCGTCGTGTGATGGCGTGTTTGGTAGTGTGTGTGTGTGTGTGTGTGTGTCGATTGGCCTGTTTGTTTGGGGAAGTTTTATTGTCGTGTTTTCGTTATTTTCGCTGTTTAGAGAGGGGGCGATTTATTTTAGCCTGATGTAAGCCAATTTAAAGCCTATTTCTTAATGTAACGTAACCTGATGTAAGCTTCACCTTAACCTAACCTAACCTAATATAACCTTCACCTAACCTGACCTAACTCAACTTAACCCACCCTAACCTACTCCCACCTTAACCCACCCTAACCTACTCCCACCTTAACCCACCTAACCTCACCCACTCCCTCTAACCTAACCTATTCTCACCTCATCCACTCCCCCAAACCACACACACCCACCTCCTAACCCCACCCACCTCCTAACCTCACCCACCTCCTAGCCTCACCCACCTCCTAACCCCACCCACCTCCTAACCCCACCCACCTCCTAACCCCACCCATCTCCTAACCTCACCCACCTCCTAACCTCACCCACCTCCTAACCCCACCCACCTCCTAACCCCACCCACCTCCTAACCCCACCCACCTCCTAACCCCACCCACCTCCTAACCCCACCCACCTCCTAACCTCACCCACCTCCTAACCTCACCCACCTCCTAACCCCACCCACCTCCTAACCCCACCCACCTCCTAACCTCACCCACCTCCTAACCCCACCCACCTCCTAACCCCACCCACCTAACCCCACCCACCTCCTAACCCCACCCACCTCCTAACCCCACACACCTCCTAGCCCCACCCACCTCCTAACCCTACCCACCTCCTAACCCCACCCACCTCCTAACCCCACCCACCTCCTAACCTAACCTAACCCAGGTCTCAGTGTATCGAGGTGTTCAAGATAGCTGACAATAAAATAATACCGCCGCTCGCCTCTGGGTGTGAAAATTTAGGGAAAAATGGTTGCATCATCATTTTCGGAGATGGTAAGAGATGTGTCTCACGTATTTCTGAGACTGAATAAATCCTTCTTATTTATTTTACACTGAATAAATCCTTGTCTTACTTATTTTACACTGAATAAAACCGTGTCTTACTTATTTTACACTGAATAAAGCCTTGCACCACATATTAATTCAGTCTTACCTGTAATAGATTATGGATCTTTATGGAGATGCACCTGTAAT
>CAUDMG010000100.1:192500-225000 GCA_958450375.1 Homarus gammarus | reverse complement strand
TAGAGATGAAGTGTTGTGCCATTTCACACACAGTGTGCTTGGACCTGTCCCTAAAAGGTTCTATCTTCACACAGTCGAGGACGTAGTGTTCAAGTGTGTGGCCATATGTCTGGCCACACACTTTACATTTAGTTTTGTTTACATCTGCTTGAGGAACATACTGCCAGAGGTACTTATATCCTAACCTTAGTCTAGCGATTACAACATCTTGTAATCTAGTGATCTTGTTACTTGCTCCATATACATGTTTCACTTGATACATCTCATCATGGTAAACTATGGATCGACTAGTGCCTGTTTGCACTTGTCTACTTGCGTCAAACTCATCCATAAGTTCTTTCCTAATTACAGTTTTAAGGGTTCTTTTTGACAGACCCAGTTTGTATTCAACAGTGTCTTTGTTAGACGCGAGTTTGGCGAGGGCATCAACTCTGTCATGTTTTATGAGGCCTATGTGAGAGGGGATCCACAACAGTTTGACCTTGACACCCCGGTCAACAAGCACGCATATTTGTGTCTGGCTTCAGAGACAAGCGGGTGACAACTTAAGTTGAGGGTGTTAAGTGCAGAGAGGCGTTGGTATGAGGGGAGTTTTGGTGTGAGGGGAGAGGAGCTGGGGGTGTAGGCTTTGGTGTGAGGGGAGAGGTGTTGGTGTGAGGGAAGTGTTGGTGTGAGGAGAGAGAGTTGGTGTGGGGGGGGGGGGAGTGTTGGTGTGAGGAGAGAGAGAGAGTTGGTGTGGGGGGAGAGAGAGGGAGGGGGACGGCACTCACCAACGTCATCAACTGAAGTGGACTACCAACAAAGAGAGAGAGAGAGAGAGAGAGAGAGCTTTGCGCTGCAGTCCTCAATATTTTAATCGATTTCTTCTTAACAGTTCAAAAGGGAGGCAAGGATAATGTGGTGTACGAGGTGTGGGGTAAATTCCCTAGATATTTTAAGAGTGAAGAAGGGGGGGGGGGGGGTTGTCTCTAGTTACGACCGTGTGTGGTTTTTCCCCTGTGGGTGTGGGTGTGAGAGAGATTTTTCCCCTGTTTGCGGGATAAAGGAGGATTTTTCACCTTTTTCCCTGTCTGTGAGTTAGAGGCGGGTTTTTTTTTTTTCCTGTCTGAGTTTGAGGCAGTTCATTCCATGTCTCTGAGTGAATGAATAAAGTACTTCCAAACTCATCATTCTCAAAGGGTTAAATCATCAATCTCAAGGAGGTCAAGTAATTATTTTCAAAGGGTTAAATCAACCATACAAAAAGGGTTTAAACCATCATCCTCAAAGGGTTAAACCACCATCATCAAATAGTTTAAACCATCATCCTCAAAGGGTTAAACCGCCATGAAAGAGCAGTAGTATGGTGTGAACCCGGGGGGAGGGGGGCAGTACCAGCTACACAGGTATGTCACCGAACACTCCGTCAATCAAGTCAGCAGCAGCATTTGTGTACGGCAGTGGAATGTCGCTCTACAGGGGCACTGCCTACTGATCTCGGTAAAGGGAAACGACCAGGTGGGGTGATGAGGACGACCAAGTGGGGTGATGAGTACGACTAGGTGTGGTGATGAGTGCGACTAGGTGGGGTGATGAGTACGACTAGGTGGGATGTTGAGGACGACCAAGTGGGGTGATGAGGACGACCAAGTGGGGTGATGAGTACGACTAGGTGGGATGTTGAGGAGGACCGAGTGTGTGTAATATGACCAGGTGTTGGATTGAGTACGACCAGGTGTGTTTATTATTCATTTCAGCTGAGAGTAACATTATTCGTTATCGTTATACGCCATTACAACAACAGTTTCCTTACTAATAACGTGAGATAATGAAGCTCGTCTCGTGTGTGTGTGTGTGTGTGTGTGTGTATGTACTAATTGTCATGGGATATTATTATTATTATTATTATTATTATTATTATTATTATTATTATTATTATTATTATTATTATTATTGTTATTATTATTATTATTGTTATTATTATTATTATTATTATTTTTGTTATTATTATTATTATTGTTATTATTATTATTATTGTTATTATTATTATTATTATTGTTATTATTATTATTATTATTGTTATTATTATTATTATTATTATTATTATTATTATTGTTATTATTATTATTATTGTTATTATTATTATTATTATTATTATTATTTTTATTATTATTATTATTATTGTTATTATTATTATTATTATTGTTATTATTATTATTATTATTATTATTATTATTATTATTATTATTGTTATTATTATTATTATTATTATTATTATTGTTATTATTATTATTATTATTGTTATTATTATTATTATTATTATTATTATTATTATTATTATTATTGTTATTATTATTATTATTATTATTATTATTATTATTGTTATTATTATTATTATTGTTATTATTATTATTATTATTATTATTATTATTATTGTTATTATTATTATTATTATTATTATTATTATTATTGTTATTATTATTATTATGAACTCATTAGCGTTATTTATCATCATAATTAATTACCGAATTAAACAAAAGCAGGTAAATGGATTTAGTGAAGGCCGGGGTTTAATGTATTGTATTTTTTTACCTAATTTCATATTGAGTGATAATTTAACAAAAATTTATAGCTATTCAATAATTTAAAGGTCCGTGGTCGCCAGGTAGGTACGGGCAGGTGTTGGGGAGGTGGTGGGTGGAGGAGGGGGTAGGGAGTTGGTGGGTGGAGGAGGGGGTGGGTGGGGGAGGGGCTGGATGTTGTTAGTGGGTGGTAGTAAAGGGGGCTGGGAGGGGCTTAGTGGGTGGTAGGGGGGTGTCAGCTGGGCGGGGTAGGAGGGGCGGGCTGGGGGAGGGGGGGTGATAAAAGCCACTCTTTTTCTGGCGCTGTAATTATTTTGTCGGTGAAATAAAAGGCAGTAATTAAATTAATGTTTCAATAGAAATTACAGGCAGTGCTATCAGGGCGAGGCGCAGAAAAATGTTGATAATTTACACCCGCGTTATTACCTCTACTGAAGGACTGTTGGGGGGCGTGTTTTATGTTATTTTTGTGTTGTTATCATTTGTTATTATTGTTATTATTATTATTTTTTTTATTATTATTGTTATTTTTATTATTGTTGTTATTATTACTGTTATCATTACTATGTGGTTTTCATTGTCATTATTATTGTTGTTGTTGTTGTTGTTGTTGTTGCAGTTTTCGGTATTATTATTATTATTATATTTTGTGAACTAGAAACACCAAGAAATAATTTACACATTTACAAGAGTTATGAAGTCGAAGGCACCAATTTCTACACATCAATTTACACAGGTCAAGACACAGGTACACGGGTCAAGACACAGGTACACGGGTCAAGACACAGGTACACGGGTCAAGACACAGGTACACAGGTCAAGACACAGGTACACGGGTCAAGACACAGGTACACGGGTCAAGACACAGGTACACGGGTCAAGACAACAGGTACACAGGTCAAGACGACAGGTACACGGGTCAAGACAACAGGTACACGGGTCAAGACAACAGGTACACGGGTCAAGACAACAGGTACACGGGTCAAGGTGCTGCTGTGGACCCGGATAAATTAATTTTCTAAAGAATCTCAATCTACCTGAGGGAAGGCAAGCGGCCGGCCCTTACTTGTGTCTCACACCTAGAGGGGAGAGGGTAGGAGAAGGGAGGGAGGAGAGAAGAGGGTAGGAGAAGGGAGGGAGGAGAGAAGAGGGTAGGAGAAGATGGAGGGTTGGGGAAGAGGGAAGGGGGAGGAGGAGACAGAAATGAGGAGGTAAGGAGTGGGGGATGAGAGAAAGAGGGGAGGAAAGAAAATTGGGAGTGAACGGGGAGGAAAGAGAGACGTGGTGAGAAACGGGAGAGAGAAGCCAGAGGAGAGAAAGTAAGAAAGGGAGATATAGGAAGGGGAGGTGAAGGAGGGAGGAGAAAGTTGAGACAGGAAGGAAGGAAGGAGGTAAAGTGAGGTAGGAAGGAGGTAAAGTGAGGTAGGAAGGAGGTAAAGTGAGGTAGGAGGAGGTAAAGTGAGGTAGGAGGAGGTAAAGTGAGGTAGGAAGGAGGTAAAGTGAGGTAAGGAGGAGGTAAAGTGAGGTAGGAAGGAGGTAAAGTGAGGTAAGGAAGGAGGTAAAGTGAGGTAAGGAGGAGGTAAAGTGAGGTAGGGAGGAGGTAAAGTGAGGTAAAGTGAGGTAGGAAGGAGGTAAAGTGAGGTAGGAAGGAGGTAAAGTGAGGTAAGGAGGAGGTAAAGTGAGGTAGGAAGGAGGTAAAGTGAGGTAGGAAGGAGGTAAAGTGAGGTGTATATCCAAAGGGCAGAAAAATTCAGGTTAGATACTTTGCATAAATCATTGGCGTGGTTCATTAATTATGCCTTTGAATCAGATACCTCGACACCCCCCCCCCCCGCCCCCCCCCACCCCCCCCCCTCCGCCCCCCCCCCACCCCTCCCTCCGCCCCCCCCCCACCCCTCCCTCAGCCACTCTGGGTGCTTTGGGGAGGGGGAGGAGAAGGGATGATAGAAGCTACATCCCACATCCCTTCCCCCCCCCCCTCCCCCCCTCCCCTACTCCCTCCCCCCTCCCCTACTCCCTATATAATTTGCATGTCTGTCTGTCTGCATGTCTGTGTCTGTCTGCATGTCTGTCTGTCTGTCTGCATGTCTGTCTGTCTCTGTCTGTCTGTCTGTCTGCATGCGTGTACCAGACCTAAAATCATTATTATTTCCGTTGTATTTTTCTACACCTGATCACTACAACGTCACTTTATGTTTTATTTCATCATTATTTTCTACGTTTATTACCGAGTTAATTCTCTCCCTCGCCGCCAGGACCGTGTAATGTAATCTTGTTTTTTATCGCTCTGTTAATGTTCAGTTTAATTTGGTTGTTTTCTTCTCTCTGTGATAACCTGGATGGGGCTTATTTAACATGTTTATATATAAATTAATTGTGGATTTAAAATTGATGGGAGAAGGGAGGTTGTGTGTGGGGGGTGTGGGTGTGGGGAAGGGGTGGGGGGGTGTAGTCTGGGTGTGGGGTGTTGTGTGGGGGGGTGTAGTGTGGGTGTGGGGAGGGGGTGTTGTGGTGTGGGTGTTTTGTGGCTGTAGGGGGTGTTGTGTAGTCTGGGTGTGGGGTGTTGTGCGGGTGTGGGGGGGGGGGGTGTGGGAGTTGTAGTGTAGCGTGTGTGTGTGTCTCTTTCCTCTTTCCTTCCCTCTCATCTCCCTTCCTTCTCTCCCTCCCCCCCACCCTACATCCTAGAATATTTACAAGTTATCTCAGCTCATCCTAGCTTATTTACATGTTATCTCGGCTCATCCTAGCACTTCCCAGCATATTAAAAACGCATTCCTTCCTCATTCCAGCCAAATTCTCACCTTATGCCAGTTTAATAGCTTGTTCTCGCTGTCTGGGAGTGTCTGTTTGTGCGTCTGGGAGTGTCTGTTTGTGCGTCTGATGGGAGCGTCATTTATCATTTAAGTCCAAAGTTACAACCAATATTATCCTGCCTTGCACCACTATTATCCAACCATCCACCACCATTATCCAACCATTCACCACCATTATCCAACCATCCACCACCATTATCCAACCATCCACCACCATTATCCCAGTTCATCCCTATCCTGTCCCAACTATTCCTTGACCCATCCCAGCCGCCTATCCCAGCTCAGCATCACCTTGGGACCCTGGGACGGGATATTAAGGACAGTACAGGAGAGATATATTGCACATCTTTTCCTGGGCTTATGTGCTGAATCCTTCCCCCTCCTCTCCCCTCCCCATTCCCCCCCCCCTCGTCCCCCCTCCTCACCCCCCATCCCCTCCTCACCCCCATCCCTTCCTCCCCCCTTCCACCCTTCCTCCCCGTAACCCCGTCCTCTCACCCCTCCCCCTTCTCACCCCCGCTTCCCTTCTCCCCCACGCCTGAGTTAATGGGGATGGGAAGATGGCTGAGTCTATGTAGTGTGTGTGTGCGTGTGTGTGTGTGTGTGTGTGTGCGTGTGTGTGTGTGCGCGTGTGTGTGTGTGCGCGTGTGTGTGTGTCAGTAATCGTTAGCTTGTTTATATGTTTCATGCGCAATATGTATGTATGTATGTTTGTGTGAGGTCGTACTCAGTCGTCCCAGCCTGCAGGTGACACAGGTGAGGTCGTACTCAGTCGTCCCAGCCTGCAGGTAACACAGGTGAGGTCGTTTACCTGCCCAGAGATCCACTTCCGGTTCACGTACACAATCGCACACATTAGGATGACCTTTAAGTTCTTATTAAATTAATTGCATACCTATTTTAATTAATTACATACCTGCTTTAATTAATTACATACCTGCTTTAATTAATTACATACCCGCTTTAACTAATTACATACCCGCTTTAATCAATTACATACCTGCTTTAATTAATTACATACCTGCTTTAATTAATTACATATCTGCTTTAATTAATTACATACCTGCTTAAAGTATATACATACCCGCTTTAATTAATTACATACCTATTTTAATTAATTAATTACATACCTGCTTTAATTAATTACATACCTATTTTAATTAATTACATACCTGCTTTAATTAAGTACATACATACCCGCTTTAATTAATTACATATTTATTTTAATTAATTACATACCTGCTTTAATTAATCACATATCCGCTTTATCTAATTACATACCTGCTTTAATTACTTACATACCTGCTTTAATTAATTACATACCCACTTTAACCAATTACATACCTGCTTTAATTAATTACATACCTGCTTTAATTACATACCTGATTTAATTAATTATATACCTCTTTAATCAATTATATACCTGTGTTCTAGCCCTGTAACTGTAAGGTTCTGTCGAAGTTAACTAGGCTGGAACGTTTATATTTTATTGGGTATTAGTAGCAAAACCCAAGTTGTCTGTTATCCATTTATTCAGGAACGACTAAGACAATTCCAAAGTGTAAATCAACCGTAACTTATCACTGTAACTATGAGTGTTAAGAGAAGGACGGAGGCTATGAAAATAAACCGTTTAATCACGTCCGTTCGATGTAAGATTACGAGTGTGACTTCTATGAGTAGTGACCCATCGAGGGAGAACGGAATAGGCACGTCGTCCTCCCTCGAGGGAAGACGGAGGCATCCACGAGGGCTCTCAAATAATGTCTTCCTCTCGTTAGTGCTAACAAACTACTGCCCGCTTTGGGTGGCCAGAAAGCCGGCTACAAATGCCTTAACTCAGCATAAAATGACGCAGCTTCCCGTAGGCCTACCCTATCACGTGCACACACCATGTCACCTCATAGCTAGTGGAAAGTTACAGGGGATGAATAAGTATATAAATCAAATGTAATTAACCCATTTATATAATTCTTCTGTTTATGAAATGGGCCATTACACCTGCTTTAATTAATTACATACCTGCTTTAATCAGTTACATACCTGCTTTAATTAATTACGTATCTGCTTTAACTAATTACGATAACTACTTTAGCTCCTTAAATTCTTACTTAATCTACTTACCACTCACTATACACGGTTTATGTAAAAGAGGACCTAACCTAACCAAGACCTGGATCATCCTTCCCTATTTTGGTCCTATTAATTTCGGTCCGAGACTTGACACCTGTGTTGGGGGGGGGGGGGGGGGGGGGGGCGGGGGGAGGCTCACTGAATAGTTTTCATTGGTGGTTTATTCAAGATTAATTACGGGGTTTAAGGTCTCGTGTTAAAAAGAAAAAATAATATAATGATAAAAAAAATCTTGAGAAACTCGGCTCGTGAATTAAAACCGGTTTCCTTTATGTGGCAGGTGGAGGGGTGGGGGAGGGGAGGAGGAGGGGAGATGTAGGTGGGGAGAAGTGGGTGGTGGGGGAGGTGAGAGGAGGGGGTGTGGTGAGGTGAGAGATGTGGGTGGGGGTAGATGGTGGAGGGGGCGGTGAGAGAAAACACATGTGGAGTGTGTGGGGGGTGGGGGAGAAGGAGGGGTGAAGGTGGGGGAGAATGGGGAGAAATATTGGTGAGGAATAATGTGGGGAGAGGATAGGGAGGAATGGTGATAGGGAAGTAGAGAGAGGGAGGAGAGATAATTAGGGGAGATTAAGGGTTAAGGGGAGGAGAAGAGATGGAAGGGGAGATAAGGAAGGGGAGAAGAAAGAGGAGGGGAAGGGAGATGTGAGCCTTGGGAGAAGATGAGGAGGAGGAGAAGGTAAGGGATGTGATTAGGTAGGAAAGGTAGAGAAGAAGGAGGAGGAGGAGGGGGGGGACAGGTAAGCCTCGACAACAGGTAAACAAACAAACAAACAGCTTGACTCACGTCTCTCAAGTGTAAATATTGTAGTAGGAAAATTCGCCTCTTATTAACACTTGACTTGTGACCTTTTAGCTCTCATATTTCTGGTTTATCGTTTGTGATTTATGGTGGTTATTGTACGTGATTTATGGTAGTTATTGTATGTGATTTATGGTGGTTATTGTATGTGATTTATGGTAGTTATTGTATGTGATTTATGGTGGTTATTGTATGTGATTTATGGTGGTTATTGTATGTGATTTATGGTAGTTATTGTATGTGATTTATGGTGGTTGTTTGATTTATAGTTATTGTTTGTGATTTTGGATGGTGATTGTTATTTATGATGGTGATTGTTTGTGATTTATGGTGGTTATTGTTTTATAGTTATTGTTTGTGCTTTAGGATGTATGTTGGTGATTGTATATACGAGTATGTATTATTGTTGTGATTGTTGGTTTAAGATAAATAACTGAATCTACAATAAATAACAGCAGTATTCGTATGAGGTAAATAACTAACGGGATATTTTTATGCTTCCGGTGTTATTGTTTTTGTTGTTCTTGTTCCTACGTGTGATGACAGAATAGAAGAATGTGTTATTTTTGTTATTTTTTTGTTATTATTGTTATTATTGTTGGACTGGGTAGAGGAATGTTATTTATTATTATTGTTATTATTATTATTATTATTATTATTTGTAGAAGTAGGTAAGGCATGGGTGTGGTACTAGTGGAGGTGTGGGAACAGTGTCACCTGAAGCCAGTCATTTTGTGTGTGTGTGTGTGTGTGTGTGTGTCCTCTCGTTTATTAGTACTGTCATGTCGTTGTGTTCACCCGCCCACAGTTTGCCATGTCACTTGTGAGAGGCGACAGCAGCCAAGGAGAGAATAAAATAACCCTGAACACTTTCTCAGCAACGTGTCAATTACTTCCCTAACCAGTGGGAGTCCGGGGCGAAGGAATGCTCAGTCATTCCCTCCGTTACTCCTAAATCTCTCTCCTTTACCTCTCTTGTGGGAAGTAGAAATGACTTTGGATGATGCAACACCTCGATCACTTCCATCATGTCACTTGTAGGAAGCTCTCATGTCCTTCACGTCACTAGAACGGAGCCAACACGTCAATCACCACCGCCAGAGAGAGAGAGAGAGAGAGAGAGAGAGAGAGAGAGAGAGAGAGAGAGCAGCTAGCGGTAACTGAGAATGATACAGCTGTTGATGACGTCATGTGTAAATACGGGTTGGAAAGACCGTAGAGTTTATTAATAACGGGTCACGTAAGGGGTCTCTTTTCCCTTGGTTTATTGGATGGAGTTATAACTGGGTTCTTATATAATTATCCGTATGTGTGTGTGTGTGTGTGTGTGTTGTGAAAAGATGGTCAATTTATTGTTACATCATTATTATTATTATTATTATTATTATTATTATTATTATTATTATAACTACTACTACTACTACTATTTTTGTTAGTACTATTACTATTATTACTACTATTATTAATGGTATGAAGATAGGTGCAAAAAGCTATACCCAGTGTGTCAGTATATAACACAGCCTCTCACCACAGCAATCACAAGTGACCAATAACACCGTCTGCATTGTGTCTGAGAAATAGAGTATTTTTTCATCTATTGCAAAGTTGATGACGTCGCAAATACTAAGATTTTATGTACAACCGTAATGGATGACCCAATAAGCCGGGATTTTTGGCGGGGTCTATTTTTCGCGAGGGAAGGTTTGTTACATGTGGGCGTGGGAGTTATGTTTGGGGGAGGGGAGGTAAGGAAAGGGGGTTGTAGAGAGGGTAGAGAGGAGAAAGGGTGGTATAGAGAAGGGAGAGAGAGGAGAAAGGGTGGTATAGAGAGGGGAGAGAGAGGAAAAGTGGGAATGTTTAGAGAGGGATGGGAGAAAAGGAAGAGAGAGGAAATGGGGCTTTAGAGAGAAGAAAGGGAAGAAAGGGTGATCAAAGGTAAAAGTAGGGGAGAGAGAGGGAACGAGAGGGAAAGGGTTATGTAAAGGGGGTAATAGAGAGGGGAAATGGAGAGGGAAAATGAAAGTATAGAAAGAAATGGCAATAAAGAGAGAGAGGGCGGGGTGAGGGAAGTAAGCTGAGGTGTCAAATGTTCAGGTGAAATAAGCTGGAATATCTAATCTCTCAGTGAATTAAGCTGGGGTGTCTAATCTTCAAGTCAATTAAGCTTGGGTGTGTAATCTTCAGGTGATGTGTTATTTTAAGTTGTGAAGGTGTCCGTACGAATGTGTATCACTTGTCTGGGCTGAAACAAAGCGTAACGCATAATGTAAACGCATAGTGCCTTCACAGATTAGCATTTTAAAGCCTTTACCATAGTTAACTTTTATTATATTTTGGTATCGGTCTGTATGTCTGTCTGTCTGTCTGTCTGTCTGTTTTCGGGTGTAGAGTATGGGTATTAAACTTTCTGTCTGTATGTCTGTTTGTCTGTCTGTCTGTCTGTCTGTCTGGTAAAAAGAGGCCATTCATAACTACGTGATTCGATTTTGTTTCTCATTAAGGTGTAATTTACGAGGGTAAAGAGAAGATGGCGCAGGTAAAGGTGAGGTTTGTGAACACACACACACACACACACACACACACTCCTGTCCATGGCCCTCTTCACCAACCCATGGCCCACACCATCCCATGTCCCTCCATACCAACCCATGGCCCACCACACCGTCCCATGGCCCATCACACCATCCCATGGCCCACCACACCATCCCTTGGCCCACCACACCATCCCTTGGCCCACCATACCATCCTATGGCCCTGCACACTTACCCATGGCCCACCACACCATCCTATGGCCCTGCACACTTACCCATGGCCCACCACACCATCCTATGGCCCTGCACACTTACCCATGGCCCACCACATGGCCCTCCTTACCTGGCCATGGCCCTCCACACTACCCAAACTTTACGGTCTTCAGTTACTAATGATTCTCTAACTGCCTGCTGACCCACCGTGATGATTACTGGGGCCGTTATTAGTGTGTGTGTGTGTGTGTGGGGTGTGTGTGTGTGTGTGTGTGTGGGTGTGTGTGTGGGTGTGTGTGTGTGTGTGTGTGATAAATTATACAAGAGCAAGATGAACAACAACGAATTAAAAAGAGAAACAAACAAACAAACAAACAAACAAACAATAAGGAATTACTGAAGACTTTGAAGAATGTAAGAGCACCAACAACAACAACAACAACAACAAAAACAACAACTGACGGAAAGACTCTCGACAAAAACAGGGAGGCTGCAGCACCCAACAGACACCTTCAGAACAAGAACAGTGGCTCTCCTTGTTGGGGGTGATGGGGAGGGAGAGAAGGTGGGGAAGAGGAGGTTGGGGTGATGGTAGGAGGTGGTGGGGAGGGAGAGAAGGTGGGGAAGAGGAGGTAGGGGTGATGGTAGGAGGGGGTGGGGGTGGGGAGGAAGAGGAGGTAGGGGTGATGGGGAGGGAGAGAAGGTGGGGAAGAGGAGGTAGGGGTGATGGTAGGAGGTGGTGGGGAGGGAGAGAAGGTGGGGAAGAGGAGGTAGGGGTGATGGTAGGAGGTGGTGGGGAGGGAGAGAAGGTGGGGAAGAGGAGGTAGGGGTGATGGTAGGAGGTGGTGGGGAGGGAGAGAAGGTGGGGAAGAGGAGGTAGGGGTGATGGTAGGAGGTGGTGGGGAGGGAGAGAAGGTGGGGAAGAGGAGGAGGTAGGGGTGGTGGGGAGGAAGTGGGGAGGAGGTAATGGTGGTGGGGAGATGGTGGTGGTGGTGGGGAGGGAGAGGTGGTGTTGAGAAGAGGGTGGTGATGTGATGGGTGAAGAGGAGAAGGAAGTTGGGGAATAAGAGGAGAGGAATTGCTGGTATGGGAAGAAGAGGAGAGGAATTGCTGGTATAGGAAGAAGAGGAGGAGGCTAAAGAGGCGGAGGGGGAGATGAAGAAGAAGAGTAAGAGGTGAGAAGCAGCAATAACATGAAACAACAACACCCCACCCCCACCACCCCCAACCCACCCACCCACCCCCCCCCCCCCCACCCACCCACCCACCCACCCACCCCCCACCCACCCACCCACCCCCCCACCCACCCACCCACCCACCCCCCTAGCAAGTATCGGGTTACAGCTGGATTTTGTGGTTGGGGGATTTAAGTCTTTAATTAACAAGGCCAGAAGGATGTTTTTTCCCTCCAGCCTTTAATGACTCGATATAAAAGCTCTGGGCTGGTGTATTGAACCTTGGGATTTAACTCCTTATGCTAAATGGTTTTAAGGTTCGATTTCCCTCTATAAACGATTAACCTCTGGGGTCTGTCTTGGCGTTTAGGAGTGTATAAATGATCTTATTCAGCGTGTGGGACTATTTTATTGATTTATTTTTTGAGTGAATGAGTGGGGGTGAGTGGGAATGAGTGGGGGTGAGTGGGAATGAGTGGGGGTGACTGGGAATGAGTGGAGGTGAGTGGAAATGAATGGGGGTGAGTGGGAGTGAGTGGGGGTGACTGGGAATGAGTGGGAATGAGTGGGGGTGACTGGGGGTGAGTGGGAATGACTAGTGAGAGGTCTTTAGGGTAAATATTGCTTTTTGTTAGGAAGGATCGTAAAGGGACGCCATAATTGGGTGTAACTGGGGAGAAAGACTCCGAGAAATGGGGTGATATAATTAAGAGATCTGACTTGGCGGTTGAAATGTGACGATTAGTAGTGTAGTAGTTAAGGTAGACGGCCTAGTGAGTGTTAAGTTGTGTTTCTGACTGAAGGTAACACAAAGACCTGTATCTGAGGACAACAGTGTGTGTGTGTGTGTGTGTGTGTGTGTGTGAGACCTACCCCAGGTAACCTCATTACTCCAGTTAGTCAGTGTTAACAAAGCTTGGGTGTAATTAATGGCATCACCTTCTGGACCTCCCTTTCCCCTACCCCCCCCCTCCCCTACCCCCCCCCCCCCTTCCCCTACTCTCTTCCCCCTCATCTCTCTTGCCACGTTGAAGGCCGCCCGTACCCCCCCCCCCACCTCTCTCTTTCTCTCTCTCTCTCTCAACGTTCAGGGCTCCCCTTAGTCTCTCCCGCCAGGATCAGGGTGGTGGTGGGGGGGGGAGCCACAGGATCCGCAGTACTACCACCTCTCATCAGGTCTGGTTACCTAAGTCTAACCAGGTGGTCTTAGGTCTGCCTATACTTGTGGCTCTGGTCTTGGTGTGTAAAGGTGTGGCTCTAGTCTTGGGTGTGTAAAGGTGTGGCTCTAGTCTTGGGTGTGTAAAGGTGTGGCTCTAGTCTTAGGTGTGTAAAGGTATGGCTCTAGTCTTGGGTGTGTAAAGGTGTGGCTCTAGTCTTGGGTGTGTAAAGGTGTGGCTCTAGTCTTGGGTGTGTAAAGGTGTGGCTCTAGTCTTGGGTGTGTAAAGGTATGGCTCTGGTCTTGGGGATTTACTGCTTTCAACATATATTTTATCTTTAGCTCCAAAGTTTCAAGAAAGACTTAATAAAATCACCTGCGGGAGTTTTTCAGAAACCTTTTTGTGTGTTTCAGAGACTCAGGTAAGACAGGAGTTAGACTTGAGGTTAATTAAATCCCCCCTCCACCCCCTAACCCCCCCTCCACCTCCTAACCCCCCCTCCACCTCCTAACCCCCCTCCCCCTCCTAACCCCCCCCCCCCCCGGTCCCCTTTATGTAGTTGCCGATTATACCTGTCCGTATTGGCATCAGCACATTGCAGTAATATTTGACGTCTCTTCAATTCAGTTTCCGTGTAATTGTGTTTTCTGTCGTTGCTCTTGTTCTTCGGTGAGTGTGAGATTGTCTGTCTGTCTGTCTTTAGCTGTGACGGTAAATGGAGGGAGGAGATTGTGTCTGTGAGAGATCTTTCTGTCTTCTGACGGTTTGTGAAAATACCAGTGACATGGAAAAGAGACAGTGACTGGGCGAGTGACAGTGACAACGGTGACAGAACAAACAGTAACAAGAGACACTATTAAGAGGGATGAGAAATATGTCTCACCAATAACATAAATAAGAGAATATATAAAGGCACTTACCAGCCATAAGTCTGTCGGGTAGTAACGACAGTGATGGCGCCAAGAGAATCCGTGGAAAGTACTATAGTGGTGTCAGTGATCTTTTGGCGTGGGTGACTTCTTGGGGTCAGTGTCCTCTTGGCGGCAATGACCTCTTGGCGTCAGTGACCTATTGGCGTCAGTGACCTATTGGCGTCAGTGACCTATTGGCGTCAGTGATCTCTTGGTGTCAGTGATCTCTTGGCGTCAGTGATCTCTTGGCGTCAGTGATCTCTTGGAGTCAATAACCTCTTGGCGTCAGTCTCATCTTGGCGTCAGTGATCTTATTCCAGATGTTATTGACTCTTTGTGGTTGGCTGGGAGTCACGTCTGGCCAGCTTAAAAAATACAATATTTATTACTGACTGACCTGATATATAAAGGGGGGAAGGTGAAGGTGGAAGAGGAGGAGGAAGCATTGGCGTCCTTGTATTGTAGAAAGGTTGATTTATTCGGTTAGGTCAAGTCAGGTCAGGTCAGGTCATTTAACTTCAACAAAATCACCCTCCAAAAATTATTAATATTTCTTTGTGTATTGTCGACCAAAGAATATAAATAAACAAATAAATTTACAAACACAATGTACTAATATTCTTTTCCCCCGTACATGAAGAGGTGATTCACAGAGGTCATTAATCTGCATCAAGGAGCAAGTGATTCTCTCTCTCTCTCTCTCTCTCTCTCTCTCTCTCTGTATATGAAACGATGGTTCTTATATTCTGTTGGGCTTAGATAAGGATTGGATGAGGATGGGCGTGCAGGGGTGGTCGTGCATAGGAGGACGTGCATAAGAATGGGCGTGCCTGAGTGGGCGTGTATGGGCAGACGTGCTTAAGCGTGGGCGTGTATGGGTAGACGTGCATAAGTGTGGGCGTGCATCAAAGAAGTCGCCCTCGAGGTCCAAGGAGAAGGTAAGGTGGATTATGACGTGGTGTGTAAGTCCTGGCTCACCTAATGCATATTGACGAGGTGTATGCAAATCTTATCTGCCTTATGTATAGTCCTTAATGACTACTCTCTCTCTCTCTCTCTCTCTCTCTCTCTCTCTCTCTCTCTCTCTCTCTCTCTCTCTCTCTCTCTCTCTCTCTCTCTCTCTCTCTCTTTCAGCATCATATAAACGTTGTATGTAAACAAGAACAGTAATATACATAATTAGGTCTGAATTGCTTGTGTATTTATGTATAAAATAATTGTAATCTACGTCAAGCAAGTAACAGCAAGTAACGTGGTCTGGTTTGAGTTTCAGTAAGTAACATTGTGTGTGTGTACAGGTGGCAGGAAGTGGTGGCACCAGACAGTAGAGAGACTTACCTGTGAAGTAGGTAGGAGATAAGTGCCACAGTGCCAGCCTCTGTATCCTCCAACATGGCACTGGGCACTCAGGGTCCCCCCCCCCCCTCTCTCTCTCAACTACTTCTCTTGTCTCTCTCTCTCTCTCTCTCCCTACCGGATATCTCTTCCTTTGAGCCAGTGTTGTAGGTGAGCTTGACGGCCGCAAGAGCAGTAACTCACTCAAGAGTAATCCTCTGTATTTTATAAAAGTTCACTTAATTGCTTTGCGGTTGACCCCTGTGTTTGACCTCGTCTTGGTGGTTTGCGTCGTCCTTGGCAACAGGTCTGAGTGGCACTATTTACACCTGGTTTTAATTGGCTTGTGTTTCACCTGTGATGGTGACTAGGCTGCCGTCACTCTCTCACCTTTGCCCCTTACCTGTCTTAACTCAAATGACCACACACACACACACCTGCCCATACACACCTCCCCACACACACTCACCTCCCCACACACACTCACCTCCCCACACACTCACCTCCCCACACCCATCTCACCTATGTACCTCCTCATAACAGTGGCGATGTTTGGCCGATTGGATCCTGTGGGAAGGAGGATTAAGGGCCTTCTCCCTCTCTCCCCTCTCCCTTCTTCCCCTACCCACACACACACACCATACAACACAACACAACACGCAACACTGTACAGGATACGATGAATTAACACTTAACCATAAACACATTTTCAACATTTCGTGAAAATCCTCCACCGCTAAATTGCGAATTGATTCTGTCAAACCGCGAAACCATAAAATTGCGAAGGATTAAAATATTCCACGCGATTTCAAAAGCTTCAAATGGTTAAATGATTCTGTACAAGAGAGGAGAGTGGCTAATGGGGTGTTTGTGTGGGGGAGGTGAGGTGAGGTGAGGAGGTGGTGTTGACGAGTGGTGGTGAAGTGAGGGAGGTAAGGTGAAGTAAGGAAGTGAGGAGAAGTGTGGTGTTGACGAATGATGAGGTGAGGTGAAGGAAATAAAGTGTATTGAGGTGAGGTGAGGTGAGGTGAGGTGATAAAAGTGCGATAAGGAACAAGATGAACGACAACAAAAGAGGGAGAATAACGGTAAGAAATAAGACTAAAAGTTCACAAGGTAAATAGACCCCAACAAACCATAACACAAACACCTAACACAACACAAACACCTAACACAACACAAACACCTAACACAACACAAACACCTAACACAACACAAACACCTAACACAACACAAACACCTAACACAACACAAACAACTCATAACACAAACAACTAACACAACACAAACACCTAACACAACACAAACACCTAACACAACACAAACAACTCATAACACAAGAACACAACACAAACACCTAACACAACACAAACACCTAACACAACACAAACACCTAACACAAGAACACAACACAAAACACCATCCTTAACCAAATGAAATACACCCAAATCCTTCTCTCACACTTCCCATTGTATCCTCACCCCCCTCCCCCCTCACCCCCCCCCTCCCCTCACCCCCCTCACCCCCCTCCCTCAAAAAGAAGAGTAATAAAGGGTGTCAGATAGATGTGAACAATATGGGGGTGAAACATCGGCCCAAAACGCTTAAACTCACCTAATATGGACGCCCTGTGTTCATCCCCCTTGCCTTAATTACCGTGGGAATGTTAGTATGGAATTAATAGCAGAGACTAACCCCTTTCTATATAACCCAAGTGCTCAGAAAAGCATTTGGGTCATATGTTTGTTGACTCTCTCTCTCTCTCTCTCTCTCTCTCTCTCTCTCTCTCTCTCTCTCTCTCTCTCTCTCTCATAAATAGTCTCTATGTCATGTTATGTAATACTGTATCGTGTGTGTGTGTGTGTGTCCTGTGAAAGTAATTGTGTATATATGTGTGCGCTGAATGAGTTTGTGTGTATGTGCGTCCAATGACCTTGTATGTATCCTGTGTGTGTATTCATATGTACGTATATGTATAGTGAAATATCTCTGCATCCTTCAATGTGAAATTTTCTTCACTGCTACCTGAATCACCTCAAAAACAGGCAATTACCACCAGGTGATTTCATCGTCTGTAACTACACTGTCAGTATCTCTCCGTCACGCCTAACCCGTCACTATGGTAACTCTCTTCCCTGTAGACTAGTAGAAATGGAATTCCTTTTGAAATGTGATTCGATGACTTTTATGTCATTTACACCTGTATCGAATGACGAGGCTACCTGTATAAAGCAAAAACAAGTGTGAGATGATGATGATGATGATGATGATGATGATGATGATGATGAGTTTTAGTGGGAAGTAATAGATAATTTTCGTAGTGGTTTTGAGAGTAAAGTTTTTATAAATGTATTCTTAGTTAGGTTAGGTCAGGTCAGGTCAGGTCAGGTCAGGTTAGGTCAGGTCAGGTCAGGTCATACACTATTCATCAACAGTTATAGAGGTTGAAAAGTACGAATTTTCCTGTAAATGTAAAATGAATAAAAAGTGTAGGTAGCTGGCATGGTGAGTAGGTTAAATGTTATTTGTGTATGTTAGTGAGAAAAGTGTGTGTGTGTGTGTGTGTGTGTGTGTGTTTAAAAGTAGTGAATAAAATTACAATGGTGTAAAAGTGTGTGTGAAGGGGGAAGCTGGTTCTTTCCTCCTCCTCCTTTCTCTACCCCATGAAAGCTTTGCTGGATAACGCAAGCTGAAATTGGTGTCGTCAGCGGAGATTGATGACGTCAGCTGAGATTTTGTGATGTCAACTGAGATATTGTGACGTCAGCGGAGATTGATGACGTCAGCTGAGATTTTGTGACGCCAACTGAGATTAGTGTCATCACCTGGGATTTTGTGACGCCAGCTGAGATTTTGTGACGTCAACTGAGAAATTGTGATGTCAGCTGAGATTGATGACGTCAGGAGCTGCGGCAACACGGTGCTATTCCCAGCAGCTGACTCCAAAATTCAACACTTCTTTCCCAGCAGCTGCTGATGTTGGGGGCCAGTAACACGCTCTGCTACGCCTGCTGCACCCTGATTGTTGTAGTTGTGGTTGTTGATGTGGTGGTGGTTGGCATTATTATGGTTGTGTATGTTGTGGTGGTTGGGATTGTCATTGTTGTGGTTGTTGTAGCTAATGTATCTTGTGTACATTCTACCATCGTTCTCTGAGGTGTAGTGTGAATGTTGAGTTAATTACAGGTATTTAGTTTAAAGTTGAGAAAGGGAAAGAAATAAATATTCTCACATATTTGATGACTACAGAAACAACATTACAGGCAGATACTGACACGGAATACAGGCTTGTTGTATCTGCTGTATCCAATTAACCTGAAGACTTTTGAAGGTACATGGAAAAAACAGCGTATTTTTTTTTTTGTCATTCAGAAATAGTACAGGTAGAGACGGCGTTACAGGTAGACACAAAAGTACAGGTACAAGGATTCAGGTTTAAGTTAGGTTTACAAACACTGGTACAGGTACACTCATACACAGGTGTTTTGCAGGTAAGGGTGGATAGGCCAGGTAACAAACTGCACCTTCTATCATATATTTTCTGGGTTTTATAGAGACAAATAGAGTAATAATTTACAGCGGCAAGAAAACACGCAAAACAGCCGTGTGCAGTGCAGGTGTTGCGGATTAATTAATGGCCGCCAGGTGGGGAAAAAAAAGATTTATTATGTAATCTGAACGTAATGTACTTTGTGAGGTGTAGCTGGTGTTGATGTCTGTGTGTGTGATGTTGGTGTAGTGTGTAAGTGTGTAGGTGTAGCGTGGGTGTAGGGAAGGGGTGGGGACCAATTGTTTGCTAATGATCAGTACACCTGGGCTCTGTGTACTCGCCTCTAATAACATACAGGTATTTTACACTCCTCTTACATATATTTACCAATACCCAATGACGTGTGTTCCCTCTCCCATTAACTTCCTGACTTGTTAATGTGTAGCTAGGATTGTTATTTAACTTGATGGTACGTTTACTTAGTACCAGTTAATAACATCCTATGAAATAAAATTAACACTGGGACTCTACCTTCAACTTGGCACCTTCACTTAACACTCACCAGTCAGGAGACAAAATTCACTGCCAGACTCAGGACAGTAAATAGTGTGTGTGTGTGTGTGTGTGTGTGTGTGTGTGTGTGTGTGTGTGTTTTTTTCAGGTTTTTTTTCGCGTGTTGATTGTGGTGGTGGTAATAGTTGTAGTAGTGGTGGTGGTGAAGTAATGACTGGTAGATTGTGGTTACTGATTTGTTGTATTGAATTAAACCTGAAATCATGTGTTGTTGTTCTTCATGATAGATAATATTTTTGATAGATGGAGATACGTTGACTTAGGTTAGGTTAGCATTAGGTTAGGTTAGGGTGGTTAATCATAAGGTGAAATAATAATATCGTTTACAAATACTGATAAAACATTGATGTCATTCCTGTAACTGTTATGTTATTCTGAAACTGACATCATATATAACAAAACATTACAACGAAAAATACATTAAAATATTATATGAGAAGATTAGTGTATCATATTATATAAGATTGACTGGCATCAAAACATTAGTGGTATAATTTATGATATACTGAAATAATAATAATACAGCATTGACCTTTTTGTTTTATACGTTGCAATGTTGCTACGACTTGCAATGAGTGATGGAATGAATTGATTTGATATTGAAGTAGTAATGATATCCTTCGTGTGATGCAATGTTGCTTACCGAGTGTATGTGGTAGTTGTTAAGATTGATTATTGCATTAATAACATTGCAATAACAGTAAGCAATCACCTAGAGGACTATTGGTTAGGTAAGGTGTTCAGAGTTATGTTGTGGTTGTTGTTATTGTTATTGTTATTACTACTTTATAGACTATTACTATTACTGCTATAATTTCATCTTCCTCTTATTCCTCTTCTCTTCTCTTCTCTTCTCTTCTCTTCTCTTCTTTTCAGCACAAGTCGAAAATTTATTGATGTTGAATTAATCAGTGAGGATGAAGCGGCCTAGATAAATGATAACAAGAGATAACAGCACATACTACGAATAACAGCAGAATGAGATACCTTAACAGCAACATGACTACAGCATCACAGATAAAAGATAACAGCACATACTACGAATACATAACAGAGAGATATACAATTTTAACAGCAACAAGACAACATTATATGACTTAACAAATGTAGATAAACGTCGCTCTTGTTGCCAAAATTGGGGAAATTGTGTAAGAATTTAATCTGAAATTTGCATAATTCTCCCCCCCCCCCCCTCCCCTTCCCTCCCACCCCCAAGGTAGTCGGAATTGTTGGCCAATTTGTGTCTGAGAGAAACATCTGACAGCCTCGAGATGAAAGTATTTCTTCATAATGAATAAAAAGTTATTTATTTTAATAGGTGTATAATTTTAAAGTTGTTTTTGCATATTAAAAAAATATATTTGAAATGTTTGTGATTTTTTTTTTCCTTGGGTAGTTTTTGGTATTTAATTTTCATTGGTGTTAAATTTACATTGTGGGAATATCTGCCTGTTTGATTGTATAAGGACCTATCTATTTAACTATTACAGTGTTGTCAAGTGTTATGTATTATTTCTGTAATTGTAATAGTCGGAGTAGAGAGTTACAAGAGAAATATTTTGTACTTAGTTGAAGAGGAGAGAAAAGAAGAGGTAACGAAACGACTGCTTTAAGAACGCACACAATTAATAGCCTTCAGCACACCTCCACCAAGACTGCTGCTTCTCTTGATCAAATTACGTTTGCCAAGTTCCAATTGTATTTTCCTTTGTGTCTGTGCTTGAGCCTTTGTGTGTGTGTGTGTGTGTGTGTGTGTGTGTGTTAAATTACTGTAGGCTAATGAATACTTACCTTGTCAACCCCCTCTAATACCACGTCTTCTTGTATATTTCAGGTAAGCAACAATCACTGAGCACCTGGGCCTGACAACACCTGGCCAGAGTACAGGTATGTTGTGCTACCTGTAATGTTAGCACGGAGACAGGTATGTACAGTACGATAGGACAGGTAAGTAGTCTCAAGACGTCAACCTGTCTCACCTGGTTTTTATCTTTCCAATAAACAAGAAAATATTGAAACGTTTCCCTCAATTTTTTTTTTTTTTTTTTTTTATTCTACGAGAAGAAATTTAATCCAGAAACTCAAGTACGATTTAGAGGTCAAAGTTCAACCAGTAACATCGTAATTTTACTGAGGCATGAGGAAGAAATAAGGAAGAACAGAAGGCTAATAACAGGAGGGGGAGGAGGAGGAAGAATAAGTGAATCGATGGTCACAGTTACGTCTTGATGTAATGATTTTGTGAACCAGTGGAGTGGGTAGTGGTAAAGACTAATGGGGTGTGGTGTGGTGTGGTGGTGTGGTGTGGTGTGGTGTGGTGTTGTGTTGTGTTGTGTTGACGATGTGAACGAGTAATGTACGTGGGGATATTTTTAATTTTTGTCTTGGTACTTTCTTATCACTTTCTACACTTGTATTGGCACTTTATACATTTGTGATACTTTCTGTGATTTTTACCTTTTATCTTGGTACTTTCTCGTCACTTTCTACACTTGTCATCCACCACTTTCACTATTATTCCTTCATTTCTTTCAGGTTTGTGTCCTTGCTACTGCCCAACACCAAAGCGGCAAAGTTGTGAAGAAGATAGATTTATTTTATTTATTTATTTATTTAAATTAACATTGTAGTCTGGGAGCTGGTTAACATTGTCATCCAGCTGGTTAGTTAAGGTCCCAGCTGGTTAGTTAAGGTCCCAGCTGGTTAGTTAAGGTCCCACCTGGTTAATTAAGGTCCCAGCTGGTTAATTAAGGTCCCAGCTGGTTAGTTAAGGTCCCAGCTGGTTAGTTAAGGTCCCACCTGGTTAATTAAGGTCCCAGCTGGTTAATTAAGGTCCCAGCTGGTTAGTTAAAGTCCCAGCTGGTTAGTTAAGGTCCCAGCTGGTTAGTTAATTTCCCAGCTGGTTAGTTAAGGTCCCAGCTGGTTAGTTAAGGTCCCAGCTGGTTAGTTAAGGTCCCAACTGGTTAGTTAAGGTCCCAGCTGGTTCGTTAAGGTCCCAGCTGATTAGTTTAAGGTCCCCGCTGGTTAGTGAAGGTCCCAGCTGGTTAGTTAATGTCCCAGCTGGTTAGTTAAGGTCCCAGCTGTTTAGTTAAGGTCCCAGCTGGTTAGTTTAAGGTCCCAGCTGGTTAGTTAGAGTCCCAGCTGGTTAGTTAAGGTCCCAGCTGGTTCGTTAAGGTCCCAGCTGATTAGTTTAAGGTCCCCGCTGGTTAGTGAAGGTCCCAGCTGGTTAGTTAAGGTCCCAGCTGGTTAGTTAAGGTCCCAGCTGTTTAGTTAAGGTCCCAGCTGGTTAGTTTAAGGTCCCAGCTGGTTAACAGTAGGACCTCTACCGTTGACGAATATGTGTTAAGTTGTCGAGAATTTCAGCTCAATAGACCCTTGTCTCCCCTCCCCTTTCCCTCTTCCCCTTTCCCTCCTCCCCTTTCCACCCTCCCCTTTCGCCTCCCCTCCCATTTCTCCTCCCCTCCCCTCCTCCTCCCCTCATTATCCGTATTACACCGCTAATATATCGTATTACCAGTAATTTATCCGTCTTCTTTGCTAAGTAGCCTTTAATTTTGACGGTATCGGCCGGTCCTGTTGGCGACTTGCTTAAGGCACTGTCGCTCGTAAAGACTAAACCTTAATGCCAGTGTGGTCGATAGTAAGCAAACTCCCCTCCTCCCTCTCCCCCCTCTCCCCTCACCCCGTCGCTACATCCTCATTACCCTGTCCCTTCATACACTTCATTTTCCCTTCCCTTCCCTTCCCTCCATTCACTCACTCCCATATAAATTCCCTCCCTTCCTCACTCCTTTCCCTCCCTTCCTTACCCCTACCCCTACTTTCCCCTTCCCTTTACCACTCCTTTCATTCCCCCTTCTCCCTTTCCTCTTCATCCCTCTTCAGCCCCCTCTCCCCTCTTCCTCCAACTCCCCTCCCCCCTTCCCCCTTCCCCTCCCCCCTCCCTTCCCCTTCCCCCTCCCTTCCCCTTCCCCCTTCCCCTTCCCCCTCCCTTCCCCTTCCCCCTTCCCCCCCTCCTTTCCCCTCCCCCCCTTCAGGTAATTTTCCTCGCCAACTTTAACAGCAATTAACTCCTGTTTCTCACACTGCCAAAAACATCAACAACAACAACAACAACAAAAACAAAATGTGACGTATATTTAGGCTCATTAAGGACACTGTTGTTTGGTCCATCGGGCAGGTGAGTTAATTAATGTAAATAATATATCACACCTGGTCAAGCTGGAGATATATTCGTATGACATATTCAGACTTGTTCCCTTCCTATAAAAAAGGGTTAGGAATAATGTATTGTTGTTACCTGAGTCATTAGTGAGGGTGTGAATTGGCTTACCTGAATGATATATAGCTATGGGTCCATATATATAGTGGTGTAACGCCCTATATTGGCTGCCGGGTATGTAGGAGTCATATACAGTATAGTATAACGCGGTATATTGGTTGGCTATATTGCAAAGGATCAATAGAATGATGTAACACACAGAGACACAGTTAGGTTAGGTTAGGTTAGGTTAGGTTTCATTATACATAACCGTGAGACATACATCAGGTAAGGACAGGTGATTGAACAGAAACTCCTAAGTCCATTTTGCATATAATTTTACTTAGGTGCTTCAGCATCTAGAAGAAAGTCGGTCTTTGCCGATGTGGTGTGTGTGTGTGTGTGTGTGTGTGTGTGTGTGTGTGTGTGTGTGTGTGTGTCTGTCTGTCTGTCTGTCTGTCTGTCCTGCTCCTATCCACTTTACTGTTACTTGGCCAAAGGTATTATCAATTCTCCAGGTTAATTACTCTTGAATATCCACCTGACTGTAAAGTACTGAAATCTTCTACTGACTCACTGTACACCTGTCACACACCTATAACACCTGACTTTCAACCTTGTCACACACCTATAACACCTGACTTTCAACCCTATTACACACCTACACACCTGACTCACGACCCTGTCACACACCTTACTCACAACCCTGTCACACACCTACACACCTGACTCACAATCCTGTCACACACCTGACTCTCAACCCTGTCACACACCTACACACCTGACTCACAACCCTGTCTCACACCTACACACCTGACTCACAACCCTGTCACACACCTACACACCTGACTCACAACCCTGTCACACATCTATACATGGCCGAACTGCCCAGGCGTCGGAATTTATCCCCCCCCCCATCCCACGTACACACACACACACGTACACACACACACACACACACAGCTGATATGGGAAGGGTGAGGCGTATCACATATCGAGGTCTTCCTGGTTACTGACAATTGTAAGCAGGATGGGACGGGTGATGGCAGGATGGAACGGGTGGTGGCAGGATGGAACGGGTGGTGGCAGGATGGAACGGGTGGTGGCAGGATGGGATGGATGGTGGCAGGATGGAACGGGTAGTGGCAGGATGGAACGGGTGGTGGCAGGATGGGATGGATGGTGGCAGGATGGAACGGGTGGTGGCAGGATGGGATGGATGGTGGCAGGATGGAACGGGTGGTGGCAGGATGGGATGGATGGTGGCAGGATGGAACGGGTGGTGGCAGGATGGGATGGATGGTGGCAGGATGGAACGGGTGGTGGCAGGATGGGATGGATGGTGGCAGGATGGAACGGGTGGTGGCAGGATGGGGTGGGTGGTGGCAGGGTGGGATGGATAAGGCAGGATGGAGGGAGTGAGGTAGAATGGGAAGAGGAGGAGGAGGAGAGAGAGAGAGAGAGAGAGAGAGAGAGAGAGAGAGAGAGAGAGAGAGAGAGATAACATGGTGTCAGGTTCCTCCCTTCTCTTCGAAGCTCTTTTGTTTACCACTAAGAACACCTGCATCTTCCTCTCCCTCTCCTCACCCCCTCTCTCTCTCCACTCCCCCCCCCCTCTCCTCACCCCCCCTCTCCTCACCCCCCTCTCTCTCCACTCCCCCCTCTCCTCACCCCCCCCTCTCTCTCCACTCCCTCCCCCCCCTATTCCCTCCTTCCTCCTGCACCTGCTGCTACTACTACTGCCTCCACCGCTGCTGTTGTTGCCATTGACGCTGCTGTGGTGAATGCTTTTGTCTCTTTTGCTGCTGTTCTCCTCCTCCTCCTCCTCCTCCTCCTCCTCCTCCTCCTCCTCTCTTCTTTTTCTTCTTCTTCCTTCTTCCCTCTCCCCCTCTTTTTCTTCTTCTTCCTCCTCCTCTTTTTCTTCTTCCTCCTCCTCCTTCTCCTCTTCTTCTTCCTCCTCCTTTTCTTCCTCCTCCTTCTCCTCCTCTTCTTCTTCCTCCTTCTCTTCCTCTTCTTCTTCCTCCTTCTCTTCCTCCCCTTCTTCTTCTTCCTCCTCCTCCTCCTGTTTTTGGTGGTGATATATTTACTGTTAGTGCTGTTACTGCTATTGAGATGGACAGACAGACAGACAGACAGGGGGAGGGACAGACAAGACGGACAGAGACGAGAGAGAGAGAGAGACAGAGAGAGAGAGGGGGGGGAGGGACAGACAAGACGGACAGAGACGAGAGAGAGAGAGAGAGAGAGAGAGAGAGAGAGAGACTCGTGGTGCTAGAGAGAGAGAGAGAGAGAGAGACGTGGTGCTAGAGAGAGAGAGAGAGAGAGACTCGTGGTGCTAGAGAGAGAGAGAGAGAGAGAGACTCGTGGTGCTAGAGAGAGAGAGAGACTCGTGGTGCTAGAGAGAGAGAGAGACTCGCGGTGCTAGAGAGAGAGAGAGACTCGTGGTGCTAGAGAGAGAGAGAGACTCGTGGTGCTAGAGAGAGAGAGAGACTCGTGGTGCTAGAGAGAGAGAGACTCGTGGTGCTAGAGAGAGAGAGAGACTCGCGGTGCTAGAGAGAGAGAGAGACTCGCGGTGCTAGAGAGAGAGAGAGACTCGCGGTGCTAGAGAGAGAGAGAGAGACTCGTGGTGCTAGAGAGAGAGAGAGACTCGTGGTGCTAGAGAGAGAGAGAGACTCGCGGTGCTAGAGAGAGAGAGAGAGAGAGAGAGACTCGTGGTGCTAGAGAGAGAGAGAGAGAGAGAGACTCGTGGTGCTAGAGAGAGAGAGAGACTCGTGGTGCTAGAGAGAGAGAGAGACTCGTGGTGCTAGAGAGAGAGAGAGACTCGTGGTGCTAGAGAGAGAGAGAGACTCGTGGTGCTAGAGAGAGAGAGAGACTCGTGGTGCTAGGCTGGCCACCGTGTTGGCTCCATTTCAGATGTAATCAGGGACAATGAAGGTAATTTATGGTGATAGTTATTACGAAAACTCACGATACATTATACTAGGGCCGGGGGTGGAGATCAATGGAGATGGTTAGGTTAGGTTAGGGTGGGGTGGGGAGGGGTGAGGTTGGGTTAGGGTGGGGTGGGGTTAGGGTGGTGAGGGGTGAGGTTGGGTTAGGGTGGGGTGGGGAGAGGTGGGGTTAGGTTAGGTTAGGGAGGCGTGGGGTTAGGTTAGGGTGGGGAGGGGTGAGGTTGGGTTAGGGTGGGGTTAGGGTGGGGAGAGGTGGGGTTAGGTTAGGTTAGGGTGGGGAGGGGTGAGGTTATAGTAGGTTGTTTGGTTGGCTTGGGGTAAGTTCCTGGGGACTCTCTTTGTGTTATGCAGAGGAATTCGTGTCCAGGAATGCTGACGAGTTGTGCTTCACTGATGGATGTGTGGGTCAGCTCAGGTTGTCGTCAGTGTACCTATGAGATTAGAATCACACACACACACACACACAGTACATAAAGCGTGTGTGTGTGTGTGTGTAAAAATATATGCAACAAGCTTGACCTTTGAAAAACACTAGAATATTAAGGGATATTGACCATGGAGGGGGAGGGGGGTCAGCAACAAGGGAGCAAGGTAACCTGCATTAATTATACCGGGAGGAGGAGTGTGGGGGGGGCAGGTGTGAATAGATCCTTCGTTGTGGCGTGTTGGTATTGTGTGTGTGTGTGTGTGTGTGTGTTTGGGTATAGTGCATGTGTTGGTGCAGTGTATGTGTGTCACCATCACTACTAGTTCTATCACCACTAACCACTCTCACCACTAACCACTATCACCACTAACCACTATCACCACTAACAACTATCACCACTAACCACTATCACCACTAACCACTATCACCACTAACCACTATCACCACTAACCACTATCACCACTAACAACTATCACCACTAACCACTATCACCACTAACCACTATCACCACTAACCACTATCACCACTAACCACTATCACCACTAACCACCATCACCACTAACCACCATCACCACTGACCAAAATCACCACTAACCACTATCACCACTAACAACTATCACCACTAACCACTATCACCACTAACCACTATCACCACTAACCACTATCACCACTAGCCACTGTCACCACTAACCACTCTATATCCCAGTTCATCATCACCATCACCACATCGTCAATTTGCTCACCATCACACCATCATTACCGTTGCAAGTACACCACTACCACCACCACCACACTACACTACTACCACACCCTTCCTTACTAACCACACCTTTCATCACCACCACCACCACACTACTACCACACCCTTGCTCACTATTACCACACCCTTCCTTACTAACCACTCCTTTCATCACCACCACCACCACACCCTTGCTCACTATTACCACATCCTTCCTCACTACCACCATTACCACATCATCACTACTGCCACACTACTACCACACCAGCAGCAGGAGGAGGCTACAGTAGTCTGCCCGCCTCTACTGGGTCATACAGTACACCGCCTCACCTTACCACAGTCAGGAATGGAACCTAACCTAACCAAGCCTAATCTAACTTAACCAAACCTAACCAAGCCTAACCTAACCAAACCTAACCTAACCTAACCTAATTCTGCATCTTGAGCCAACGGACCTGTGTGTGTGGGGGGGGGGGGGGGTTGGGCATTTGTGTGTGTTATGCCGTGTGTATGCATGTATGTATGTATTTCAGAGTGTGTATGGATAAATGTACATGTGTTCGTATATTTAGCTAAAAAATTCAATATTGTCTTTCTACTAATGAACGTAAAGTAAGTGTGTGTGTGTGTGTGTGTTTACGCGCATTAAAATAAGTACAGCCATGTATCGGGTTTCATGCTTACGTACATATGTATGTGTTCATGTATGTTTGTATGGGCATAGATAAATGACCATAACGCTCACGTCACACCACACCCTGCACCACGTCACACCCTGCACCACGTCACAAGCATTATTACGTCACACACTGCACCACATCAGAACCATCACCACGTCACAACAACCCTCACCACGTCACAACCCTCACCACGTCACAACCCTCACCACGTCACAACAACCCTCACTACGTTACAACCCTAACCACGTCACAACCCTCACCACGTCACAACCCTAACCAACTCACAACCCTCACCACGTCACAACCCTCACCACGTCACAACCCTCACCACGTCACAACCCTCACCACGTCACAACCCTCACCACGTCACAACCCTAACCACGTCACAACCCTCACCACGTCACAACCCTAACCACGTCACAACCCTCACCACGTCACAACCCTCACCACGTCACAACCCTAACCACGTCACAACCCTAACCACGTCACAGCCCTCACCACGTCACAACCCTCACCACGTCACAACCCTCACCACGTCACAACCCTCACCACGTCACAACCCTAACCACGTCACAACCCTCACCACGTCACAACCCTAACCACGTCACAACCCTCACCACGTCACAACCCTTACCACGTCACAACCCTAACCACATCACAACCCTCACCACGTCACAACTCTCACCACGTCACAACCCTCACCACGTCACAACCCTCACCACGTCACAACCCTCACCACGTCACAACCCTCACCACGTTGCAACCCTCACCACGTCACAACCCTTACCACGTCACAACCCTCACCACGTCACAACCCTCACCACGTCACAACCCTCACCACGTCACAACCCTCACCACGTCACAACCCTCACCACGTCACAACCCTCACCACGTCACAACCCTTACCACGTCACAACCCTCACCACGTCACAACCCTCACCACGTCACAACCCTCACCCTCACAACACCATCACCATTTAACAACACTACTCCTCCACCCTTGTAACCCTCCACCTCCTACTTGAGTGGTAAAGCTCACACTCAAACCCTTCTACTCTATTAACTACGAATCTCTAATGTTAAAACTTGACTAAATAATATACAGTGGCCTTCATGTTTTAGTTCTCGGGAATTTCTTTGGTTTTAATGCATTTTCTGTTTCACCTGACATTCCTGCTTGTTTCACCTGAAGATTAATCACCCTAACGCTATCTGAGGAGTTAGATTTGGGTAGATTACGTTACGTTTGGTTAGGTTAGGATAGGTTACGTTACGTTACGTTAGGTTACGTTACGTTGTGTTAGATTAGGTGAAGTAAGGTCAGGTGAGGTGCAGGTGTCATATTCAGATCCCCTCATATGATTTCAGGGGAAGGCTGAGTGCGGTGTGTCTGGCCCCGGAGTTCGCTTCATTTGTGATTCGGAAGATGTTCCTCCGTATGTCCCTGAATATGAGTCTTTGTCTTGGTCGTCATATATTTTACTTCCTGTGTGGTCAGTTATATATGATGACTCGTTATGGCTGCAACCTTTCAGTCTCTTAACTCGACGCCAGAACTCTCCTGGATCGTTGTATGGATGTGAGAGTTGTTCAATTAATCCGCCGTGGAGACAGGTGGGGGGGGGGCGAGATAGGTGTGGGGTAGTTGAGGGTGGGCGTGGAGACAAGTGTAGGTGGGTGGGGGTGGGGTGGGGTGAGTGGGGTGCAGGCAGCAAGTTGGTACGTGTTCCCTTCATCTCCTTCAATGAGGATTATATATTCAGTTTAATTTGTACTGGTAGTTTGTGTGGCTGAGGGTGAAGGTGTTTTGTGATGAGAGAGAGAGAGAGAGAGAGAGAGAGAGAGGTAAGAAAATGAGTAGTAATCTTAAGCAGGTATAAGAGAGAGAGAGAGAAGATTCAGCAGCAGCAATAGTGTCAAGACTTAAAACAACAAGTCGACGTTGATCTTCCTCTCATCTTGAATATTCCTCTCCTCTTGCCGGGTTAAGTCTAGATCTTCCTCCATGTTGCGAGCGGATCACCCCGGGTTAAAGAATTTCCGGCGAACGCTCTCTCTCTCTCTCTCTCTCTCTCTCTCTCTCTCTCTCTCTCTCTCTCTCTCTCTCTCTCTCCCCCCAGAGAGCTTCGTGCGGCTCAAATCTCAAGCGCTGTGAATTTTTTTGTCTTGTTTTGAAGGCGTTTTGTTGCTGGGAGAATGAGGTGCTTGGGTGTACTCTGGATGGTGTGGGTGTTTGTGGATGGTGTGGGTGTAGTGTGAGTGTTGGTGTGGGTGTAGTGTGGGTGGATGGTGTGGGTATATTGTGGGTGTTGGTGGATGGTGTGGGTGTAGTGTGAGTGTTGGTGTGGGTGTAGTGTGGGTGGATGGTGTGGGTGTTGGTGGATGGTGTGGGTGTAGTGTGGGTGTAGTGAGGGTGTTGGTGGATGGTGTGGGTGTAGTGTGAGTATTGGTGTGGGTGTGGTGTGGGTGTTGGTGGATGGTGTGGGTGTAGTGTGAGTGTTGGTGTGGGTGTAGTGTGGGTGTTGGTGGATGGTGTGGGTGTAGTGTGGGTGGATGGTGTGGGTGTTGGTGGATGGTGTGGGTGTAGTGTGAGTGTTGGTGTGGGTGTAGTGTGGGTGGATGGTGTGGGTGTTGGTGGATGGTGTGGGTGTAGTGAGGGTGTTGGTGGATGGTGTGGGTGTAGTGTGAGTATTGGTGTGGGTGGATGGTGTGGGTGTTGGTGGATGGTGTGGGTGGTGAGGTGGTGGGGTAGTGTGGTGTAGTGTGGGTGTAGTGGGTGTGGTGGATGGTGTGGGTGGTATGGTGTGGGTGTGTGGGGTAGTGTGGGTGTTGGTGGATGGTGTCGGTGTAGTGTGGGTGTAGTGAGGGTGTTGGTGGATGGTGTGGGTGTAATGTGGGTGTTGGTGGATGGTGTCGGTGTAGTGAGGGTGTTGGTGGATGGTGTCGGTGTAGTGTGGGTGTAGTGAGGGTGTTGGTGGATGGTGTTGGGTGTAGTGTGAGTGGAGTGTGGGTGTAGTGTGGGTGTAGGGTGACTAATACACCCAATATCTATGTATGAATGAATGAATGAATGTATGAGGATGCATGTAGAGAGTGTTCATTATATTTGTTTAACCAAGTTTGTTGATTATTTTTACTAATATTGTTACAGTAATTATTTTAAAGCGTTGGAATTATTATTTGGAATTAAAATTTGATTATCTGGGTTATTATTATTATTTTTTTGTACGTACTTGAAGATTATTTGATTACAGTAATTATTGTAATCGTGGTAATAGTAGTAGTAGTAATAATAAGAAGAATAAGATGATGATTATTATTAGTTGTAGTAGTAGTAGTAGTAGTATTGAAGAACTAGTTCCTCTTCTACAATATACAGTAAGTTCTTGTTACGGCCCAGACAAGGTAGAGACCTCCCCCCCTCCTCCCCATTTACACCCCCTTCAGGAGGTAAACCCACCCTTATGGAGGAGTCTCTGTAAGGTTCAGTTTCCCTTGGTAATGCAGCAGTTAACGAAGAGGAGGAAACAAGTGGGCAAGAATTGGATGGATCTTCGCCTTGGGGGAAAAAAAATGCTTTAGTCCTTTTTTTTCTTTTTTCCGGGTCATAAAGTTGGCTGCTGACGATACTGGTGGCTGATAAGGGGAAGCTGACAACGCTAGGCTGATAAGAGAGGAGTTCCTGATTTCCTCCTCCTCCTCCTCCTCGTCTTCCTCCTCTTCCCCTTCCTCCTCCTCGTCTTCCTCCTCC
>CAUDMG010000100.1:20000-190000 GCA_958450375.1 Homarus gammarus | reverse complement strand
ATGCGAGCTTAATAAACACATCAAGAAAGTAAATTACCTGACCATAGTTAAAACGAACCTGGGCGTCAATTTTAACACGACAAAGTACCATCAGTTTACCCACACCTGTAATGTTCTCTATATAAAACTAGCTCAGGTGTGTAGTGTATGCTTGATGAAGCCATCACACCTCACGACAGCTCAGGTGTGTGAGTAATTATTCTCAGGTAGACGGATGTATTAAAGTGAGTGATCTATATTTTGCGTGCAGTTAATGTTGGCTTGTGTGTCCCGCCGATGTGTGAGTGACCCTGTGTGTGTGTGTGTGTGTGTGTGTGTGGGGGTGGGTGTGTGGATGTGTTGAATAGTCGAATATCTGTCTCTCTGTATTCATGCATAAATTTATACACACATGCAATAATATAACATTTCTCGAGATATCAAACCACCATTGGTACAGTACACACACACACACACACACACCCACACACCCACGCACACACACACACACACCCACACACACATACACACCCACCCGCACACCCACCCGCACACCCACCCACACACACACACCCACACACACCCCCCCCCACACACACCCCCCCCCACACACACCCCCCCCCACACACACACCCCCCCCACACACACCCACCCCCACACAAACCCCCCCCCACACACACCCCCCCCCACACACACCCCCACACACACACCCCCCACACACACCCCCCCCCCACACACCCCCCCACACCCACCCCCCCACACCCACCCCCCCACACACACCCCCCCACACACACACACCACGCTAATAAACGTCATAACCACGTCTACCACCAGAACTGTGCCCCCACCACCCATACCCGGGGGAGGTGGGGAGGACGGGGAGTAGTTGGAAGGGAGGGGAGAGGTGGGGAGTGGTTGGAGGGGGAGGGAAATGGCTCTAGGGAAGAGGAAGGAGACTGGTGGGAAGGAAAGCGGAGAGGGAGAAGCAGGAGGGGAGAAGGGGGACAAGGAGGAATAGGGAGAGGGGTGAGAGGAAGGACGTGGTTAGGTTAGGTTAGGTGAGAGGAAGAGCGTGATTAGGTTAGGTTAGGTTAGGTTAGGTTAGGCTAGGTGAGAGGAAGAGCGTGGTTATGAGGGAGAGGAGGAAGAAAGAGACCGGAAGAGGAGGAGTAAGAGGAGGAGTGTAGTCACGTAGGAGGGAGGAAGAGGAGGAGGTTATGAGGGAGGTAACGTAGGGAAGAGGAAGAGGAGGTATTTTAACGAGAGAAGAGAGAGGCAAGGAAGTGAGGCAAAGAGTGTAACTAACATAGGGGTAAGGAAGGCAATGTGTGTGTGTGTATGTGTGTGTGTGTGTGTGTGTATGTGTGTGTGTGTGTGTGTGTGTGTGTGTGGGTGTGTGTGTGTGTGTGTGTGGGTGGGTGGGTGGGTGTGTGTGTGGGTGGGTGGGTGGGTGTGTGTGTGTGTGTGTGTGTGTGGGTGGGTGTGTGGGTGTGTGTGTTAATATAATATGAAAGATAACACTGATAAAGGAGGAATGACAAACATGTTAGAAGAGAGGGAGAAGGGGAGGGAGAGAAGAGATAAAGAGATAATAAAAAAGAACAGGAAAAATATGATAACGAGTGGGAAGAAAAGTGGCGATAATAGTGAAGCTATGAGGAAGGGGATATTTATGGGGGAGAGAGAGAGAGAGAGAGACGTGATAAGGGAGATAAAGAAAATAGGGAGGAATAATGAGAAGAAGGAGGGTCAGGGAGAAATAGGGAGGGTGGAAAGGTCAGGGAGGAGGTGCCAGGGCGGGTCAGGGAGGAGGTACCAGGGCGGGGCAAGGCGGAGAGGGGCGGTGTCAGGTTTCACAGCTCGCCGAGGGATCGTAGAGAGTCGTTAGTGGAGACAGAGGGGAGTGTTAAGTGAGGCGTGGGAGGGAGAAGAAGGGTGAGGGGGTGAAAAGGAGGAGAGTAAGGGGGAGGGAGATGGGGGAGCGTAGAAGAGTAAAGGGGAGGGAGGGGAATGGGTGAGGGGAGAGAGTGAAGGGGGAACCATACAGTAAGATGGGGCCAGCTAGGCAGGTCATCCCAGGTCACCCGCATTACGTGGACGAGGAATCACCCCAACAACACAGCCGCTGGGGAGACTCAAGGGTGTAAATATGGGAAGGGGAGGTGGCCCGTGGGGAGGTAGGGAGGGGAGATATACTGGCTGTGGGGAGGGATAAAGGCCAGAAACATTGGGGAGAATAGTTAGCCCGTGGGGTGTAGAAAGGGGAGTAGTTGGACTGTGGGGAGGGTAGTGGCAGGGACTATGAAGAAGGACTATGAATGAGGAGGAGGGGGAGAGGAGAAGGAGGGGGGAGAGGAGAAGGAGGGGGAAGAAGAAGGAAAAGGAGGGGAGGAGAAGGAGAAGAAGGAGGTAGGCCGTAGTCTCTCGAGAAACGCCGCCACTAAAAAATGTAAATTGCTTCATTTTACTTTAAATTTGGAGCAGTGATAACGTGGAGGTGCACATGTCGGCCGGGGGGGGGGGAGGGGGTGAGAGAGTAGGGGTCATATTCCGACATGATGACTGTGTGTGGGGGGTAGATAGATAGATAGATAGATATTGTGGGGCATTAAAGTGCTATAGAAAAACGATTAATAACCCACAGAAAACATTACGTGACAGTATAGCCAGATAAAGCCTAATAACCCCAGCTTGTGTGTAGCGACGAAATACAATGGGAAATAGGTGGTAACACTGGCCAATGGGACGAAACAAAATGATACGGACGCTAAATTAAGGATCAGTAAAGCGAAATGCTCTATATGATGACGTGTTTCAGAACTTCATCCAATAAACGTCAGAATGATGGAGGTGGGTGGGCAGAGGTGGGTTAGTGGGCAGGTGGGTAGGAGAATAAATGGAACAGGTGGGTTGGTGGACAGAGGGGTAAGTGTGGGTATGTAGGGTGGACAGGTGTGTAGGGGTGGGCAGGTAGGTGGGATGGACTGGTGTGTAGTGTGTGTAGGGGTGGGCAGGTGGGTGGGAATGACAGGTGTGTAGTGTGGGCAGGTGTGTAAGCTTGGGCAGGAGGGTAAGTGAATGAGCCAGATAGGTGTGAGGGAAGGGGGGGGGGTAGTGCCTGGCCGGATAGATGGATGAATATTACCAGGCCGGGAGGGGTGAGTGGGTGGGTGTGTCTGGCCTGGCAGGATGGGACTGGCCGGCTGATAAACTGACTTAAGTTACACGGCTCACGTCCTGGCCCCGTGACGCTCATTGATGGCCAGCTGGGGGGGGGGAAAGGAGGGGGTCCGAGAGAAAGTGGTTAGGTTAGGTTAGGGTTAGGTTAGGTTAGGTTTAGGTTAGGTTTGGTTAGGTTAGATTAAGTTAAGTTAGGATTAGCTAGGAGGGCTAATCTTCAGGTGTTCCTAATACTTTAAGACGTGTAAGAAACAAAAACATCGGATATTGTGTAATTTAGAAAAAACTCGAGAGGAGAAAATGAATAAATAAGAGAGACGATAGAAGGAAAAAAGTAATAAATAAGAGATAAGTGAAAGGTGATAAATCGAATCCCATGAATAAACGTAGACGTCTTGAAAACTTTTAATTGCGAGAGGTTTGTGTGTTAAGGAGACAGAAGAGGAGGAGAGGAAGAAGAGAAGGAAGGAGGGTGGAAGAGGCTGAATAAAGACTGTAAGAGAAATGCGATGGAGGAAGCGAGAGAAGATAGGATTAACAAAAGAGAAAGAAAGTGGGATTAACGAAAGAGGAAGAGAGAGAGAATAGGATTAACAAAAGAGGAAGAGAGAGAAAGTGGGATTAACGAAAGAGGAAGAGAGAGAAAGTGGGATTAACGAAAGAGGAAGAGAGAGAGAATAGGATTAACAAAAGAGGAAGAGAGAGAAAGTGGGATTAACGAAAGAGGAAGAGAGAGAAAGTGGGATTAACGAAAGAGGAAGAGAGAGAGAATAGGATTAACAAAAGAGGAAGAGAGAGAAAGTGGGATTAACGAAAGAGGAAGAGAGAGAAAGTGGGATTAACGAAAGAGGAAGAGAGAGAAAGTGGGATTAACGAAAGAGGAAGAGAGAGAGAATAGGATTAACAAAAGAGAGAGAGAGAGAGAAAAATTAACATACATAGTCACTGAGATATTTCATTATATCATACATTATGTTATTCATTATTATATTCTGACTTAATGTATAATGAAAAAAATGAAAAATAAAAAGTAAAATAACTTCCTTCACTTAATATAGAAGTCATATATGTCGTAAGTCATATATGTATAGTTGCCAGATGTCAACCAAGTATAGAAGGAAGTATAGTCACATTTATATACTGTATACATTGTTGAGAATGACGTCACCATGTATACTTTCCCCTCGTGTATACTTTCCCCTCATCTACATTGCACATTTCCCCTCTGACTACAAACCTCCATGACTTGCAACTTTCATACGTACACGGCACCTTATATCATGTGTACACCAGATGGAGGATTTGATTTAACATGTGTGACATTATGAAGAGCTTTGGTGATGATGATAATGATGGCAATAATGATAATAATAATAATAATAATGATAATAACAGAAAATAAAAGAGAAGAGAGAACTAGGAGAAGAATAAGACAAATGTGGCCATCTTCTGCGTGAGATAAGAGAGAGAGAGAGAGAGAGAGAGAGAGAGGATGGAACTTAGGAAGATAGGCCGTGGTGGAGACGTGGTAGAGACGGGAACTCAGAGCACCTTGTCGATAAGAATCCTCGGGTTACGGCAGGCGGCGACTACCCCCCTTCCCCTCCCCTCTCCCCCTTCCCTCCCTCTCCACTGTAAGGAAAAAGGGGGGTGAAGGGGAAGGGGAGGACAGAAAACGTAGGTGAGGAATGTGGGGAAAGGCGTTGAAAAATGTGAAGAAGATGAATATGAAAGTAGGAAGACAAATGATGTGTTTACGTGACTCTCTTGTCGGCAACATTCCCTTGAGGTGCCGTACATTATTTATTTTATTTTTTTTCATAGTGAACACAACGAGTTTTTTTGTTTCTTTATCTTCTCTTATTTTTATTTATTTATTTTTAGTGTTATTGTTATTATTATTATTATTATTATTATTATTATTATTATTATTATTGTTGTTGTTGTTGTCTTCTGCTCTGTGTGTGTGTGTGTGTGTGTGTGTGTGTGTGTGTATTTTTTGGTTGTACTTAAAGAGAGACAGACAGACAGACAGGCGGACGGACGGACGGACGGACGGACGGACAGAGAGTCCATAAGTGAATGAGTTAGCAAGATACAAAGAGAGAGAGAGAGAGAGAGAGAGAGAGAGAGAGAGAGAGAGAGAAGATGGGACAGAGATTATGGAACAATCTTGTTAACTACGAGTGATGAAGTATCGACTTTCAGAACTTTCTCCAGGGGGTGATCCCTTGGCTGTGATCAGACTGCTGGTGGTAGTGGTGGTAGTTGTGGTAGATATGGGTGCTTGTTGTGGTAGGTGGTGGCTGTGACGAGGCTGGTAGTGGTGGTAGGCAGTGTGGTAGTTGTGGTATAGCGATCCCACGTACAGTAAGAACATAACACCAAGTAGCGCCCCTCCTTCAGTACGTTCCTCCCTCATGGTGAAGGAAGGTGTACAAGAACGTGTTTATGACGCCCCTAGACTTAATTCCCCTCCTTCAGTATCCGTCAGTACGTTCCTCCCTCATGGTGAAGGAATGTGTACAAGAACGTATAGTGACGCCCCCAGACCACAAGAAGGCCGAGAGGCGAAGAAGGAACGGCATACTGCAGAAAATAACATTAACATAACAATGCCATGAAGAGGGATTGAGACGTGGCCAACCTGGTGTGTACTGTACAGTCATATATATATATATACAGGGTACACGTGGCCACAGGACCCCCCCCCCCCTTATAAGACCTTGAAACTCACAATAAGACCCCAAGACCTCCTATAAGAACCTGAGACTCGCCACAAGACCTCGAGGCGCGCTATAAGACCTCAAGACTCGCCACAAGACCTCAAGACTCGCCACAAAACCTGAGACTCGCCACAAGACCTCAAGACTCGCCACAAGACCTCGAGATTCAACACAAAACCTGAGACTCGCCACAAGACCTCAAGACTCGCCACAAGACCTCAAGACTCGCCACAAGACCTCAAGACTCGCCACAAGACCTGAGACTCAAAACAAAAGATGTTCGTTTAATTAGCGACTCAAAGAATAAGAGGAAACGCGGTACAAACACCAAGGGAGGGGGGGGGGGGGAGGATGAAGACGACGAAGAAGGAAGAAGAAAATGAAGAAGACGAAAAAGAAAGAAGAATAAGTTGATGAAATAGAAGATGATGATGATGAAGACAAAGAAGAGTGGAGGAAGAAGAGGAGGAAAAATAAAGAAATAATGAAGAATATGTCAAAGGTAAAGAACTAAGAGAGAATAAGGAGAAGAAGAACAAGAAAAAAATAAGGACGAATACGAAGAAATAGGAAGAAAATGCTAGCCAGAAAGGGGAGGGAGGAAACTGGAGCAGAAATATCCATCAGAAGGAAAAAATATCACGGAGGAATGAGATGATGATGAAAGGAATAGAGTGAGAAATGTGACGCGGGAAAGATGAAGGCAGGGTCTGGTGAACTGTGTGTGTGTGCGTGCGCGCGTGTGTGTGTGTGTGTGTGTGTGTGTGTGTGTGACTTACAATCTGGGTGACTTAGGTTAGGTTATGGTTAGGTTAGGTTGACTTCTCTTTAGTTTAGGTCTGAGTCTCGATAAAGGAAGAATTTTTACCACCTCATCGCTTCACAATTATTAATTAAATGGTAAAGAATTTCAAGATTTCTTCAGACAACACAAGACAATGATCTGATGGGGGGGAGGGAGGGTAGGAGAAGAAGAGGGGAGGTAGGAGGAGAAGAAGGGAAACGAGGAAGTGGGAAGAGACGGGGGGCGCAGGGGGAATAGGGTAGGAGTAGAGGGGGGGGGGGCACTGGAACCCATCTCATTATAAAAGAAAACTCTTCGATTTCATGCCCGAGGCTTAGTTATTACCGTGTGTGTGTGTGTGTGTGTCTGTGTGTGTGTGTGTGTATTATACTTTGCATAATGTTAAAAAAAAGTAATTGGTAGGCCATCGATCGCGTGGACTAGAGACCAGGAAGTGAACTGACAGGTGATAGTCTGAGGTAATTACAGGTGAGTGTGTCAGGTAGGTGTATTGCTGTACGGTTGGTTATCTGTCAAGGAGGACCTAATACTACTAATAATTCCGTAATAAATATACTAGCACTACTACTACTACTACTACTAATACTACTACTAATAATAAATAAATAAATTAATAAATAGTAAATAAAGGAACCGTTAGAACTAAATGAAAGGTGAAGAGACAAAACGAAGAGAAATATATAGGGAAAAATATGTAAAGTAAATCACACGAGGAACATTGAAAAGAACAAGCCAGCCATGATGACGTAGTGGGGGGGGAGGTGAAGACAAGGAGAGAGAGGGGGTGAAGACAAGGAGAGAGGGGGGGTGAAGACAAGGAGAGAGAGGGGGGGTGGTGACAAAGAGAGAGAGAGAGAGAGGGGGGTGAAGACAAGGTGAGAGAGGGGGTGAAGACAAGGAGAGAGAGGGGGGGTGGTGACAAAGAGAGGGAGAGAGAGAGGGGGTGAAGACAAGGAGAGAGAGAGGGGGGTGAAGACAAAGAGAGAGAGAGGGGGGGTGGTGAAGACAAGGAGAGAGAGAGGGGGTGAAGACAAAGAGAGAGAGAGAGGGGGGTGGTGAAGACAAGGAGAGAGAGAGAGGGGGTGAAGACAAGGAGAGAGAGAGAGGGGGTGAAGACAAGGAGAGAGAGAGAGGGGGTGAAGACAAAGAGAGAGAGAGAGGGGGGTGGTGAAGACAAAGAGAGAGAGAGAGGGGGGTGAGGGGGGGGAGTTGGAGGGACGCCATAAAACACACACAAACACACATACTCTGCCGTCAACAATAAGATGCACAATGGTTGAGGTTCTAGGGTCTTCCACCTCTTTGTAGACGATCGTAAAAGAGTGTGTGTGTCATGGTTGTCTTCCTCCTCCTCCTCCTCTTCTTCTTCTTCTTCTTCTTCTTCTTCTTCTTCTTCTTCTTCTTCTTCTTCTTCCTCCTCCTCCTCCTCCTCCTCCTCTTCTTCTTCTTCTTCTTCTTCTTCTTCTTCTTCTTCTTCTTCTTCTTCTTCTTCTTCTTCCTCCTCCTCCTCCTCCTCCTCCTCCTCCTCCTCCTCCTCCTCCTCCTCCTCTTTCTCCTCCTCCGCCTCCTCCTCTTCCTCTTCCTCCTCCGCCTCCTCCTCTTCCTCTTCTTCTTGTTGTACTCTTGGAGGATAGGGGAGACTCGTGGCTATCTGAAGGTCGTATAGGTTAGGGGCTTCTTCTTCTTCTTCTTCTTCTTCTTCTTCTTCTTCTTCTTCAAAAGGGATAAGTGCTCTCCGTCTGTTTGACTTGAGAAGGATAGAGGTGACCCATAAACTGCCATCCTCCAGGGTCTTGAAGGATAGGTGACTCACGTAGCTCCTATTCTTCATGGTTTCCGAGGTATAGGATAGGGGGTGACTCATCCCTCATCCTTCTTACTAATCTCACATACTATCCTTACCCCTTATCCCACCACTATCCTACCCCACCACTATCCTACCCCTACCCCCCTCTATTATCCTACCCACTGCCAAACCTAACCTGTAAAAAAAATTCCATACTCTTCGATAAATATATCTTCACTGTGTGTGTGTGTGTTGGGGCGTGTATTACGTATGTATGTGTGTGTATGTGTATAGAAGAGAACAAGAGAGAGAGAGAGAGAAAGAGAGAGAGAGAGAGAGAGAGAGAGATGCTGCTTCGCCCGGATTGTTTTCATTATTGACAATGAGCGGTAGTTTGGCCTTTGAGACGCTCTAACAATGGAAAGATCAACGATTGTTCGAGGCCACGTTAATTAACTCCCAGGCTTGTTTAGTTGACTTAACAGTTCATTTAAGATGCAACTTCCCTCAACCTGGTTCTCTTGTGTTCCTTGGGTGGGGAAAGGGTGGGGAAGGGGAGAAAAGGGGTGACGGAGGGGAGAAAAAGGGGTAAGGGAGGGAAGAAAGGGGTGGGGAGGTAGAAAGGAGATGGGTGGAGCAGAGAAAGAAGGTGGGGAGGGGAGGAGAAAGGGGAGAGAGTGGGGAGAAAGAGGATACGTGAATGTGTGTGTGTGTGTGTGTGTGTATGTATTCCTCCAGGGTATACACGGATATCCATGTATTTATAAACCCAATAATACACCAACAATATAACAACCAAATTCGTAACAACTTTAAAACACGGGGGTAGGTGGAACACGGGGGTAGGTGGAACACGGGGGTAGGTGGAACACGGGGGTAGGTGGAACAAGGGGGTAGGTGGAACAAGGGGTAGGTGGAACAAGGGGTAGGTGGAACAAGGGGTAGGTGGAACAAGGGGTAGGTGGAACACGGGGTAGGTGGAACACAGGGGTAGGTGGAACAAGGGGTAGGTGGAACACGGGGTAGGTGGAACACGGGGTTAGGTGGAACACGGGGGTAGGTGGAACACGGGGTAGGTGGAACAAGGGGTAGGTGGAACACGGGGGTAGGTGGAACAAGGGGTAGGTGGAACAAGGGGTAGGTGGAACACGGGGGTAGGTGGAACACGGGGGTAGGTGGAACACAGGGGTAGGTGGAACACGGGGGTAGGTGGAACAAGGGGTAGGTGGAACACAGGGGTAGGTGGAACACGGGGGTAGGTGGAACACGGGGGTAGGTGGAACAAGGGGTAGGTGGAACAAGGGTAGGTGGAACAAAGGGTAGGTGGAACACAGGGGTAGGTGGAACAAGGGGGTAGGTGGAACACGGGGGTAGGTGGAACACGGGGTAGGTGGAACAAGGGGTAGGTGGAACACGGGGGTAGGTGGAACACGGGGTAGGTGGAACAAGGGGTAGGTGGAACACAGGGTAGGTGGAACACAGGGGTAGGTGGAACAAGGGTTGGTGGAACACAGGGGTAGGTGGAACACGGGGTAGGTGGAACACGGGGGTAGGTGGAACAAGGGGGTAGGTGGAACACGGGGGTAGGTGGAACACGGGGGTAGGTGGAACAAGGGGGTAGGTGGAACACGGGGGTAGGTGGAACACGGGGGTAGGTGGAACACGGGGGTAGGTGGAACAAGGGGTAGGTGGAACACAGGGTAGGTGGAACACAGGGGTAGGTGGAACAAGGGTTGGTGGAACACAGGGGTAGGTGGAACAAGGGGTAGGTGGAACACGGGGGTAGGTGGAACAAGGGGGTAGGTGGAACACGGGGGTAGGTGGAACACAGGGGTAGGTGGAACAAGGGATAGGTGGAACAATGGGTAGGTGGAACAAGGGATAGAGAAGTGGTGTTATTCTAATAGTAGTGGTGTTGTGGTCACTATACCCGCTGCCTGCTGTAGGGGGCCTCTGTGACCTTCGTTGGTTGGGTCGGGTGGTCGGTTGGTCGGGTCGGCTGGTCGGCTGGCAGGGTAGTTGACTGTGTGGCGGAATGAGTATATAAAGTTAAATTGGGTCGTTAGCAAGGTGAACACTGGTGGTGGGGGGGGAGGTGTTGGAGGGGGTGAAGAGGAGTGTTGGAGGGAGGTGAAGAGGGGTGTTGGAGGGAGGTGAAGAGGGGTGTTGGAGGGAGGTGAAGAGGGGTGTTGGAGGGGGTGAAGAGGGGTGTTGGAGGGAGGTGAAGAGGGGTGTTGGAGGGGGTGAAGAGGGGTGTTGGAGGGAGGTGAAGAGGGGTGAGGAGGGTATGTTGGAGGGAGGTGAAGAGGGGTGTTGGAGGGGGTGAAGAGGGGTGTTGGAGGGGGTTAGGAGGGTATGTTGGAGGGAGGTGAAGAGGGGTGTTGAAGAGAGGGAGAGAGGAAAGAAAGAAGGGCGAGAAAGAATGATGTGGTTAGTAGTGGAATATTGTCCCAACACCACCACCACACCACCACAATTACCACACCACTTATACTACCACACCACCACAATTACCACACCACTTATACCACCACACCACCACACAGACGATGACTATGTTGCTATATTTCTGAATTTGGTTGTGTGTCCTCCGTGCCACCCCTCCCCCCCTCTTCTCTGGTGGGGGTGGGGGTGCTGTCAGGAACTCGGAAATGGGATGGAACAAAGGGGAGAATTAGGGAGTTAGGGGTGAGAGAAGGAAGGGAGGGAAGGGAGAAGGGAGATAGGGAGGGGAGGGGGAGAGAAGAGAGGAGTCAGGTAAGTGGAGGATGGGGAGGGGAGAGTCAGGAGGAAGGAAGGGAGGGGTACCTGGTAAGAGAGAGGCTCCAGTAGGCTCCCTCCAGTCCAGTGTGTGAGGCTCCACCATTAATGTACAGTGAGTGACGTGTATAGTTTGTTGCTTGTGACACACTCTGCTCGGCATGTCACTCACCCTGGCCCCTCCACTGTCACACACACTGGTCACTCTGCCCCCCCACCGTCACACACATTGGTCACTCCGCCCCTCCACCGTCACACCACACACACACTGGTCACTCAGCCCCTCTACCGTCATACACACATTGGTCACTCCGCCCCTCACGTCACTCTCTAGTTAGTAACGGGCTCTCACACTCAAGGCAAAAATCCACTGTCACTACTTTTGTGTTACGTACGATGGTAAATAAAACACCAACCGGGTTTTAAATATATCAACAAGAGAATATAATTATCCACTTCAGTTTATTATTTATACCTGCTGAATTTATTTACCGGTTAATTTAATTGTTTCTTACAGGGAAAAATAATAATCTTTCTGGGTCAAGTTTTATTTAAGATGAGAAGTTGTTTAGTTAGGGATGTGGTCTTGGGGGGGGGGAGGGATGTGGTCGTGGGATGTGGTCGTAGGGGAAATAATGAGGGGTTTTTTCTCTTTTTTTCTCTGCTTTACTTTACTCAATTTTTCTATGATAATAATAATAATAAAGAAGAAGAAGAAGAATGTACGGTTAACATATGTGAGAGGCGAGGAAATATTGTGTGAGGAATGAAGAGAGATGGGAAGGAAGGTGAGGGAGATGAAGGAGGGTGAATGAGAGATGAAGGAGGGTGAGGGAGGAAAAGAGGGAGTGAGGGGAGAGTCACTGGATGCAGAACACACACACACTCACTCACTCACTCACTCACTCACTCACTCACTCACATTCACTCACTCACTCACTCACTCACATTCACTCACTCACATTCACTCACTCACTGACATTCACTCACTCACTCACATTCACTCACATTCACTCACTCACTCACATTCACTCACTCACATTCACTCACTCACTCACTCACATTCACTCACTCACTCACTCACTCACATTCACTCACTCACTCACTCACTCACATTCACTCACATTCACTCACTCACATTCACTCACTCACTCACATTCACTCACTCACTCACATTCACTCACTCACTCACATTCACTCACTCACTCACATTCACTCACTCACATTCACTCACTCACATTTACTCACTCACTCACTCACATTCACTCACTCACTCACATTCACTCACTCACTCACATTCACTCACTCACTCACATTCACTCACTCACTCACATTCACTCACTCACATTTACTCACTCACTCACTCACTCACATTCACTCACTCACTAATTTTTTCAAGTTTTCGTCTTTTTATTAAGCTTTCACCATTACTTTCTCTCTTCAAAGTCTATTTTAGAAAGTGAAAAGAAAGTTCTTATCATGAGACGTATAGGAGTTTCTTACCTGACTCATTAATCATCCTGCAGATTAAATTGGTTCTTAGTCACATACACAACCTTGATATATTACTAAGACAAATTTATTCTTCTAACTTTCCTGTGATTTAAAATTACCTTAAAAAAAGTCTTAACCCTGAAAAACCTGAATATTGTTGAGAATTATAGACTTTTCCTATTTTGATTAAGTATAAACAGATATCTAAGTTACTACACATCTTTATCTCCCGAAATATAAATACTTTGAAGGTATTATATACAGGTCATGTATCCAGCGTATTAAGACACACCTGTGGGTCGTAAACATCACCACACCTGCCAATATATTAATTACGCATTGTTGGGTCTCATATACGCACTCACCATCATGACTATTACGCTACCTTCAAGTATTACCCTCAACCGACCACCACAAATACAACTTTTATTCAATTTTCATTTTCTTGATAGATAGATAGACAGATTGATAAATAGATAGAGGTTAACTTGAGTGTACCCTAGACTCGTGGTGTGGCTCGCAGGCCGTTCACGTAATGCTGGTGAGGGCAGTGTGGTCTCAGGGTGTGGTCTCAAGGTGTGTTGTTGAGGAGAGTGATCAGTCAGACCCAAACTATACACATTTTTATACACACAGGGAAGGTATACACATTTTATATACAGGGAACTATACACATTTTTATACACACAGGGAGATATACACTGTTCGTTATACATATTTGGTGGCGGAGGGTGTGGTGGCTGCAGGTGGTGGCGGAGGGTGTGGCGGCTGCAGGTGGTGGCGGAGGGTGTGGTGGCTGCAGGTGGTGGCGGAGGGTGTGGTGGCTGCAGGTGGTGGCGGAGGGTGTGGCGGCTGCAGGTGGTGGCGTAGGGTGTGGCGGCTGCAGGTGGTGGCGGAGGGTGTGGCGGCTGCAGGTGGTGGCGGAGGGTGTGGCGGCTGCAGGTGGTGGCGGAGGGTGTGGCGGCTGCAGGTGGTGGCGGAGGGTGTGGCGGCTACAGGTGGTGGCGTAGGGTGTGGTGGCTGCAGGTGGTGGCGGAGGTTATGGCGGCTGCAGGTGGTGGCGGAGGTTATGGCGGCTGCAGGTGGTGGCGTAGGATATGGAGGCTGCAGGTGGTGGCGGAGGGTGTGGCGGCTGCAGGTGGTGGCGGCTGCAGGTGGTGGCGGAGGGTGTGGCGGCTGCAGGTGGTGGCGGCTGCAGGTGGTGGCGGAGGTTATGGCGGCTGCAGGTGGTGGCGGAGGTTATGGCGGCTACAGGTGGTGGCGGAGGTTATGGCGGCTACAGGTGGTGGCGGAGGTTATGGCGGCTGCAGGTGGTGGCGGCTGCAGGTGGTGGCGTAGGGTGTGGCGGCTACAGGTGGTGGCGGAGGTTATGGCGGCTGCAGGTGGTGGCGTAGGGTGTGGCGGCTACAGGTGGTGGCGGAGGTTATGGCGGCTACAGGTGGTGGCGGAGGTTATGGCGGCTGCAGGTGGTGGCGTAGGGTGTGGCGGCTACAGGTGGTGGCGGAGGTTATGGCGGCTGCAGGTGGTGGCGTAGGATATGAAGGCTGCAGGTGGTGGCGGAGGGTGTAGCGGCTGCAGGTGGTGGCGGAGGGTGTGGCGGCTGCAGGTGGCGGCTCCCAAACAAGCATGTACACGAGTCGTTTTGGACACCGAGAACAGCAACATATGATAATCAGATCTCTCTCTCTCTCTCTCTCTCTCTCTCTCTCTCTCTCTCTCTCTCTCTCCACATAACAAATCGTGTGGGTGTAAGACAATGGTACAATTTCCTCCGTCTCCTTGTATTACTTTATATTTTTCCTCCTTCCCTCTTTATTCATCTTTCCTCATCCTCTCTATTTATCTTGTGTCCTTCTGTATGCCGTCTTCCATATTTTCCCCTGGCTATATCTCCGGTCTCTGTCACCACTACCACCATTACTACCACCACTATCAAGGGTACTACTATCACTATACCACCACCCCTCACGCCCACACACCCCTCCCCGCCCACAAAACCCACCCCCGCCCACACACCCAATGAAGGCTCTAGCCAATAGGGAGAATCAATCGCCAGCTTTTATCCGTATTGAACGTTGGTCCATTCATTGCCTCTATCTACCCTGTCCGGATCTGTTCACGGACCCGGCTCTCTCTCTCTCTCTCTCTCTCTCTCTCTCTCTCTCTCTACCTGTAATTACCTTCACTTGTAACCAGGTATATTTTTTTTAGGCTGGGTGACGAGTTTTCGGGAAAGCATTTATTCTTATTATTATTATTATTATTATTATTATATTATTTTTGTTATTATTGTATCTTTTATTGAGGTATTTATCTGTGTCTGTCATTTTCACACACACACACACACACACACACACACACACACACACACACACATGAATTTTATAACTTTTTTACGACCTTCCCATAAGAGAGTTGTCATAACGGCTCCCACACACACACAAGCTTTATACCAGCAGTTATTAACCATTATTAAACTCGTATGTCAAGTAAAGCTTTTTTGGAAAAGCTTTGAACTTAAGCTTTATTTGCACAAGTTCCTGGGCGAGTCACGTTGCTCTTGTGGGTGGTAGGGTAGATTGTGGTAGTTGTGGTGATGAGGTGTTGGTAGTGTAAGGTGTGGTGGTTGTGGTAGCTTAGGTGCTGGTAGTTGTGGTGGTATTATTGTGGTAATAATGCAGGGTAAGATGGTCTTTGGTAGTAGTAGTAGTAGTAGTAGTAGTAGTAGTAGTAGTAGTAGCCTTTTACACACAAGCTTATACTTCACGAGCTCTTCCTCGTCTCCCCACCCCCCCCTCTTCCCCCACCCCTCGTCTCTTCCCCCACCCCTCGTCTCTTCCCCCACCCCTCCCCCTCATACCCCACCTCTCCCCTCTTCCCCCACCCCTCGTCTCTTCCCCCTCCACCTCCAACGCATAACAGGCCCTCCCCTATCCCCAACCTCTCCCCACTCCCTCTTCTCCCCTCCTCTCCATCTTCTCTCCCCTCCTCCTCGCCATTCTCTCCCCAGTATCATAGGCTCAATTCTCCCCATAAAATCCGTGCCTTCCTCCCCTTCCCCTCGAGTATATTGCCTGTCGCATTTATTCAGATCCATATTGATGTAATGTGTGTGGGTGTGTGTGTGTATATACTGCACAACACATATACACACAGACGCGAGTATACATATATATTATAAACGCAAACGTATGTATATGTATCCAGTATTTATTTTTAGTATGCCAAAGTCACCTCCCCTCCCCTCCCCTCTCCTCGCCTCTCCTTTCCTTCTCCTCGCCTCTCCTTTCCTTCTTCCTCCCACCATCTCTTCGTCGCCTTCATATCTTCCTCCTTTATCTCTCTCCTCCTCCTCCTCCTCCTTCTCCTCCTCCTCCTCCTTCTCCTCCTCCTTCTCATTCCCTTTCCTCGCCTCCTTCCCTCTTCCTCCTCCTTCATTCATCCTGGGCGGCCATTTTTATCATAAACTCTCAATTTCCTCCACCCATGTCCCCTACGCCGTGATTATTTGATAATGGAAGACCTCAGCCCACAGGACGCCCTTGGGACCACCAGGGGCGTCCAGGCGTGCGTCCCACTACACCGACACCCGCCACTGGCACCCACCACCGACACCAGCCACTGGCACCCACCAGTGGCACCCGCCACTGGCACCCACCACTGGCACCCACCACTGGCACCTACCACTGGCACCCGCCACTGGCACCCACCACCGACACCAGCCACTGGCACCCACCAGTGGCACCCACCACTGGCACCCACCACTGGCACCCACCACTGGCACCTACCACTGGCACCCACCACTGGCACCTACCACTGGCACCCACCACTGGCACCCGCCACTGGCACCCACCACTGGCACCCACCACTGGCACCCACCACTGGCACCCACCACTGGCACCCACCACCGACACCCACCACCGACACCCACCACTGGCACCCGCCACCGACACCCACCACTGGCACCCGCCACTGGCACCCACCACCGACACCTACCACTGGCACCCGCCACTGGCACCCACCACCGACACCCACCACCGACACCCACCACTGGCACCCACCTACACCTGCCTACGCCCACCACTCCGTATAGAGGCACCAGTTTGATTGCGGTCTTTGTGTAAGCTGTCCACTACTACCGCCACCACTATCATTTACTCCCACTTAAACCACCACCACCACCACCACTTAAACCACCACCACTTACACCACCACTACCACTTACGCCACCACCACCTCATACACCACCACCACCACTTACACCACCACTTAAACCACCACTTAAACCCCCACCACTTACACCACCACCACTTACACAACTTACACCACCACTTAAACCCCCACCACCAGTATTCTGGAAGATTCTTATATGCTTCTTAACTGAAGATAAGATAACGTGTTAAATATAGTAGAGTCACTATCAAGGTTAGCCGCCATCTTGTGTGCCTTAGTGAGAGAGCCAGATGGGTTCTCGTGTCTCCAGTTGAGATAAAAAAACAACACGTAATTTACGACCCTTCAAGAACTAAGCTCAAGCCCACCACACGTCTGTCTTACGTACGGTCAAAAGATGCGATGTTTAGTGGTGTGTACGTGAGGTGTGTGTGTGTGTGTTGCTGTGTGTACGTGAGGTGTGTGTGTGTGTGTTTCTGTGTGTACGTGAGGTGTGTGTGTGTGTGTGTAAGGTGTGTGTGTGTGTTGCTGTGTGTACGTGAGGTGTGTGTGTGTGTGTGTGTACGTGAGGTGTGTGTGTGTGTGTGTGTAAGGTGTGTGTGTGTTGCTGTGTGTACGTGAGGTGTGTGTGTGTGTAAGGTGTGTGTGTGTGTTGCTGTGTGTACGTGAGGTGTGTGTGTGTGTGTTTCTGTGTGTACGTGAGATGTGTGTGGGGGGAGAGGGGGTAGGGGTTGACCAGCGAGTAGGCTTACATCCTAGGGAAGCTAACCGAGAGAGAGAGAGAGAGAGAGAGAGAGAGAGAGAGAGAGAGAGAGAGAGAGAGAGAGAGAGACCACAATCCCCGGGCTAATCTCTCTCTCTGGACCCAAATTATCCCGGCCTCTCGTTTAAAGGCCTGTAAAGAATTGACTGCAGTTGGCCGAGGCACCAGACCCACCTAAGCCTTTAGATTGCTATCACATTGTCGGCTGTGTTGTGTGCCCAGCGGATGGTTGGTGGGATAGTAGTAGTAGTAGTAGTAGTAGTAGTAAGTAGTATTGTGTGTGAAAGTGCATCACTCACTCACACCGCCTCTCTCTCTCTCTCTCTCTCTCTCTCTCTCTCTCTCTCTCTCTCTCTCTCTCTCTCGTGTTGGCCATTACCAGCGACAGGTAGGGAGGTAGACAGGTAGGGAGGTAGACAGGTAGGGAGGTAGACAGGTGGGGAGGTAGACAGGTGGAAAGGCAGGTGGTCTTTCTACCTTTCTGTGTGTGTGTGTACATAGCTTTCATTATGACGTCATCACCAAAGCATGACTAAGGATTGATTGTGTTGCATCCTCCTCCTTCCTTCCTTCCTTCCTTCCTTCCTTCCTTCCTCCTCTCCCTCTCCTCTTCACCCAGTACCTTCAGCGCCTTATGGTCAGTTTAAGTGCCCCCTCCTCCTTCCTTCCCATCCTCCCCTCTTCCTCCTCCTTCCTCCTTCTTCCTTCCTCCTCCTTCACTTAGTACATTCAGCGCCTCCATCAGTAGTTTAGTCTCGTTGTAACTTTGGGATTTTTTTACACCATTACTCGTGAGTAAGTCGGTGTGGCAGTAAGTCACCTTGTGTTCCTACATTATTCATAGCGGCCTGTGAGAGAGAGAGAGAGAGAGTGTTTCGATACCGTATGTGTGTTGAGAGAGAGAGAGAGAGACAGACACGTACACAGGGACACTTCTTTTCATGTACGTGTATGCGTTTGTATACATAGTTAAAATCATACACAAAATCATTCCCTAACACACACACACACACACACACACACACACACACACACACATACACACACACTATTTACATTGACGCATTATTCCAAACCTACGGACCAACACTCGTACACATTAAAAGCTAACCGATGCCTTACTATGCTAAACCCCTTGTATGTAATTTGTTTAGACAGAGATTTTAGGTTTAATCGCTGCGAACGGAACTAATCTCTAAATCGGTGAGAAATGAACGATATTAAGTTGGGGGGGGGAGCGTGTGGTGGGGAGGGGGGGTAGGAGCGTGGGGTAGGGAGTGGTGGGGAGGGAGGGGGTAAGGAGCGTGGGGTAGGGAGTGGTGGGGAGGGGGATTAATGTGTAAGGGGAGGGGGGGGTGATAATTGTTGCATTTTGGGGAGATAGAGGGAAGGGGGGTGGTTGTTGTGTGATGGGGAGGGATAGGGAAGGGGGGTGGTTGTTGTGTGATGGGGGGATTGGTGAAGGGGGATGGTTGTTGTGTGATGGGGAGGGATAGGGAAGGGGGGTGGTTGTTGTGTGATGGGGAGGGATAGGGAAGGGGGGTGGTTGTTGTGTGATGGGGAGGGATAGGGAAGGGGGGGTGGTTGTTGTGTGATGGGGAGGGATAGGGAAGGGGGGTGGTTGTTGTGAGGGGGATGATGGGTAAGAATGAGAGATTGAGTGTGTGGCAGAAGGGGGAGGAAGAGGGATTAGTGCGAGGGGGGGGGGATAGGAGGAGGGGGAGGGGGGATTACGGTGTCGTGGATGTGTGTGGTGATAAACTGGGATTGTATAGAAAATTTATAGTAAAGGGAGGAAGGAAGGGAGGCGGGGATAATAGGGATGGGAGAGAAGAATAGGAGGACTGAGGTGGATGTGTGTGAGTAGGCAGAAGGGTGGAGAGTGAAAATGGATGTGTGTGGGTTTATCAATCAAACAAGCGTTGTATTCGATTAAAAAATGTTATCTCTGTTTACCTTTCAAATGTCAAGTGTGTGTGTGTGTGTGTGTGTCAAAAAGGTGGAGAGAGAGAGAGAGAGAGAGAGAGAGAGAGTGTCAATCCGTACAGCTTCTGGTGACACGGGTTGGTTTATGGGAGTGAAGAAGTGAATTGTGAGATGGCCAGTGTTGGGAGGTGGCCAGGGTGTGTTGGGAGGTGGCCAGGGTGTGTTGGGAGGTGGCCATGGTGTTGTGGGAGGTGGCCATGGTGTTGTGGGAGGTGGCCAGGGTGATAAAGATGGCTAGGGTGTGTTGGGAGGTGGCCAGGCTGTTGTGGGAGGTGGCCAGGGTGATAAAGATGGCTAGGGTGTGTTGGGAGGTGGCCAGGGTGTGTTGGGAGGTGGCCAGGGTGATAAAGATGGCTAGGGTGTGTTGGGAGGTGGCCAGGTTGTCTTGGAATGTGGCCAGGCTGTTGGGGATATGAAAACTGCATTAGGAGGGGGCCAGTCTATGTTAGATGGTGGCCTGTGTGATGAGGGTGGCCAGGGTGATGAGGGTGGCCAACTTGTGGAGAAGCTGCTGAAACTAACTTGTTGTTGGTCATTAGGGGAAAGTTCCTTCCTTCCTTCCTTCCCTTCCCAGTGTATGTATGTATATGTCGTGCACCTGAACGCACGTCATTTACAGGTATAATATCATTACCACTGAACTATCACCAGGTAATCTACGGTTGATATTTAGCTCCAAAAGAATACCTTTATTTAATTCATTAGTAAAGGCGGTAAACCCTATTTGTATGAACTCTTCCTGTCTGTCTGTCCTAATTTTCTCTAATTTTCTCTAATATTTTTTTATACTTAGAGTTTTGGTACGATTATTATATGGTCTACTGCGTCAATTTCTTTCTTTTCTTTCATTTCTTTCTTTTTATGTGACTTCTCTACGACGTGGGTCCTGGCAGCGGCTCTTGATCCTCCGCCAGATGCCATCCAAATATTTTTTTTATATCTCCCTGAAGATGTGACGACTATCATAAAGACTAAGATTTAGGTATTTTTTATCTCAAGGACCCAATCTGTCTATCTGTCTGTCTGTCTGTCTGTCTGTCTGTCTGTCTGGAATCCTACCAACATGACACACACACACACACATACATCCTTGACCACCGAAGGGTCAAGATGAACCTGGCTGCTCCTCTCGGAGCAGCCAGGTCAACTGTTAAGTTGACCCATACCAACCCCCTCCCCTGAACCCTCCTCCCCACCGGAATATCAACAAGTTCTCGCCAGAAGTTACAATTTCATTTAGGAAAGGAACGGAACCAGTGTTAAACAGAGGTGAACAGTGGTGAACAGTGCTTAAGTCAGTGAGAACAACTCAACAGTAACAGTCGTACCCAAGTTAACCTTCACACAGTGAGGTCCCAGGTACCCAGTGATAACGGCCCGTGAGACCCAACAACAACCAGCGATGTGTTAATCCGTCTACGATAGGAAGGCCTGGGACCACACCTCACTCATATAACACCATCTGTGAGGGAATTACAACACCACATGTCCCTCATAACACCATATGTGAGGGAATTACTACACCACGCCAGGCCCCTCATAACACTATCTGTGAGGGAATTACAACACCACGTGAGGCCCCTCATAACACCATCTGTGAGGGAATTACTACACCACGTCAGGCCCCTCATAACACCATCTGTGAGGGAATTACTACACCACGTGATGCCCCTCATAACACCATCTGTGAGGTACTTACTACACCACGTGAGGCCCCTCATAACACCATCTGTGAGGTAATTACTACACCACGTGAGGTCCCTCATAACACCATCTGTGAGGGAATTACTACACCACGTGAGGTCCCTCATAACACCATCTGTGAGGTAATTACTACACCACGTGAGGCCCCTCATAACACCATCTGTGAGGGAATTACTACACCACGTGAGGCCCCTCATAACACCATCTGCGAGGGAATTACTACACCACGCCAGGTCCTTCATAACAACATCTGAGGGAACTACTACACCGCGTGAGTTCCTCCTAACACCATCTGGGAGGGAGTTACTACGCTACGAGTTTGCTGTTCAACACCTACGTTAATCTGTATGTTCACTGTATGTTCCTTCACCTTTCTCTAATGAAGGCTTTTGTTAAACCACCAATGTATGTAATAAGTCATTTATGTCCAATGTATATTTTCAGCCTTCGGGCTGCAGAATTTTTTCAATAAACCGTTAATAATAATTATTATTATTATTATTACACACACACACACACACACACACACTTACACTTACACACACACACACACACAACACACACACACACACAACACACACACACAACACACACACACACACACACACACAACACACACACAACACACACACACACACACACAACACACACACACACCAAACTACAAATTAGAATGAATATGATATCCTCATTTAGGGAAAGTCAGTGTGAGTATAGTTCAGCTTAGCACTTAACTCTCACGCCGCCCACAACACTGTAGCGCCACCCACAACACTGTAACGCCACCCACAACACTGTAACGCCGCCCACACCACTGTAACGCCGCCCACACCACTGTAACGCCGCCCACAACACTGTAACGCCGCCCACAACGCTGTAACGCCACCCACAACACTGTAACGCTGCCCACACCACTGTAACGCCGCCCACACCACTGTAAAGCCACCCACAACACTGTAACGCCGCCCACACCACTGTAACGCCGCCCACAACACTGTAACGCCGCCCACAACGCTGTAACGCCACCCACACCACTGTAGCGCCACCCACACCACTGTATCGCCACCCACACCACTGTAACGCCGCCCACAACACTGTAACGCCGCCCACAACACTGTAACGCCGCCCACAACACCGTGACGAGGGAGATGTTTTCAGTTGGCTTAAGTAATGATGAACTTGTGTCGGATCTAAGCGGTAAACAACGATGTATGAAGCCTTTCCCTCTCTCGCCCTCTCACTACTTCCTCTCACCTCTCCCGGCCCTCTCACTACTCCCTCTCCCGCCCCTCTCACTACTCCCTCTCACCTCTCCCGCCCCTCTCACGTCTACCATTCCTACACTTTACCTCATGCCCTGCCACCCACCTCCCTCTCACCGCCCATCTCATCTCCCACTCACACACGCCCTTGTCTCAACCGCCCCTTTCACACACGCCCCCTTTCTCCCAGCTGTCACATTCACACCCGCCTCCTGTGGACTCGTGGCCTCGCTTCACTCACACACACACACACACACACACACACACGTACGTCTTTCTCACACACACACACACACACACACACACGTCTCACACACACACACACACACACACAGGAGTCGTAGACCCTCAGCAATTTGGCAACATGAAAACTTCCTCCACCACTCACTGTCTTGTCAGCTTTCTCGATTACATATACCGCCATCTCGAGAAACGAAAAACGTCTGTAGCTGTCGCCTTCATTGATTTCACTAAAGCGTTCGACCTAGTCGACCACAATATAATCATCAACAAAGCTATTGACCTCGGGCTTCGAAGAAGCCTCATACCATGGCTTACAGACTTCCTCAGTGACCGACGCCAAGCTGTACGCTTCCGAGGGGCTGTCTCCACCTCTCAGTCACTCACCTGTGGCGTCCCCCAAGGCACCAAGATGGGACCACTCTGCTTCCTTATGCTCATCAATGATAAGAACATAAGAACATAAGAATGGAGGAAACTGCAGCGGGCCTATTGGCCCATACTGGGCAGTCCCGTTTACACCCAACCCCTATTGCTCATATGAGCATCCAACCTATGTTTGAAGCAATTCAGCGTATTCGAGTTAATGATGATATTTGGTAACTTGTTCCATTCATCCACTACTCTGTTTCCAAACCAGTGTTTACCTATTTCACGCCTAAATCTAAATTTGTCCAATTAAAACCATTGTTACGAGTTCGCTCCTGGTTGGATAATTTGAGTACCTTTGTAATGTCCCCTTTGTTTAGCCCTGCCTTCCATTTATACACCTCTATCAGGTCGCCCCTCGCTCTACGTCTCTCAAGGGAGTGCAAATTAAGATGCTTTAACCTGTCTCTATACTCAAGGTTCCTGATACCCGGGATTAGTCTTGTCATTCTCCTCTGGATTCTTTCCAAGGATTCTATATCCATTCTGTAATACGGTGACCAGAACTGGACTGCGTAATCCAGGTGTGGTCTCACAAGAGCAAGATACAGTTTTAGGATGACCTCGCTAGTCTTGTAACTAACACTCCTTTGTATGAACCCAAGTACTTTATTAGCCTTGTTACGAGCAAAAACACATTGTTTACTTGGCTTAAGGTTCCTACTTATCATTACTCCTAAATCTCTCTCGCAGTCGGATTTCTCTATGGCATCGTTGTTCATCTGGTATCTGGTTTCCCTGTTTACATTCCCTATACTGAGTACTTTACATTTGTCAATGTTGAATTTCATCTGCCATTTTTCAGACCATTCGAAAAATTTGTTTAGATCCTCCTGTAGTTTTGCCGAGTCCTCGTCAGATTTGATAACACGTCCTATTTTAGTATCATCAGCAAATTTACTTATGTTGCTGTCTATGCCGATATCTATGTCGTTTATGTATATAATAAACAATAATGGTCCAAGTACTGAGCCTTGGGGAACTCCACTTGTGACGTTGCTCCAATGGGACTTAGTGCCGTTAATGCTCACTCGCTGTTTCCTGTCCTGTAACCACGCCCTAATCCATTTAAGGATGTCACCTTTGATGCCATGAGCTTCTACCTTTCTAATTAGTCTTTCGTGGGGTACTCTGTCGAAGGCTTTGCTAAAGTCGAGATATACCACATCATAATTGTGCCCCTCGTCCACTGATTCGAAAACTGATGAAAAGAATGTTAATAGATTAGTTAGGCAAGAACGTCCGCTTGTGAAGCCATGCTGGGAATCATTGATCAATCTGTGCTTCTCCAGGTGATTTCGAATAGAGTTTGAAATGATTGCTTCCAGTAATTTGCCTACTATTGATGTTAGACTGATTGGGCGGTAGTTAGAGGATAGTGATCTATCCCCCTTCTTGAAGATCGGTATTACATTCGCTATCCTCCAGGATTCTGGTACTACACCTGTTTTTAAGGACATGTTAAACAACTTTGCTAAGGGCATACTAAGCTCTTCCTTACATTCCTTTAATACTCTGGCAAATATCTCATCGGGACCAGGTGACTTATTAGGCTTTAGTTTGTCTATTTGCTTACTAACATCGTTACTAGTCACTACTATCTCACTTAATTTGTTTTCTTCACTATCTCTGAATAGAGTCGGTGCCTCGGTATCATGTTTAAATTTTCGCTGGTGAAAACTGTTGAAAAATATTTATTCAAATTATTGCTCATTTCTCCGTCGTTATCAGTGAGCTCGCCGGAGTCTGACCGTATTGGTCCAATCTTTTCTCGTGTTTTAGTTTGGTACATTTGGTAGAATCCTTTGGGGTTTGTCTTTGCCTCCCTTGCTATCCTTACCTCATTATTCCTCTTTGCTTTCCTTATCTCGGTTTTAACCCTACTCGCCAATACCCTATAATAGTCCCGGAGGTGAATTTCGCCACGATTTATCCTTCTACCTATAGCCTTCCTTTGGCCAATGATGTTCTTTAAATAATTATTTATCCATTTAGGGTCATTGTTGTTTGATCTGAGTTTTTTGTATGGTATGTTCTGCCTTTGTGCATTAAGTAACTCACTATTTAAATTGTCGTGGAACTCGGCAATCTCAGATCTCGTTATCAGGTCGGTGTCATCTGTCAGGTTCACGGCCAAGCGCGACACCCCCTCTCTTAGCTGCCTCTTTAAACTGTCAAAGTTTGCCCTTCTGAAATCTGGTACTTTAGTGGAATTTTCCTTACGTCTGCCCTGAAAATCTAACTGGTGCCCTAAGAGAAACCCCTGCTCGCTGGAAATATGTCGACGACTCCACCATTGGGATCAGCGTCAACAATTCTGCTCCCAACTATACCGCCCTTCAGGATTTATTGAACAGTCTCCAAAACTGGGCCACCAACAACCATGTCACCATCAACCATACCAAGACCATGGTTATGCACATCAACCTCTCCTCCGACATTGTCCCACCTCCTTCCATTACTCTAGGTCCGAACACACTCCAGGTTGTAGATTCCACGAAGCTCCTCGGCGTCACCATAGACAACAAACTAAATTGGAAACCACACGTCAATGAAGTTGTCAAATCCTCCAGTTTCCGTCTCCACCTCCTCCGCCGACTCAAGTCCTTCGGAGTTCCTGCACACGAGCTCCTCAGTGTTTACACAACATTCATACTTCCCAAGCTCACCTATGCCTCCCCCACCTGGTCTTCCTCCCTGAATGCCACACAACGTAAACACCTAGAAAAAGTGCAAAAGCGGGCATGCAAGATTATTCTCTCCCCCTCCTACTCCACATATCAAGAAGCGCTCAACACACTGACCCTTTCGACTCTCACTGACCATCACCACGACCTCATCTGCAAATTTGGTAAGAAGCTTCTACACCATCCCCGACACCGGCTCCTACTACCACCTGAGATCCCTTGTCCGAGAATTGCTGTGCGACACCACAACCGCATCCAGCCCATACGTGCACGAACTGATCGCTATAAGAACAGCCCAGTCCCAACCATTGTAAAAATTATCAATAACTTGTAATACTGTAACACTGTCACTATGTTGAAATGAACTGTAGTTTGAGCTTTTCCCCATCTAAGTTATTATATGTCTTATTTGTGTCACTTATGTTACTTGTATATTATTTGTAATTCGTAACCCATTCCCCAAATATGTAACTGTATATTTTCAGCCTTCTGGCTGCCAAGCTCTTTCAATAAACCGTTAATTATTATTATTATTATTATTATTATTACACACACACACACACACACGTCTTTCTCACACACACACACACACACACACACACACACACACACACACACGTCTTTCTCACACACACACACACACACCTTTCTCACACACACACACACACACGTCTTTCTCACATATTATCTTATTAGACCCAACTGTCTCACACACCACTGTCACACCTTCTCATTGTGTGTGTGTGTGTGTGTGTGTGTGTGTGTGTGAGAGAAAGACGTGTGTGTGTGTGTGTGAGAGAAAGACGTGTGTGTGTGTGTGTGTGTGTGTGTGTGTGTGTGTTCAGGTCATCTGTGCCACTAATTACTGTCGTTATTGATGCTGCTACGACTTTTATCATCATCATCGTTATCATCATCGTCATTATTATTATTATTATTATTTACTTATTTTGGTTTATTGTACAGGTGTCAGCTTAGTAGTCTATGCATCAGTTATTTACCTGTTTAATTAACTTGTGTGTATAACCAATAACAACATGGGTTACTTGGGGGGGGGGGGGTGATATTAACACCTGGTTGTTAGGGGGTAATATTAACACCTGGTTACTAGGGGGTTAGGGGGTAATATTTACACCTGGGTTAGGACAAGGTGTGTTGGAACCTGTCATTACCTGCAGTGGGTCTGACTCGCCTTCCTTCCCTTCCCTTCCCTCCTCTTTCTTCTCATTTAATTTCCTTCCCCTTTCCTCTCCTTCTTTTCCCCCTCTCGTGTTCGATTCCCCCTTTCTCCCCCTCCCCTGCCTCTTCCACTATCTCTCTCTCTCTCTCTTTTTTTCTCCTCCCCCTTCTTCCTGTCTCTTTCCCTTCCCCTCACCCCTCCCCTCCTCTCCCCCTCACCCCTCCCCTCCCCCTCGCCTCCCCTCCCCCGGAACCCTAGTATCTCGAGACACAGAGTTTACGGGGTTTTAATATGTGTGTTAGTGTAAGTTTATGACGTCCTCGTGTGTGTGTGTGTGTGTGTGTGTGTGTGTGTGTTGTTTATTTATTTATTTTTTCTTACTATTTAATATTCACGTATTCTCTCTCTCTCTCTCTCTCTCTCTCTCTCTCAAGCATTAACCACCATCCTGGGTGATGTCACTCGTTACTGAGGTCACAGGACACGCCGTCAGTAGGCAGAGAACCGTGTGGATGTGGGTCAGTGTGGGTATGGATCAATGTAGATGTGGATCAGTGTGGATGTGGTTTAGTGATTTTCCATCTTCTCCAAACACACTGTAGCCACCACCACCACCCTCCTTCTTACCTCACCAGTACCACCCTCCCTCCCTCCCTCCCTCCCTCACCACCACCACCACCACCACCACCACCACCACCCTCCCACCCTCCCTCCCTCACTCACCACACCACCACTACCCTCCCTCCCTCCCTCCCTCTCTCCCTCACCACCCTCCCTCCCTCCCTCTCTCCCTCGCCACCCTCCTTTACTCATTTATGCCGTGACCTTTGAAGTCGCTGTCTCAACCAGAAGAAAAATGGAAGTTCGTGCAGTTTATAATGAAATTCGAGGTCAACTCTTCTATTTTTTGTGATTTTTGAACATTTTATTTGGTTTCGTCAGTACGTGTGTGTGTGTGTGTGTGTGTGTAGTTAACCTAAGAACATAAGAATGGAGGAAACTGCAGCGGGCCTATTGACTCATACTGGGCAGTCCCGTTTACACCCAACCCCTATTGCTCATATGAGCATCCAACCAATGTTTGAAGCTATTCAGCGTATTCGAGTTAATGATGATATTTGGTAACTTGTTCCATTCATCCACTACTCTGTTTCCAAACCAGTGTTTACCTATATCACGCCTAAATCTAAATTTGTCTAATTTAAAACCATTGTTACGAGTTCGCTCCTGGTTGGATAGTTTGAGTACCTTTGTAATGTCCCCTTTGTTTAGCCCTGACTTCCATTTATACACCTCTATCATGTCGCCCCTCACTCTACGTCTCTCGAGGGAGTGTAAATTAAGATGCTTTAACCTGTCTCTGTACTCAAGGTTCCTAATGCCCGGGATTAGTCTTGTCATTCTCCTCTGGATTCTTTCCAAGGATTCTATATCCATTCTGTAATACGGTGACCAGAACTGAACTGCGTAATCCAGGTGTGGTCTCGCAAGTGCAAGATACAGTTTTAGGATGACCTCGCTAGTCTTGTAACTAACACTCCTTTGTATGAATCCAAGTACTTTATTAGCCTTGTTACGAGCAAAAACACATTGTTTACTTGGCTTGAGGTTCCTACTTATCATTACTCCTAAATCTCTCTCGCAGTCGGATTTCTCTATGGCATCGTTGTTCATCTGGTATCTGGTTTCCCTGTTTACATCTCCTATACTGAGTACTTTACATTTGTCCACGTTGAATTTCATCTGCCATTTTTCAGACCATTCGAAAAATTTGTTTAGATCTTCCTGTAGTTTTGCCGAGTCCTCGTCAGATTTAATTACACGTCCTATTTTAGTGTCATCAGCAAATTTACTTATGTTGCTGTCTATGCCGATATCTATGTCGTTTATGTATATAATAAATAATAATGGTCCAAGTACTGAGCCTTGGGGAACTCCACTTGTGACGTTGCTCCAATGGGACTTAGTGCCGTTTATGCTCACTCGCTGTTTCCTGTCCTGTTAACCACGCCCTAATCCATTTAAGGATATTACCTTTGATACCATGAGCTTCTACCTTTCTAATTAGTCTTTCGTGGGGGACTCTGTCGAAGGCTTTGCTAAAGTCGAGATATACCACATCGTAATTGTGCCCCTCGTCCACCAATTCGAAAACTTCCTTCCTTCCTTCCCTCCCTCCCTCCCTCCCTCTCTCTCTCTCTCCCTCTTCCTTCTACCCTCCTTCATCCTCTTATTCGTCCGCCTTCGACCAAACTTTCCACGTGTCCGTATTATTCTTCTCCATCTCTCTTCCTTCTTCATTATATTTCTCTTTTGTCCTTAACCCTGTAGGAACTGTTTGAAGGGGGGGGGGGGACGGGGTTTCGGTCTCTGAGGCTTTCTTGTGAGCCGGAAGCCCCAGTAGGTTCAGAGACTCAAAAGACTCCCACTGTGAGGCTTATTGTAGCGTTGGTGTAAGGCGGAGTATGGCTGCTGGTGGTAATGAGGCTTCTGTCTTTATTTTCTGTCTTTCTTTCTTTTTTCTCGACCTCTAATCTCTCTCTCTCTCTCTCTCTCTCTCTCTCTCTCTCTCTCTCTCTCTCTCTCTCTCTCTCTCTCTCTCCAATCCCAAATTTCCACTGATTCATCAATCCTCTCAATCCGTCCTCTCCACCCCCTTCCCTCCCTCCCCCCACCCCCCTTCCCCCCTCCCCCCACATGCCCAAAATTCTCTCTCCTTCACCGACCCTCTCAGTCCTTCACCGACCCTCTCAGTCCTCCACCGACCCTCTCAGTCCTTTACCGACCCTCTCAGTCCTTCACCGACCCTCTCAGTCCTTCACCGACCCTCTCAGTCCTTTACCGACCCTCTCAGTCCTTCACCGACCCTCTCAGTCCTTCACCGACCCTCTCAGTCCTTCACCGACCCTCTCAGTCCTTCACCGACCCTCTCAGTCCTTCACCGACCCTCTCAGTCCTTCACCGACCCTCTCAGTCCTTCACCGACCCTCTCAGTCCTTCACCGACCCTCTCAGTCCTTCACCGACCCTCTCAGTCCTTCACCGACCCTCTCAGTCCTTCACCGACCCTCTCAGTCCTTCACCGACCCTCTCAGTCCTTCACCGACCCTCTCAGTCCTCCGTCCACTCTACCAAATTTCACATTCCGACTCTCATTAGTGTAACGCAATTACTCCCCCTTTATTTGCATCCACTTCTCGTTTTTTTTCTGCTCCTCCCCCCTCCCCCTTCCCTTTCTCCCCTCCCCCTCCCCTCCTCCTTCATCCCTCTTCTCCCCAACCAACCCTATACCTCCTCTACCCTTCCCCAAACCTTCTTCCCCCCCTCCCCCTCTCCCCCTCACCGTCTTCTTCTCCCAGTATAACCTCCGGGGTGGGATATTATTGCGCCGTTCACATCCTAGGAATTCAATAAACTCAGACACGGCCTCATCAATTCCTGACACCGCTCAATTCCGATAACTCTCTCTCTCTCTCTCTCTCTCTCTCTCTCTCTCTCTCTCTCTCTCTCCAAATCCTTAATTAATGAGGCTTAAAATCGCATGAAAAATTGCATCTCGTGACGATTGCAATTTAATATAAAAAATAGACTTGATCGCGAAATTTAAATCCACCGAAAATAAAATTGTACTTAATTTCGAAATTTAAGTACAGCTAAAATTATAATATAACTGCGGTGGCTTAAGACGTAAAATTTTAACGAGTAAATTTAGCAAGGTGTAAAAACTTTTGGTTGTGAAGAATTTGGCTGAGTTTTAAAATTTGTTTTGGTCACAATTTGGCGGCGTTTAATATATACGATTACCACCACCATCATTGTCATAACTACCACAACCACTATCACCCACCACAACTATCATCACTCGTGCTACCACCGCTACAATAACCACCACAATCACCACCACAACTATCACCATCATCGCCACCACTATCACCATCATCGCCACCACTATCACCACCACCATCCCTCCCCCTCCCTCCCTTCCCTTCCTTCCCTCCGCCCCCCTCTCGTCACCCCCCCTCCCCCCCTCCCCCCTGGCCCCTAAAAAATAAAAGAGTGCCAACTTGGTACCTTCACATGACACTAACAGAGGCTCGTTTGGAGGGAAAACTGTGCAAGTAGTGCCAATCACGGGAGAATATCCACGGGAGTCTGGCGTAAACTCAGCAGTGCCACCACCGGAGAACCAGTGCCTGACTAACACTTTAACAGTAATCCGAGTTAATATTGTTACTACTACTACTACTACTACTACTACTACTTTTTTTTACTACTACTACTACTACTACTACTACTACTACTACTACTTTTTTTTACTACTACTACTACTACTACTACTACTACTACCTCTCCTTGACTCTATGGTAGGCTAGTAACCACACAGATAAACATTGTGGTATTAACATTAAAAAACAAACAAAAACAATTAATAATAATCCTTAGTGTTGTAAATGGATATATATATACGAGTTTATATACGAGTTTATTTTATTGTGTGTGTGTGTGTGTGTGTGTGTGTGTGTGTGTGTGTGTGTTTATTTATTTGTTTTAATTATTTACGGAAAAGTTTTAAGGTCAAGTGTAAAAAATAAAAAAGTTGGGTGAAATCGTGTTTTTTTTTAGTTTAAGTTTTATTTATTTTTTTATATATTTATTTATTGATTAACTATAATGGTGGATCAACACACACACACACACGCACGCACACACACGCGCACGCACACACACGCACGCACAGGTCACCCCAAAAATATTACAGGGTCAACTCTTAACCCCTAATATGACCTCTTAATGTAATCTCAGGGTAAAGATAAGCAGTTTTAGGCTTATTATTATTATTATTATTGTTATGATGTAGGAGAGGGGAGTTAAGAAGAAAGAGGGGAAGGGAAGAAGAGAAATGAGAAGAGGGAGAGGAGAGGGAAGAGAGAGATAAGAGAAAGAAGAGGAAATAGACTAAATAATAACACTGTTTAGTTCTGGTGGTGACCCTTAGCTTGAGTACAGGTATGAATTATCAGGTATTGACTGTGTGAAGGAGAGAGAGAGAGAGAGAGAGAGAGAGAGAGTTGGTAGTATGTGTGAAGGCTACATCAATATAACAATTTCTCTAACAACAACAACAACTACAACAAGTTATACGTAAGAGCTTCAGGCAATAAGGGCTTGACATTTCCTTATGACATTGACGTAATTTAACACACACACACACACACACACACACACACATACTACCACTACTACTACTCCCTCTACTACTACTACTACTACTACTACTACTACTTTTTTTTTTTTTTTGTATTTCTTAACTGTTGTGATAAAATGTGTGTATGCATTGTAATATAATGTATGTATGTATGTATGTATGTATGTATGTATGTAGCCGCATTGGAATACTGAACAACTTATGGTATTTTTCCTTCTGATGAATTGAATAGCAACGCATAAATCGATTATGTTAATGCCCTCAGACCTAGATACGCCCCTCCCCCCCTCTCCCGCCCACCTCCCCCACTCCCCCCCTCTCCCGCCCTCCTCCCCCTCCCCCCTCCCCCACTCCACTACCCCTCCTTTCTCTCCCACTTCACTACTCCCCCTCCCCCTCCCACCCCTACTTCCTTCTCCCCCCCCTTCCCCTACTACTCTCCCAAGCCCACTATCTTTCTCCCCTTCTTCCCCCAATTCCTTTCTCCCTCTCCCCCTTTCTCCTCCTCTTCCCCCTCCTCCCCTCCCCACTCACTGGACTACTCCCCTTCTCTCTTCCTCCCTCTTCCCTTTCCTTCCACCTTCTCTCCCTCTTCCCTCCACCTTCCCCTTCCTTTCACCTCCTCTCGTTCCCATTCCACCCTCTTCCCACTTACACTCCCCTTCTTTCCCCATCCTTTCCCCATTCCTTCCACCTCTTCTCCCCATTCCTTCTACCTCTTCTCCCCATTCCTTCCACCTCCTCTTTCCATTCCTTCCACCTCCTCTCCTCATTCCCTCCTACCCTTCCTGCCCCTCTCTCCCCCTTCCTTTCACCTCTTCTTCTCTCCCATTCCCACTCCACCCCTTCACCACCTACACTCCCTTACTCTCCTCCCCTTCCCCCCCTCCCCCCCCTTCCCCCCTCCTTCCCCCCTTCCCCTCCCACTCCGCCAACATATGCTAATGTCATATTTTATTCCAATTCACCGAGTAACGTTCTTGGTTAGGAGGCAGTCGTATCTCCCGCTGCTGGTCCGTACTCTGGGGCTGTGAGGACTCTGGGGGAGGGGGGACTGTGGGGGAGGGGGGAATGTGGGGGAGGGGGGGAATGTGGGGGAGGGGGACTGTGGGGGTGGGGGTACTCTGGGGGTGGGGGGACTCTGGGGGAGGGGAGACAGGGGGTGGTTCTACCTTAATTTACTACACCACTAACCACCCCTACCATAAAACTACCACTATCACCACCAACTACCACCACTAACCCCCACCACCCCACCAACAACCCACCCCCACCACCAACCAACACCCCCCCCCCCCAGCTACCACGCCCCCACTACCACCCCCATTACCACAACCCACCCACTACTACCACAACTGCTACCCCTCACAACTACCACCCCCCCCCCCCCCCCCACTACCACCACAACAACACTGGGAGACCTGGGTTTGAATTCTATGTTAATTGCGTCTCCTAATTGGTGTAAAGTTAATGTATCTAATTAAGGTAGGTAGTCTGTGTGTAATTTTGTCCCCTTTCTGTTGCTAAGTGAACGTGTCAAGGTAAGGTAGAGTCTCAGTGTAGTTAAGGTTGAGTCTCAGTGTAGTTAAGGTTGAGTCTCAGTGTAGTTAAGGTAGAGTCTCAGTGTAGTTATGGTAGAGTCTCAGTGTAGTTAAGGTAGAGTCTCAGTATAGTTAAGGTATAGTCTGAGCATCTTTAGTTACGAGAAACAATTAACTTACGAACATTTCAGAATCTTGGTGTTGACGTATTTAAAGAAATCCAAATGCCACCTAACATTCTATTACCTATTATCATGTTATATTCTCAATGATTCTTACAAGACAAATTGATTCTCGTAACTTGAGACGCGAGAAAGTCAATAACTAGCTGTCATGAACTTTGGATATATTACACTAGCGTTCTCTCTCTGTGTTTGCTAGCTTACTGCGTTCTGTTATTCCTGTTATGGGTGAGAGAACGCGTCTAGTTACGATTCTCAATTCGGTTTCGGAATGTAAAATAAAACTTTGAGTCTTTGAGGTTTTGGAGAGGAGAGATTTTGAGAGATATGAGACGTTGAGAGATGAGAGACTTGGAGAAATTAGAGACTTTGGGAGAAATGAGAGACTTGAAGAGAAAGAACGACTTGGTTGAATTTAACGTTACCACCGCATCTAGTGTGAAGTTTCCTCTAGTGGGGGTGGTGGGCAGTATCCGGGGAGGGGCAGTAGATGGGAAGTGGCCAGTCTTAACAGCCGGCAGGGTATTTCCTTCTCCTTCCAGCTGGTCGGCAGTAGCTGGGGAGGGGCAGTAGAGGGGAAGTGGCCGGTCTTAGCAGCTGGCCAGACTCGTAAAAGCTAATAAGTGTCGACCAAAATGAAAAAAGACACTTTCCCACCTCCCCCCTCCCCACCTCCCCCTTTCCCACCTCCCCCCTTCCCACCTCCCCCCTTTCCCACCTCCCCCCTTCCCACCTCCCCCCTTCCCACCTCCCCCCTTCCCTCTTCCCCCCTTCCCACCTCCCCCTTTCCCACCTCCTCCCCCTTTCCCACCTCCTCCCCCTTCCCACCTCCCTCTTTCCACCTCCCCCCTTCACCCTCCATCTTTTCCACCTCCCTACCTCTCCCTTCCCACCCCTACATCTTTCTCCCCACCTTCCCACCTCCCCCCATCCCCCCTCCTCCTCCTCCTCCTACAGTACAGCGGCGTCTCATAACCCCCCCCCCCTTTCCTTTAGTCTTTTGTAAGAGTACTTTTATTCACTCAAATTGTCCTAGGCCTTTATTTCCACTTATTTTGTCTCTACGATAATTAACTACCATCTAGAAGTCAAGACTGATGAGGGCCAGGGCGGCGTGTCTCTCTGTCTGTTTGTCTGTCTGTCTGTTTGTCTCTCTGTCTGTCTGTGTGCAGTACATGGAGTGTAAGAAGAATGAAGAGAAGAGAGATGAATTGGAATTCGAGAGAGAGAGAGAGAGAGAGAGAGAGAGAGAGAGAGAGAGAGAGAGAGAGAGAGAGAGAGAGAGACTTTACCATAAATGCAAAAATATATAAACCTCGTTTTATACACTAACCAAAAATACCATAGATTAAATTACACACACACACACACACACACACACACACAAATACTATGAAAATATTGAATAAAATAAAATAAACTTGGATTTGTCGTTCAAGGAAAAGGAAATATTGTAAGGTTGAGGCGCTGTGTGGTGAATAGATTTAAATAATGCATGATAAATATGACGCTGTCTCTGGTTCATGTAATGGTGGATGTGTCGCCTCTCTCTCTCTTTTCTCACACACATATATACATACATTCTTGGAAAGGTATCTCTCTCTCTCTCTCTCTCTCTCTCTCTCTCTCTCTCTCTCTCTCTCTCTCTCTCTCTCTCTCTCACACACAATACGAATCATTCACTGTTAGCAACTGTTATGTCCCTGGTTTATACAGACGGGCTTTTGTGTGTGTGTGTGTGTGTGTGTGTGTGTGTGTATGTGTGTGTGTGTGTGTGTGTAGGAGGATAGACAGTGGACTGGTAACTATCCCCCACATCCTCTATCCGCCATTCAACGCTAAATCCTCCACTTGGTCAATTGTAATTCACATGGGTTATTTTTCACCCTCTAACACCCACCCACCCCATCCCACCCACCCAAACCCACTCACCCAACCACCCACCCCACCCAACCACCCACGTGTTGGCTAAACCCAGTCATGTCTGCAGGGGGACAATTTATGCATGACACACATTAGCAGCGTTTGTGTAATGCTTGTAGGTGAACTGATAGAATGGGCGGGTGTAAGGGACGGTGAGGGTGGCGTGTCTTGTAGTGGGTGTAGAAAGGGTGTATCTTGCTGTAGTGGGTGTACAAAGGGTGTATCTTGCTGTAGTGGGTGTACAAAGGGTGTGTCTTGCTGTAGTGGGTGTACAAAGGGTGTATCTTGCTGTAGTGGGTGTAGAAAGGGTGTATCTTGCTGTAGTGGGTGTAGAAAGGGTGTATCTTGCTGTAGTGGGTGTAGGAAGGGTGTATCTTGCTGTAGTGGGTGTAGAAAGGGTGTATCTTGCTGTAGTGGGTGTAGAAAGGGTGTATCTTGCTGTAGTGGGTGTAGAAAGGGTGTATCTTGCTGTAGTGGGTGTAGAAAGGGTGTATCTTGCTGTAGTGGGTGTAGAAAGGGTGTATCTTGCTGTAGTGGGTGTAGAAAGGGTGTATCTTGCTGTAGTGGGTGTAGAAAGGGTGTATCTTGCTGTAGTGGGTGTAGAAAGGGTGTATCTTGCTGTAGTGGGTGTAGGAAGGGTGTATCTTGCTGTAGTGGGTGTAGAAAGGGTGTATCTTGCTGTAGTGGGTGTAGAAAGGGTGTATCTTGCTGTAGTGGGTGTAGAAAGGGTGTATCTTGCTGTAGTGGGTGTAGAAAGGGTGTATCTTGCTGTAGTGGGTGTAGAAAGGGTGTATCTTGCTGTAGTGGGTGTAGAAAGGGTGTATCTTGCTGTAGTGGGTGTAGAAAGGGTGTATCTTGCTGTAGTGGGTGTAGAAAGGGTGTATCTTGCTGTAGTGGGTGTAGAAAGGGTGTATCTTGCTGTAGTGGGTGTAGAAAGGGTGTATCTTGCTGTAGTGGGTGTAGAAAGGGTGTATCTTGCTGTAGTGGGTGTAGGAAGGGTGTATCTTGCTGTAGTGGGTGTAGAAAGGGTGTATCTTGCTGTAGTGGGTGTAGAAAGGGTGTATCTTGCTGTAGTGGGTGTAGAAAGGGTGTATCTTGCTGTAGTGGGTGTAGAAAGGGTGTATCTTGCTGTAGTGGGTGTAGAAAGGGTGTATCTTGCTGTAGTGGGTGTAGGAAGGGTGTATCTTGCTGTAGTGGGTGTAGGAAGGGTGCATCTTGCTGTAGTGGGTGTAGAAAGGGTGTATCTTGCTGTAGTGGGTGTAGGAAGGGTGTATCTTGCTGTAGTGGGTGTAGAAAGGGTGTATCTTGCTGTAGTGGGTGTAGGAAGGGTGTATCTTGCTGTAGTGGGTGTACAAAGGGTGTGTCTTATGGTTAAGTGAATCTAAACTTATCTCTCAATATCTCTCATTATCTCTCATTATCTCTTAGTATCTCTTATTATCTCTTAGTATCTCTCATTATCTGTCTCACATTATCTCTCTCATTCTCTAATATTATCTCTCAATATTCTTACATTATATCTCACATTATCTCTCTCTCTCTCTCTCAGTAAATCTCTCACATTATCTCTCTCTCTCTCTCAGTAAATATCTCACATTATCTCTCTGTCTCTCAGTAATATCACACAGTCTTGGAGGGTCAAGTTGGTGGCCCTGGAGGGAATGGACCAACTTGCGGTTAGACTTGACTGACTCAGACCTACTTTTACGAGTTTCTTTCTGGAGAATTTTTTTTTTTTTTAAGCAGATAAATTTATTGGTATATTGAGTCAGTTTATTGAGAGAAGTTTATTAATGTGTTTGGTCAGTTTAATCGGCTGGACAATAGTTCAGGTCAATAATCCGTCAAATTCAAAACTGTGAGAATAATTGAACGTATTATTGTTTAACTGACTTATATTATGGACCAAAAATAATTATTATGCAGTAATATGTAGAATTATTTGATTGTTCATTTATTCTCTCACGTATTATACAAAAATACATTTGATTTTGGCTCGAGAAAGTTAATTTGTTTACGTGTGTGTGTGTGTGTGTGTGTGTGTGTGTGTGTGTGTGTGCTCCAGGGAGGATGAGAGTTTTCCTTATTATTTCAACGACACACACACACACACACACACACACACACACATACATACAGTAATAGGGAAGCAGCTCCGACAAAGTAGTGTTGTAAATCGGGTAATAACGCTATGTGACTCTTGGGTCCTAACTCACAAAGATTTATTCCCCCTACCTAGAGTCTCAGTGTGATTTAGAAGCCATTTTGATTATTATGTTTTAGTTTCAGGTTAGGCCTCACTATGGTAAATAAACAAAAAACAAACAAATGATTTTTTTTTTTTAGGATATAAGGTAAAGGAGAGAAAAACAACAAGATGTATATTCAAAGACAACAACAACAGTACTACCTCCAGCCACATCATCACTATACAGGTCACTATGGGTAGCCCCCCCCTTCTAGCCCTTCCCCTCAACACCTCCTCCCCCATCAACACCTCCCCCCAACACCTCCCCCTCCCCCTCCCCAACACCTCCCCCTCCCCAACACCTCCTCCCCCTCACCTACCTCCCAAGGCCTCACTAAGGAGACCCGAGACATAGGCCAAAAAACAAAGACGCATCACGAAGAGCCCAGAACTCATCCACGCCCAATCTAGGATGAGAAAATAGAGAAGTTGGACAGCCAATATTCGTGGGATCAGAAACCTGTATTACAATCGTTTCCCAATCTCCCAATCTCCCAATCTCTCCCTTTTTCCCCATTTATGAGTCTCTTGGGAAAGCAGTTTTTATTTTTCGTACATTTTTTTTTTTGTGATAGTCGTGTGTTGCTTAAGGCGATTTCCCGCGCTTTTTTTCCCGCGTTTTCTTTTTCATATTTGGCGGGAAATATTACCCGCCAAGTTCCAAGTTTCTCACATCTGGTATTATTATTTACACACACACACACACACACACTACCTTTACTATATTCTAAAAGCGGTTTTCTACTCCCACACTTAGCTCCAACACCAAGAGAAGCTATAACACCTTTTTTTCACCTTTATTTAGCTTTTGTTCCTAAAAAAAAAATAGCTTACTAGACCTACCCTCACTTTTCTATTCTTTTTCAAAATTATTTATATAGCGGTGAGGGTTTGTAGGCCTAAGCGGACAATTTTTTTCCATCATTTTTTTTCCATCATTGTGAGTTTATGTAAGAGTAAATTCTGGTAGGCTTAGATAAACTGGAATAAATTAGTACAGTTGATCATGGTCATATTTGTATGGATCACCTAAAGCTTCTACCCCCCCCCCCTCCCTCAGCTTATTTCAACAAAACATTCTCTCCTCCAGCTTATATCACCTGAACATTTCCCCCTCAGTTTATTTCACCTGAACATTTCCCCTCAGCTTATATCAACTGACAATTAATCACCCTAACACTATCTGATGGATTAGGTTAGGTTAGGTTTAGGTTTAGGTTAGGTTAGGTTAGGTTAGGTTAGGTTATATATATTTCAGTATATTTCTCTTCTAGTAAGTATTTTGTCTCTGTATATTAATGTTAATATTTTGTCTAATAATGTTTATTTTATGTCTAATATTAATATTATTTTCTGTGCCTGATTCATAATTAATATTTCCCTTGTGTTAGGTAACCTTTTGTCATAATGGTAATAACAATGATAATAATAAAAAGAAAAAATAATAATGACAGTTTTTTTTAGTAATGTCGAATAAAGGTGTTTGATAATTAATGATAATAATAATAATAATAATAATAACAACACAGGTACGTACAGGTAACAAAGGTGCGCCACCGTCCGCTCTCAAACTCAAGTCATCCCTACACAGAGACAAAAATCTTACGGGGCTCAAGTTTCCCCTTTGTGCCAACTTAGCAGAAATATGATCAGTAAAACTCTTTAACTTCTTTCTCCCCTCTTTTCCACAGGTAAGAGGGTGCCACCTTCACCCAGGTGAACCTACCCGACCGTAAAGGTAAGGGGAGGTGCCACCTAGGTGTGACGGGAGAGAAAGGTGGCACTGAGGAGAGATGATGAGGTGTCGTTTAGGTGTTAGGGGAAAAGAAGGTGGTGAATTAGGGGAAGTGTCAGGTGAGTGGAGGACAGAGGTTAGGTGAGGGAGGAAGTGCTAGGTGAGAGTAGACGACAGGTGAGGGGAGGAATGCTAGGTGAGGGGGAGGAGTGCTAGGTGAGGGGAGAAGACAGGTGAGGGGAGAAGACAGGTGAGGGGAAGGCTGCTAGGTGAGGGAAGGAGTGCATGGTGAGGGGAGAAGACAGGTGAGGGGAAGGGTGCTAGGTGAGGGAAGAAGTGTCAGGAGGAAACGTTTCTCATTTACAAGTACAAGGTTTCTCTCCATTGAAAACTTAAATAAAGTATATTAATTCAGTTCCTTTACCAGTTAATTAACGGTTCCCACAGAAGGGTTTCAGAGACGGTCACACCCCACACTTAACCACAGATGACCAGTCCCTACGGCCCACAGTCCCCCCCCACACATGAGAAGCCCCCACAGTCACCCCACACATGAGCAGCCCCCACAGTCACCCCACACATAACCAGCCCCCACAGTCACCCCACACATAACCAGCCCCCACAGTCACCCCACACATGAGCAGCCCCCACAGTCACCCCACACATAAGCAGCCCCCACAGTCAACCCACACATAACCAGCCCCCACAGTCACCCCACATATAACCAGCCCCCACAGTCACCCCACACATAACCAGCCCCCATAGTCACCCCACACATAACCAGCCCCCACAGTCACCCCACACATAACCAGCCCCCACAGTCACCCCACACATAACCAGCCCCCACAGTCACCCCACACATAACCAGCCCCCACAGTCACCCCACACATGAGCAGCCCCCACAGTCACCCCACACATGAGCAGCCCCCACAGTCATCCCACACATAACCAGGACCACCCCAGTGAAGCAACCAACCCACCAATCATTACCTGTGTATGGGGCGCTAATGTTTATTGTGGTGTAGGTGTTAGAGGACAGGTGTGATTACTGTCCCCTGGAGCGTGCCTAATGTTCCCTATCTCACCTACACCTGTAATAAACCGGTGGCGGTGATCGATTGGGTAGGCCTATGACAATCTTTCCCCGTCATGCAAAGTGTGAGTTATAGGTCTAGGGGGGGGGGGGGCAGGAAGTCAAAGGTGCGTCGGGGTTAATGGGATTAGGGTGAGGGGAGTGGTGAGGTGATGAGCGAGGGGGGTGTGGTGACGGGGTGATGAGAGGAGGGGTGTGGTGAGGTGGATAGTGTGGTGGAGGGGGTGGTGTGGTGGAGGGGATGGTGTGCTGGAGGTGGTGTGGTGGAGGTATGGGGATGGTGTGGTAGTGGAGCTGGTGTGGGAGGTGAGGTGACTTGAGTGTTTACCTGACCTTGTCTATTAGTCACACCTGGTCCCCTTCTGACCAGGTGATTTATAATGATAAATACCTGAACAGCACATCTTCCGTGTGTGTGGGTGTGTGTGTGTGTGTGTGTGTAAACGGCTCCTCTACATAACTGTTCCACAATACACAATCCGTCTGTTTCAACACCCACGGAACTTTCCCTTTTATCGACTAACTCTCCAGTAGTGTTAAAGAATAAACCAGACTTCAGTGTTGACCAAAAATATAATACCAAGAGCAGTAGGTGGAGAGGGACTGTGAGCTGCCGAGGGTTATGGACACAAAGTTTGGAGTACCATGTTTACATACGAGGAGATGATGGAGTATGGCTGACAGGGGGAGGTGTAGACAGTGGGAGTGGATAGACGGTGTTGGGAGTCTCTCTCTCTCTCTCTCTCTCTCTCTCTCTCTCTCTCTCTCTCTCTCTCTCTCTCTCTCTCTCTCTCTCGTATTGTGTAGCTAGGATTGTGTAGCTAGGATTGTGTTGCTAGGATTGTGTTGCTAGGATTGTGTTGCTAGGATTGTGTTGCTAGGATTGTGTTGCTAGGATTGTGTTGCTAGGATCACACTTCGAGTCTCACACGAGTCCATCTTCAAACCTTCGTGAATCATTACTAAGTTATCTGTAGTAGGTGATAGGGGTATTTAAGGTGTTTGGTGGAGGGTGTGGCACTGTGTTGTGGAGGGTGTGGCACTGTGTTGTGGAGGGTGTGGCACTGTGTTGTGGAGGGTGTGGCACTGTGTTGTGGAGGGTGTGGCACTGTTATGGAGGGTGTGGCACTGTGTTGTGGAGGGTGTGGCACTGTGTTGTGGAGGGTGTGGCACTGTTGTGGAGGGTGTGGCACTGTCGTGGAGGGTGTGGGAAGGTGACAGGGTGTGGCACTGTGTTGTGGAGGGTTTGGGAAGGTGACAGGGTGTGGCACTGTGTTGTGGAGGGTTTGGGAAGGTGACAGGGTGTGGCACTGTGTGGTGGAGGGTGTGGCACTGTGTGGTAGTGGTAGAGTATAATAGGTGTTGTGGTAGAGGCGGTGTTGACAGTGTTCAATAACCGAGGTGATGGTGTAGTCTCCCTCCAATAATTATCAGCCTCCTCCTCTTCCTTTTACTTCTCCTTCTCCTCCTCCTCCTCCTACTCCTCCTCCTCCTCCTTCTTCTCCTTCTCCTCTTCCTCCTCCTCCTCTCACCACTTCTTCACCTCCACCCACTTGACAAACACCGCCCACATCATTATTACTCACCACCACCACCATCAACACTGTACACACCAACCAACCACCACCATCAACACCATACACAACAGCCAACCACCACCATCAACACCATACACACCAGCCAACAACCACCACCACCACCATCAACACTGTACACACCAACCAACCACCACCATCAACACCATACACAACAGCCAACCACCACCATCAACACCATACACACCAGCCAACAACCACCACCACCACCATCAACACTATACACACCAGCCAACCACCACCATCAACACCATACACACCAGCCAACCACCACCATCAACACCATACACACCAGCCAACAACCACCACCACCATCAACACTATACACACCAGCCAACCACCACCATCAACACCATACACACCAGCCAACCACCACCATCAACACCATACACACCAGCCAACCACCACCATCAACACCATACACACCAGCCAACCACCACCATCAACACCATACACACCAGCCAACCACCACCATCAACACTATACACACCAGCCAACCACCACCATCAACACCATACACACCAGCCAACCACCACTATTAACACCATACACACCAGCCAACCACCACCATCAACACCATACACACCAGCCAACCACCACCATCAACACCATACACACCAGCCAACAACCACCACCACCATCAACACCATACACACCAGCCAACCACACTCATCAACACCATACACACCAGCCAACAACCACCACCACCACCATCAACACCATACACACCAGCCAACCACCACCATCAACACCATACACACCAGCCAACAACCACCACCACCATCAACACCATACACAGAAGCCAACAACCACCACCACCACCATCAACACTATACACACCAGCCAACCACCACCATCAACACTATACACAACGGCCAACCACCACCATCAACACCAGCCAACCACCACCATCAACACCATACACACCAGCCAACCACCACCATCAACACCATACACACCAGCCAACAACCACCATCAACACCATACACACCAGCCAACCACCACCATCAACACCATACACACCAGCCAACAACCACCATCAACACCATACACACCAGCCAACCACCTCCATCAACACCATACACACCAGCCAACCACCTCCATCAACACCATACACACCAGCCAACCACCACCATCAACACCATACACACCAGTCAACCACCACCATCAACACCATACACACCAGCCAACCACCACCATCAACACTATACACACCAGCCAACCACCACCATCAACACCATACACACCAGCCAACCACCACCATCAACACCATACACACCAGCCAACCACCACCATCAACACCATACACACCAGCCAACCACCACCATCAACACCAGCCAACCACCACCATCAACACCATACACACCAGCCAACCACCACCATCAACACCATACACACCAGCCAACCACCACCATCAACACCATACACACCAGCCAACCACCGCCATCAACACCATACACACCAGCCAATCAACACCATACATACCACCACCACCACCATCAACACCATACACACCAGCCAACCACCACCATCAACACCATACACACCAGCCAACCACCACCATCAACACCATACACACCAGCCAACCACCACCATCAACACCATACACACCAGCCAACCACCACCATCAACACCATACACACCAGCCAACCACCACCATCAACACCATACACACCAGCCAACCACCACCATCAACACCATACACACCAGCCAACCACCACCATCAACACCATACACACCAGCCAACCACCACCATCAACACCATACACACCAGCCAACCACCACCATCAACACCATACACACCAGCCAACCACCACCATCAACACCATACACACCAGCCAACCACCACCATCAACACCATACACACCAGCCAACCACCACCATCAACACCATACACACCAGCCAACCACCACCATCAACACCATACACACCAGCCAACCACCACCATCAACACCATACACACCAGCCAACCACCACCACCATCAACACCATACACACCAGCCAACCACCACCATCAACACCATACACACCAGCCAACCACCACCATCAACACCATACACACCAGCCAACCACCACCATCAACACCATACACACCAGCCAACCACCACCATCAACACCATACACACCAGCCAACCACCACCATCAACACCATACACACCAGCCAACCACCACCATCAACACCATACACACCAGCCAACCACCACCATCAACACCATACACACCAGCCAACCACCACCATCAACACCATACACACCAGCCAACCACCACCATCAACACCATACACACCAGCCAACCACCACCATCAACACCATACACACCAGCCAACCACCACCATCAACACCATACACACCAGCCAACCACCACCATCAACACCATACACACCAGCCAACCACCACCATCAACACCATACACACCAGCCAACCACCACCATCAACACCATACACACCAGCCAACCACCACCATCAACACCATACACACCAGCCAACCACCACCATCAACACCATACACACCAGCCAACCACCACCATCAACACCATACACACCAGCCAACCACCACCATCAACACCATACACACCAGCCAACCACCACCATCAACACCATACACACCAGCCAACCACCACCATCAACACCATACACACCAGCCAACCACCACCATCAACACCATACACACCAGCCAACCACCACCATCAACACCATACACACCAGCCAACCACCACCATCAACACCATACACACCAGCCAACCACCACCATCAACACCATACACACCAGCCAACCACCACCATCAACACCATACACACCAGCCAACCACCACCATCAACACCATACACACCAGCCAACCACCACCATCAACACCATACACACCAGCCAACCACCACCATCAACACCATACACACCAGCCAACCACCACCATCAACACCATACACACCAGCCAACCACCACCATCAACACCATACACACCAGCCAACCACCACCATCAACACCATACACACCAGCCAACCACCACCATCAACACCATACACACCAGCCAACAACCACCACCACCACCATCAACACCATACACACCAGCCAACCACCACCATCAACACCATACACACCAGCCAACCACCACCATCAACACCATACACACCAGCCAACCACCACCATCAACACCATACACACCAGCCAACCACCACCATCAACACCATACACACCAGCCAACCACCACCATCAACACCATACACACCAGCCAACCACCACCATCACACAGCAACCACACCATCAACACCATACACACCAGCCAACCACCACCATCAACACCATACACACCAGCCAACCACCACCATCAACACCATACACACCAGCCAACCACCACCATCAACACCATACACACCAGCCAACCACCACCATCAACACCATACACACCAGCCAACCACCACCATCAACACCATACACACCAGCCAACCACCACCATCAACACCATACACACCAGCCAACCACCACCATCAACACCATACACACCAGCCAACCACCACCATCAACACCATACACACCAGCCAACCACCACCATCAACACCATACACACCAGCCAACCACCACCATCAACACCATACACACCAGCCAACCACCACCATCAACACTATACACACCAGCCAACCACCACCATCAACACCATACACACCAGCCAACCACCACCATCAACACCATACACACCAGCCAACCACCACCATCAACACCATACACACCAGCCAACCACCACCATCAACACCATACACACCAGCCAACCACCACCATCAACACCATACACACCAGCCAACCACCACCATCAACACCATACACACCAGCCAACCACCACACAACCATACACACCAGCCACCACCACCATCAACCATACACCAGCCACACCACCAACCACCATCAACACCATACACCACCGCTCAACCACCACCATCAACACATACACCACCAGCCAACCACCACCATCACACCATCACACCATACACACCTAGCCACACCACCACCATCACACCATCACACACCATACACACCACCACCACCACCACAACACCATACACACCAGCCAACCACCCACCATCAACACCATACACACCAGCCAACCACCACCATCAACACCATACACACCAGCCAACCCACCACCATACACACCACCATACAACACCACAGCACCATCAACCAACCACCATCAACACTATACACACCAGCCAACCACCACATCAACACCATACACACCAGCCAACCAACCATCACACCATACACACCAGCCAACCACCACCATCTACACCATACACACCAGCCAACCACCACCATACACACCAGCCAACCACCACCATCAACACTCATACACACCAGCCACCACACCATCACACCATACACACCAACCAACCACCACCATCAACACCATACACACCAGCCAACCACCACCATCAACACCATACACACCAGCCAACCACACCATCAACATACACAAGCACACCACCCCACCATCAACACCATTCACACCAGCCAACCACCACCATCAACACCATACACACCAGCCACACCACAACACCATCACACACCAACACCATACACACCAACCACCACCACCAACACCATACACACCAGCCAACCACCACCATCAACACCATACACACCAGCCAACCACCACCATCAACACCATACACACCAGCCAACCACCACCATCAACACTATACACACCAGCCAACCACCACCATCAACACCATACACACCAGCCAACCACCACCATCAACACCATACACACCAGCCAACCACCACCATCAACACTATACACACCAGCCAACCACCACCATCAACACCATACACACCAGCCAACCACCACCATCAACACCATACACACCAGCCAACCACCACCATCAACACCATACACACCAGCCAACCACCACCATCAACACCATACACACCAGCCAACCACCACCATCAACACCATACACACCAGCCAACCACCACCATCAACACCATACACACCAGCCAACCACCGCCCCTCCTAGGTGAGATGTAAACAAAATATACCTCATGTGGTCTCTCATTGGTCCCAGCTTTCAGGTAAACAAACAGGGAGGCGAGGCGTGAGGGTTGTTTATCTAGCGCTCACCAGGTGTAAACAAAAATATAATTGAGTGTTGGTGTGTTGTGTCTTGTCACCATCATCACCATACTCCCCTGGCGTGGTGATTATAGTGTTTGTCTTCACCATACTACAGCTGTCAACATAAACAACTCTTTATCTTCACTATCAGGTTAAGGGTCGGGGAATTTATTTTGTCTCTTAATTACCACGCTGACATCCCCTCCCCCCTTTGACATCCCCTCCCCCTGACATCCCCTCCCCCTGACATCCCCTCCCCCTTTGACATCCCCTCCCCCTGACATCCCCTCCCCCTTTGACATCCCCTCCCCCTTTGACATCCCCTCCCCTTTTGACATCCCCTCCCCCTGACATCCCCTCCCCCTGACATCCCCTCCCCCTGACATCCCCTCCCCCTGATATTCACGATGTATACAAAATGTCTTATGGGGAGGGAGGGGGTTAATACTAAATAGCTCATAGTTCATCGCCACATAACAGTAAATATCCCATGGGTTCAACGCTGGAGGGACCAGTATTGAACAGGTAGGGTGGGAGGGGAGGGAGGGGTGCCGTGTGGAGGGTGGGAGGGAGGGAGGGGTGCCGTGTGGAGGGTAGGGAGGGAGGGGTGCCGTGTGGAGGGAAGCCATTACCCAGGGGGCCAGGCTGCTTGGCCTTCCTCATGTACAATGCATGGCCTAGTTAGTGGCGCAGCGGGGGGGGGGGGGGGGTAGGAGGGCTGGGGATGAAATTCGACCACTACACTCACCACAATCATCACAACCACCATCACCACCACTACCACCACCATCACCACTACCATCACCACCACAACCACCACCACTACCACCACCACAACCACCACCACTACCACCACCATCACCACTACAACCACCATTGCCACAACAACAACAACCACCACCACCACTACAACCACCATCACCACTACAACCACCATCACCACTACAACCACCATTGCCACAACCACCACCACTACAACCACTATCACCACTACAACCACCATCACCACTACAACCACCATCACCACCACAACCATCATCACCACCACAACCATCATTCCCACAACCACCATCACCACCACAACCATCATCACCACCAAAACCACCAACACCACCACAACCACCATCACCACCACAACCACCATCACCACTGCAACCATCATCACCACTACAACTACCATCGCCACCACCACCATCACCACCATCACCACCACCACCACCATCACCACCACAACCACCAGCACCACCACAACCACCATCATCACCACAACCACCATCGCCACCACAACCACCATCACTACCACAACCACCATCACCACAACCAACTACCATCACCACCACAACCAACCAACATCACCACCACAACCAACCAACATCACCACCACATCCACCATCACAACAACCACCACAACCACCACAACCACCATCATCACCACAACCACCATCATCACCACAACCACCATCGTCACAACCACCAGTCCCACTCACTGTGATAAACCTGATTTAAACCCATCATTAAACCCGTGTTCGTAAGACATTAAAACCCGGTGTTCGTGGCTATCTTACTTGTATCTGGTACTTATGTGTGTGTGTGTGTGTGTGTGTGTGTACTAGAGAACCGGGTAATGATATTTTGTCTTAGGAGAATTTTTGTAGTCGTTTGCTTGGCTTGGCTTTATTTTGGTTGAATCTACGTTGGTTTCGTTGGTTTAGATTAGATTTGGTCAAGTTTAATTAGGTTTAGTTTAGTTTGGATACAGGTTAGGTTAGGTTAGGTTCAGTTTAGTTAGGTTAGGTTAGGTATAGTCGGGATGGATTAGAATAGATAAAATAACACAATAATGTCTCGTGTGTGTTATTCTGTTGTCATGAAGGGTTATAATACACTCAGGCTTTATATATATCCGGCCGTGTAGCCAGTGAGAGCCGGATAGACACCTGAAGTTGCCGGATAGTTCCCCAGTAAACTCTCTACTCCTCTCTTAAATCCGTTTATCTTACATTTTTCCTATTATAATTATTCGTTTTGTCAATGTTCAATTAATGTGGGATAAAATGATCGATTGAAAAACTTATGAAGACGATTTTTTGGTCTTTTTTTATTAATGATCAGTCGTTCAGGTGTACCACAATATATCGTTCAGTCTCTTTTTTTGTCTATTGATAAATTAACGTGAACTGCAGCGTGACTGTGTGAACTAAATAGAGACACAGTGAACGGCGGTACACTATAATTTGGAGCATTTGTTCCCGTAAAGGCTTAATTACCCCAGGACAAGTGTGTGGTACAGATGTGTGTGTGGGACAGGTGTATGTGTGTGTGGTACAGGTGTGTGTGTATGTGTGGGGACAGGTGTATGTGTGTGTGGGACAGGTGTGTGTGTGGGACAGGTGTGTGTGTATGGGGGGGGGACAGGTGTATGTGTGTGTGTGGGACAGGTGTATGTGTGTGTGGGACAGGTGTGTGTATGGTACAGGTGTGTGTATGGTACAGGTATGTTTGTAGGACAGGTGTATGTTTGTGTGGGACAGGTGTGTGTGTGGGGTACAGGTATATTTGTGGGACAGGTGTATGTGTGTGTGGTACAGGTATGTGTGGGATAGGTGTGTGTATGTGTGTGTGGAACAGGTGTGTTGCTGGCCTGTGTTACCTGTCATCTAAAATACACCGAAAAATACATGGAGATTGTATTTAATAATGTTGTATAAAAGGTGAGTATGATTTTGTTAGCGACGTGAGAAATTAATACGGTATCGTAGTTTAGTTTGGACTCAAGAGTAACATCCATCCATCCATCCATCCATCCATCCATACATACATCAGCTCCTCGTAAGATAGTGTTTTCGGGTCAAGTGTTTCAAACGTGACTCACAGACGAATTAAAATTAATGTGACCTAACCTAACCTAACCTAACCAGTGTTGTGATAGTGAGACTTAAACCATGAGAATTAGATCTAATGGTTTAAACCGCCTGTATGTTTTAGTTTAATTTTTAAAACCTCCGATTTAAACCAAGGTTATTATAATGTAGGTGAGATCAGTGGTTCAAACTCGTAGTAAAGGCGTATTTAAACTGTAGACTGACTGGCTCATACGCACTCCAGTCTAATTCAGTGTTTGTATGTTACCTGTGGTTCAGATTCAGTCCAGTTTAAATCAAGGTTGTGTTGTAAATGTGGCTCCAACATCGTAAAAAGCTTTACTCTCTAACTCAGGGTTGTATGTTAGATATCTGTACAGCTTAGGTTAGGTTAGGTTAGGTTAGGTTAGGTTAGGTTAGGGTTTTATCATCAGGTGAAATAAACTAAGGCGTCTAATTTCTTAGGTGATTCCATTTCTTACCCGAGATGTTTTTATCATTATTTTTATTAGTTAATAATGGAAGACGCTTGTATATCTCGTCTCTCTGTTTACCTTGACAAAGCCCGCCGTAAGGGGCAGGTAAACGCCGACAGCTGCTCACATTTCCTAACAACTTCGTCAGCGCTGCAGGTAGATCATGTCAGAGGCTGTGTGAAGGAGATGGTCCTTTGTTAGCCTTTGGAGTGTGTGTGTGTGTGTGTCAGGGGTTTGTCAACTTGATCAAGAGGCATTGTAAACTCTCTTACCGACCTTGTGAACGCAATAGGATCGGCAGTGAGTGATCTCCAATTGAACATTTGAACGCAGTAGGTGCACATTATCCTTGACTCTGTGGACTTATTTTCTTGAACTTTTGAACGTAGAATTTTCGCTATATTTGCTAGTGTAAGATCCTTTGTTGAACATGTTAACGAGTCCTTCAAAGGGATGTGTTTTGTGAGAGAGAGAGAGAGAGAGAGAGAGAGAGAGAGAGAGAGCTATCTTCCTTCTCGGTAATAATAATAAATGGAAAAACTTGGTTAAATCGAAATAGCCATCTTCATCTGTCAAGGCAGTGGTCTTACCCCTCATCTCTACCCCCCCCCCCCCTCTCCCTTCATCCCACCTCCCTCCCCCTCCACCCGTCGTTCCTCTCCCCCTTCTCCTTAACCCCTCCCCTCCGCCTTCCCTCTTCTTTCTCTCCCTCCCTTCCTATCAAATTTTATAATATACAATAATCAGTTTAGGATATCAGAGAGACCTAGTGACGTGTGTGTGTGTGTGTGTGACGTGTATGTGTGTGTGTGTGTGACGTGTGTGTGTGTGTGTGTGTGACGTGTGTGTGTGTGTGTGTGTGACGTGTGTGTGTGTGTGTGTGTGTTATGCTTTCAAGATAACTACATCACCTATTAGTTGTCATCCACTAACTAAGATAACACGACATGTTATCCTCTGGTGAAAATTAGACCCCCGGTATAATAGATTAATTCTTGGTCATTGACTCTGATAAAAGGACTTAGGTTATAAGATATCCCCGGGCTGAATCCTGTAAGCTGATTGGACGAGAGCAGTTAGAAGCACCTTGACGGGGATTGGATGATGGCTCTCTGTCCCCCTGGTGGTGCCTCCTGTAACTACTTCACCATAACACGACCTTCGCCTTACACTATTGACCTGTTATTACCCACATCTTCACTATCAATCAATAATAAAACGATACAAGATACATACATGAATAAATCACGTATAATAGACATAAGGAGAAGAGAAATAGGAGATATGGTAAGAAATAAGTGCTAAAAATCTGTAAATAGGAGTTCAGTAGATTAATGGGAGCTCACATACATACATACATACACTCATAAGACAGATACATGTACACACAAGACAGTTACACACGTACACACACAAGACATTTACACGTACATACATAGACACGTACACATAAAACAAACACAAGTACATACACACACACAAGACAGACACGTACACACACATGTACCTAAACGTTGAGGCAATTATCGACCAGCAGCGGTAAAACGGTAACATCCTGTCTCTTAACCCTGAGTGTGTGTGTGTATAGGTGTGTCTGTCTTGTGTGTATGTGCGTGTGTGTGTACCGTGTGTACCTGTCTTGTGTGTGTGTATGTGTACCTGTGTGTGCGTACGTGTGTGTGTATACGTGTGCCTGCCTTGTGTGTGTATGCATGTTTGTTGTATGTGTACGTGTCTGACACTCATTCTCTGTCACACACACACACACACACAGAGGTACACACACACACACACAGAGGTACACACACACACACACACACAGAGGTACACACACACACACACACACACAGAGGTACACACACACACACACACACAGGTACACACACACACAGAGGTACACACACACACACACACACACACACAGCCAAACCTCTCTCGTGGGGTTGAGTCAGTAAGAGTGTCGTAAGAAGGTGGAAAGTGCGATTAAAGTCGGTAGTTGAGCTGTTAACGTGACCATAACTACCATTCTTTGTCAGTGATCCTGTGTGAATGTTGTGGGGGTTGTGAATGTTGGTGAGGAGTTGTGAATGTTGTGAGGTTGTGAATGTTGTAAATCATTTTTAATTAATATGTAAATTATTTGTAAATCATCTGTAAATGAATAAAAAAATCATTTGTAAATAATGTGTAAATAATTATATAACTTGTAAATCATAAAAAAATTCATCGTTATCTCGACCCCATTTACAACCAACGACAAATGTAGCTACAGCCGTAAAAAAACAACAAACAACAAAACACAACATTCGTTCATTAATTCATTTCTCAATAAAACCGCGAGAGAGGAAATACGCATTTTCTCCCCCTGGTCGTGCTGCGTATAGTAAGTCACGTCCAATTGCTCTACGCTTCTGTTACTTCATTCATTATCATTATTTTTTTTTAGCCGATGGGTTGCAAATGGTAGAATCAGGTTGCAATTATCGTTGGGTGCGGTGGGGTGGGGTGGGGTGGGGTGGGGGGTTTTATGTCCAGAATGTGTTATTGTTGAGGGTGTGTGATTGTGGTGGGGGCATGGTTGTTAATTGTGGTTGTTGTGGTTGTTGGTGGTGGTGATGGTTATAGGATCTCTTTTTCTCTCTCTCTCTCTCTCTCTCTCTCTCTCTCTCTCTCTCTCTCTCTCTCTCTCTCATACCTTGTAAATGCGGTTGTAATAATGGTGTAAATGACTCCATACTTCTGGCAACATGAAGACAACACCCAAAGTAAATAAGTAAACAACTTTAACCATTTACATACAAATTTACACGGATCTGAAATGTATGTAATTGCGTTTGGTAATAGCTGTAAATTTACATATATGTACACATGTGTAAATTGCAGCTATGTACGCTTACTGCCGAGACAAAACACACGACTACGCTTTTTATTAATTTATGGATCATTTACATAAATTTACAAGATTTACGTGAAACCTGTATAAGCGGACTTACTTCCTTTGTTAGTTAATGCGTTGTAAAAATAAAGAATTATGTTGAAATAAATTGAAGATATATTTACATGTGTGTGTGTGTGTATGTGTGTGTGTGTGTAGGTAAAGTGTGATCGTTCTGGTGTTGGTGATTTTCATGTGTACGTATTATGTGTATTGGTGTACAGAGAGAGAGAGAGAGAGAGAGAGAGAGAGAGAGAGAGAGTCACAAACATACAGAAAAAGAGAGACAGACAGATAGACAGACAGACAGACAGACAGATAAAGAAACAGACAAACAGAGCGCTAGACGCCCCCTCCCAGCCATCGAACAGGGTGAAGTAGCTAGGACGATGTTATTGTTGCTGGGAGCCAAATATCGGACCGGCTTACGGTAAAAATCAACACACACGCTTCGCTGTTAACACCAAGTTGGGATCGCTAATTTAAAGTTTGAAATTAATTAAACAAGGAAATTATGAGAAGAATAGAGAGTTAACTTAGTAAACTCTACCTGTGTTGGGTCTGTGGAGTGTTATTGTTGTTGTTATTGTTGTTGTTGTTATTGTTATTGATATTATTGTTGTTATTGTTCATTATTGTTATTGTTGTGTACCCCAACTAGCCCCCATCACTGTACCCCCACCAGCCCCCATCACTGTACCCCCACCAGCCCCCACCACTGTACCCCCACCAGCCCCAATCACTGAACCCCCACTAGCCCCCACCACTGTACCCCCACCAGCCCTCACCACTGTACCCCCACCAGCCCCCACCACTGTTCCCCACCAGCCCCCACCACTGTACCCCCACCAGCCCCCACCACTGTACCTCCACCAGCCCCCATCACTGTTCTCCCACCAGCCCCCACCACTTTAACTCCACCAGCCCTCACCACTGTACCCCCACCAGCCCTCACCACTGTACCCCCACCAGCCCTCACCACTGTACCTCCACCAGCCCCCACCACTGTACCCCCACCAGCCCCCACCACTGTACCCCCACCAGCCCCCACTACTGTAACCCCCACCAGCCCCCACCACTGTACCCCCACCAGCCCTCACCACTGTACCTCCACCAGCCCCCATCACTGTTCCCCCACCAGCCCCCACCACTGTACCTCTACCAGCCCCCATCACTGTTCCCCCACCAGCCCCCACCACTTTAACCCCACCAGCCCTCACCACTGTACCCCCACCAGCCCCAACCACTGAACCCCCACTAGCCCCAACCACTGTGTCTACACCTGCATTAAAAAAATATGCGGAGGAAATGAGAGAGAAAAGAATAATAACAGAGGTCGAGGATAAAGACAGGCATAATATAACTGATAAATGACAGACATAAAGGAACGACTGGAATAATTTCGTTTTAAAGTAGACCTATCTTATGATCATACATAGACCTATAGTTATGGTCATATAGTAAGCCTATAGTTACAGATGCAACTACGATGAGTGTATTACATAATTAGGTGACATCATCAAGGAGAGAGAGAGAGAGAGAGAGAGAGAGAGAGAGAGAAGAAGAAACAAGAAGAGAAGGAAGGAAAGAAAAGAAGAGGGCAGCTTGTTCCACCACACCCAACACACACATTATATAAAGTGTCACAAACCTTTTTTTTCACTCTGTATTTTAATAGTTCAAAAAACACAAACACACAATCGACGATTCTAATCCACAATTGTGTTTTTTTTTTTGGTTGGGGGAACATTGTGATTTCAGGCGGTTGTTTTCACTGTGTTTTTTTTTTTTTTTAGTGGTGAAATGAACGTAATTGCAGAGAAGTTGAATAGTTGTCGGTCAGGTTGATGAGGTTACATACCTGTAATTCTCTGAGTGTTGGCTTGTAACTCTGGCTATCTGGCCTCCATGCTTACTGCTGTGTGGGTGAACTTATTGTGGGTGTTTTTAGGTAATGTGTTTTTTGTGTGTGTGGGTAGGTTTTGTGTGTGTGTGTGTGTGTGTGTGTGTGTGTGTGTGTGATCTATGTATGTATGTATGTATGTATGTATGTATGTATGTGTAACAGTAGATATCCGTAATCAAGAAATATACGTAAGATATTTCCTCAAACATTCAGTCTTCAGTAATCTTTAACTCACTCTGGAATCTCTTAAAGTCACCTAAAAGCCTTAAGAGTTACGAGTATTATCTAAAATACGTGATGATTTCTACCTTTATTTACTGGAGGAGTGAATGGGTGAAGCAGTGTGTGGGGTGGTTAGTGCAGCTGGACCGAGTTAGTCTGGCAGGTGGTGAGAGCAGCTGCACCTGTCAATATTTACAGACAGTATTTACGAGAATTTTAGACAAGAACCGCTTAAGGGACAGAAGGAATGGAAAATGGTGTTGACCCCAAGAGCTGAACACTAAACCACACTGTGGAGGATCATGTGAAATCAGCAGCTGCACGGTATACATTATGTGTGTGTGTGTATATATGTATATGTGTGTATTTATGTATATGTGTGTGTTGGTTCACATACAGTAGGGGTCAGGTACACACACTGGTGATGAATGTACAAGTCATGCATCAGCTGATATACTGGCTGGGCGTTTGTTCATATTGACAGTTATGGCGCTGGGTCATAAACCATAATGGTGTAGGGTAATGGTGCACGGGGAGGCTGGACCTGACCCTCGTTATTAGTGGGGCTGTGTCTAGGTCACTGTGGCAGGGTGTGTGTGGTAGTGAGGTCACGTATTTTTTTTATTAATAAGTATTTATCATCACTCAAGTGGTCTCTCAAGGGCGTGGGATCCTGACCTTGAGCACTGACTGACCTTAGTGATGACCTGTTAACAGTATGGCCCTTGAGGTACCGCCGGCCCTCAGCCATTAAAGTGGGTGATGGTCTGGGCACGAATGGGTGGGCGCCACCTTTTTGTGGCGGCCTGAGTCTCTCGGATCCCACCCAACACTTCATCACCCAGCCCAGGGACTTTCTTGACCAGCCAGCCATGAACCTAACCTAACCCAGGTAACGTTTGGGTTGTTAATCTTCAGGTGAAATAAGCTATGGGAGACTAATCCTCAGGTGATCCGATTACAGTTGTTATTAATGGATGTCTCTATTACCTGCATCATTTACCACCAACCCAAAAGATTTTATTATCGTTCAAACATTTTTTTTTTATATTAGCGACACAAAGTTATGTTTATTGTTTAGTGGTGTTATGTTGTTCCTCCCTTGAACAGGTATGTCTGCCCTGTAATTAGTGGGTGTTGCCCCTATACTCCTCCCTTCCTCCCTATATTATGGCTTCAACTCCCTTCTTCCCTCCTCCTCCTCCTCCCTATGTCATAGCTCTTCCCTTCTCCCTTACTCCTTCATCTCCCTCTGTCTGTATTATGGTCTTCTCCTCCTCCCTATTTCTCCTCTCTTCCTTCCTCCCTACACCCTTACTCCTCCTCCTCTTCCCTCCTCCCTACACCCTTACTCCTCCTCCTCCTCCTCCTCTTCCCTCCTCCCTACACCCTTACTCCTCCTCCTCCTCCTCCTCCTCTTCCCTCCTCCCTACACCCTTACTCCTCCTCCTCCTCCTCCTCTTCCCTCCTCCCTACACCCTTACTCCTCCTCCTCCTCCTCCTCTTCCCTCCTCCCTACACCCTTACTCCTCCTCCTCCTCCTCCTCCTCTTCCCTCCACCCTTACTCCTCCTCCTCCTCCTCCTCCTCTTCCCTCCACCCTTACTCCTCCTCCTCCTCCTCCTCTTCCCTCCTCCCTACACCCTTACTCCTCCTCCTCTTCCCTCCTCCCTACACCCTTACTCCTCCTCCTCCTCCTCCTCTTCCCTCCTCCCTACACCCTTACTCCTCCTCCTCCTCCTCCTCCTCCTCCTCCTCCTCTTCCCTCCTCCCTACACCCTTACTCCTCCTCCTCTTCCCTCCTCCCTACACCCTTACTCCTCCTCCTCCTCCTCCTCTTCCCTCCTCCCTACACCCTTACTCCTCCTCCTCCTCCTCCTCTTCCTCCTCCTCTTCCCTCCTCCCTACACCCTTACTCCTCCTCCTCCTCCTCCTCCTCCTCTTCCCTCCTCCCTACACCCTTACTCCTCCTCCTCCTCCTCCTCCTCTTCCCTCCTCCCTACACCCTTACTCCTCCTCCTCTTCCCTCCTCCCTACACCCTTACTCCTCCTCCTCTTCCCTCCTCCCTACACCCTTACTCCTCCTCCTCCTCCTCCTCCTCCTCCTCCTCTTCCCTCCTCCCTACACCCTTACTCCTCCTCCTCCTCCTCCTCCTCTTCCCTCCTCCCTTCACCCTTACTCCTAATCCTCTTCCCTCCTCCCTCCACCCTCACTCCTCCTCCTCCTCCTCTTCCCTCCTCCTCCTCCTCTTCCCTCCTCCCTATACCCTTACTCCTCCTCCTCCTCCTCCTCCTCCTCTTCCCTCCTCCCTACACCCTTACTCCTCCTCCTCCTCCTCTTCCCTCCTCCTCCTCCTCCTCCTCTTCCCTCCTCCTCCTCCTCCTCCTCTTCCCTCCTCCCTACACCCTTACTCCTCCTCCTCCTCCTCCTCCTCCTCCTCCTCTTCCCTCCTCCCTTCACCAGCATGACCTCTCTTTAGCCATTAGTCTCAGCACAGTTTTAAGGTCATTTTTCACCCACCAATTTTATACCAATTAAAACAAATGATAATCAGTATGAACCTCAGTGAATCGAAGCTTTGGATTCGGATTCACATAAGGGTTCGGTACAGGAGTTTTGTTCCTGAAATGAGGATTCAAAAATGTATCTGTTTAAGGTAGAGTCTCAGTGTGATTTGGATGCCATAGTGAGTGTTTACTTGTTGTGTTTTGGCTCGGTTGTTTATTTTAGGAGGTTGGGTTAGGTTAGGTTAGGTTACATTAGGTTGGGTTAGGTTAGATTAGATTAGGTTAGGTTAGATTAAATCGTCAATCACCAAAATAGGAATCGTTTAAGTTGCATGTACAGTAATTGACAGGACCAGTGTTGTGGTCAGGAGGTGTGTCTGTCCGCTGTCTCCGTCTAGCCGCTGTGGAAGTGACAGGGAACAGACAGGCGAGAGAGACGTGTCGTTACTGTCCAACAAGTTCTTTATCTTTTCTGTACCGCGTCTACCGGTGTGTGTGTGTGTGTGTGTGTGTGTGTGTGTGTGTGTGTGTGTGTGTGTGTCAACCTTCTCACTTAATTTACCTCTCTCTCTCTCTCCCCTGTCTTCCACTTATCATCATCATCCCCTCACTTCCTCATTCTCCATTCCTCTCTATTTCTCTCTCCCTTCCTCCCTCTTCTCTCCCTCCCTCCTTCCCTCCCTCCTTCCCTCCCCTCTCTCCCTCCTTCCCTCCCCTCTCTCCCCACTCCCTCTTTTCCATTATACCTTATCAGTCATCATTTCCCCATAACCTCCTCACCTAGTCCACATTCCTCTCCATTCTACCCCTTCCACAACCCTCTCTCACCCCCACCCTTCCACAACCCCCTCTCACCCCCACCCTTCCACAACCCCCTCCTCCCCCCTCTCACCCCCACCCTTCCACAACCCCCTCTCACCCCCACCCTTCCACAACCCCCTCCTCCCCCACCCTTCCACTACCCCCTCCATCTCCACTAATAGGGACTGTGTGTGTGTGTGTGTGTGTGTGTGTGTGTGTTAAGCATAGTTGCGGTGGTACTGTTGTGGCAGCAGAGTTACATGGCTCGTGCAGGTGATGACTCTGTGGCTCTCTGGCTTCCCTTCTTCTTGACCGCCGCCCCTCACCACCCAGGGGGGAGGACGGGGTTGGTAGTGGTAGTGGTGGTGAGGGTCGTGGTTACTCTCAGCAGGTATCGGACCCCTACCTTTTTTTATGCACCTATTCTTCCCTCACACACACAGACACTCACACACACACACGAGTGCCGCACGTTACCCAAAGGTCTGGATTAACCTGGTCTCGCCTTTTTTTACACTTCCTGATGGGCAAACACGTAAAGGTTCCTCTTACCTTGTTTGCTTATCTCCTATAAATATTTTGTTTACAGTAGGTCAGGTGGACATGCTTTTATCTTACAATTGTCTGGTTTCATCAGATTTACACCTTGTTTACACGGAATAATGCTGATACAGCGTTTTGTTTACAGTCTTATATGTGGTTTCTTGTTTACATTTTATACTCTGTTACATGTTGTGGAATTGTTTACATAAAAGAATAGTGATACATTTTTTATACCGACACATCTTGTTTACAATTGGTCAGTATGAACACATTTTGTTCGGCGTTTATTTGATCTTGTGTTGTTTACAGTGGGGGTATGTGGACACTCTTTGTTTACAGTGGGGGTATGTGGACACTTTGTTTACAGTGGAAGTATGTGGACACTTTGTTTACAGTGGGGGTATGTGGACACTCTTTGTTTACAGTGGAAGTATGTGGACACTCTTTGTTTACAGTGGGGGTATGTGGACACTCTTTGTTTACAGTGGGGGTATGTGGACACTCTTTGTTTACAGTGGGGGTATGTGGACACTCTTTGTTTACAGTGGGGGTATGTGGACACTCTTTGTTTACAGTGGGGGTATGTGGACACTCTTTGTTTACAGTGGGGGTATGTGGACACTCTTTGTTTACAGTGGGGGTATGTGGACACTCTTTGTTTACAGTGGGGGTATGTGGTCACTCTTTGTTTACAGTGGGGGTATGTGGACACTCTTTGTTTACATTATTGTATCTTATTGTAAGTGGTAACATTGTACCTTTTGTCATTATAAGTAGGAACATTGTATCTCTCATTGTAAGTAGCGACAATACCTTTTCCTCTTGTCACATTTAATTAAGTGCTTATTGTCACGCAGGTGATATTTGTACTGACCAGTTTTACCTTTGAGGAAGTTAATACAGTAGTGTGTGATAGTCAAGTCTGATAATTACGGAGCCAGGTGGAAATAATTACTTGATTTGGATCACATGAAGATTAACCACCCCAGCTTATTTCACCTGCCTGGGATGTTAGCGTTAGGTTAGGTTAATCTAAGCAGGGGGGTTAATCTTCAGGTGATTATGTTTATTTTGGTGTATATAGAGTTGTGTATATCGGTGTCTGTTTGTTCAGAAATTAATTGTATGCTTGTGAATAATTAATCTTAAGGAATAAACAGCACAGGGACAGGTGAACCAGGTTTAGTTGTCTCATTAATTCACCCAGACGCCTCGCTCACCTGCCAGATATTGAAGATATTTGGAGGAAACTTTTAGGAGTTAAATTATATCGTTATTGGTGTATTAATGTTTTTGGTGCGGTGGCTGAGTGGATACAGCACTTTATTTCCGTTTTATGGGTTGTTGGTTCGTGTCTGGGGCACCCTAAAGCTATCCAGATGTGAATGGGTACCTAATGTTGCAGTTTGGGAAGTGGTGATGGTTGAGTGCAGTGCCGGTGACTCTGTCATCTTGTATACCGAAGGTTTAGTGTAGGAGTGTGCTGTGTGTACTGTCACTACCGGGTGTGTGGTGCCAGTGTACAGTACCTGGAGTATAGCAATTACCCGCCTCATTTGGACCTGTCGACAGTGTTGGGTAATGATAACAACATTTTAGTTGTATTAACGTTAGATAACGCCTGGCCGTCATGGCAGTGTACTGTATAATAACATCCAGTCTTGCTGTTAACACTCATTTACCCAAGACAATTTGACACTAATTAAGGTCATTACTTGTATTTATTTATTCAATCCAACGCTAATTATACATAGAAGTAAATAACTCGTGCGAGTGTGTGTGTGTTGTTGTTGCTGGCGTCACACCTGGTGTTGTCACGGCTGAGTCACACCTGGTGATGACAGCAGGTGTAAGTGGCTGTAAATTTATCATAAGTGTTGTAGTGAAGGAAGAGTTATTACTGTTTACCGTTGTGGTCTATCGCAGTCTCTCATCGCTTTAATCAAAAGTTGGCAAATTCACTTTTAATGTCAGTTCACGTATCAGATTTCACCTCGAAAGGGTTGATGAAATTTGTTCTTTTTTAAATGTTCTACGGAAGTGAACAAATGATGCTGAAAGTTCTTTGTTTATATTCCTGTACTACACCTTAACTTCCCTTAAAAGTTATTAAGTTAACTTTTGATATCAGTTCAAGTATTGAGGGATAAGTCTAGTTTGTTCATCTTAAAGTGTTCAGTAGAAGTGAACAAATCACGTGTAGCGCCGTGTTCTACTCACATCCCTAAATCAAAAACTTTTCACATTTCCATGAATTTTGAGCACAGCGGCGAGGGTCGTAAATCTGCCGGCGTGGTGCGTCTCGTAAACCGGGATTAATTACGTGTTAAAGGCAGATTCCTTTTCTGTTTTTTGGGGGAAGGAATTTAATATTGTGGAGCATAAGGAGCATTAGATTTATCTCAGTGCTGTGAGAACCTAGCCAGTGATTTTTGTTAAGATAATGTCGGCGTGACGAGAGGTAGAGGGGGGTGCGTGACGAGAGGTAGAGGGGGGGTGCGTGACGAGAGGTAGAGGGGGGTGTGTAACGAGAGGTAGAGGGGGGTGCGTGACGAGAGGTAGAGGGGGTGCGTGACGAGAGGTAGAGGGGGGTGTGTGACGAGAGGTAGAGGGGGGTGGCTAACGAGAGGTAGAGGGGGGTGCGTGACGAGAGGTAGAGGGGGTGTGTGACGAGAGGTAGAGGGGGGTGTGTAACGAGAGGTAGAGGGGGGTGTGACGAGAGGTAGAGGGGGGTGCGTGACGAGAGGTAGAGGGGGTGCGTGACGAGAGGTAGAGGGGGGTGTGTGACGAGAGGTAGAGGGGGGTGTGTGACGAGAGGTAGAGGGGGGGGTGCGTGACGAGAGGTAGAGGGGGGTGTGTAACGAGAGGTAGAGGGGGGTGCGTGACGAGAGGTAGAGGGGGTGCGTGACGAGAGGTAGAGGGGGGTGTGTAACGAGAGGTAGAGGGGGTGTGTGACGAGAGGTAGAGGGGGGTGTGTAACGAGAGGTAGAGGGGGGTGTGTAACGAGAGGTAGAGGGGGGTGTGTGACGAGAGGTAGAGGGGGGTGTGTGACGAGAGGTAGAGGGGGTGCGTGACGAGAGGTAGAGGGGGGTGCGTGACGAGAGGTAGAGGGGGGTGTAACGAGAGGTAGAGGGGGGTGTGACGAGAGGTAGAGGGGGGTGCGTGACGAGAGGTAGAGGGGGGTGCGTGACGAGAGGTAGAGGGGGGGTGCGTGACGAGAGGTAGATGGGGGTGCGTGACGAGAGGTAGAGGGGGGTGCGTGACGAGAGGTAGAGGGGGGTGCGTGACGAGAGGTAGAGGGGGGTGCGTGACGAGAGGTAGAGGGGGGGTGCGTGACGAGAGGTAGAGGGGGGTGTGTGACGAGAGGTAGAGGGGGGTGTGTGACGAGAGGTAGAGGGGGGTGTGTGACGAGAGGTAGAGGGGGGTGCGTGACGAGAGGTAGAGGTGGGTGCGTGACGAGAGGTAGAGGGGGGTGTGTGACGAGAGGTAGAGGGGGGTGCGTGACGAGAGGTAGAGGGGGGTGCGTGACGAGAGGTAGAGGGGGGTGCGTGACGAGAGGTAGAGGGGGGTGTGTAACGAGAGGTAGAGGGGGTGCGTGAAGAGAGGTAGAGGGGTGTGTGACGAGAGGTAGAGGGGGGTGTGACGAGAGGTAGAGGGGGTGCGTGACGAGAGGTAGAGGGGAGGTGTGTGACGAGAGGTAGACGGGGGTGCGTGACGAGAAGTAGAGGGGGGTGCGTGACGAGGTAGAGGGGATGCGTGACGAGAGGTAGAGGGGGGTGCGTGACGAGAGGTAGAGGGGGTGCGTGACGAGAGGTAGAGGGGGGTGCGTGACGAGAGGTAGAGGGCGGCGTGTGACGAGAGGTAGAGGGGGGTGTGACGAGAGGTAGAGGGGGGTGCGTGACGAGAGGTAGAGGGGAGGTGTGTGACGAGAGGTAGAGGGGGGTGTGTGACGAGAGGTAGAGGGGGGTGTGTGACGAGAGGTAGAGGGGGTGCGTGACGAGAGGTAGAGGGGAGGTGTGTGACGAGAGGTAGAGGGGGGTGCGTGACGAGAAGTAGAGGGGGGGTGCGTGACGAGAGGTAGAGGGGGGTGTGTAACGAGAGGTGGAAGGGGGTGTGTAACGAGAGGTAGAGGGGGGTGTGTGAAGAGAGGTAGAGGGGGGTGTGTAGCGAGAGGTAGAAGGGGGTGCGTGACGAGAGGTAGAGGGGGGGGGGTGTAACGAGAGGTAGAAGGGGGTGCGTGACGAGAGGTAGAGGGGGGTTGTGTGACGAGAGGTAGAGGGCGGCGTGTGACGAGAGGTAGAGGGTGGGGGGACAGTGCATGTGCTTGGTGGAGTCAGCCTGGAGGGAGTGACACCTTCTCTGGCTCACCTACAGTAGATGGCTCTCGCTCTTTACCCTCTTGGTCCAGTTGTCTTACGTCACAATTTTCTCTCAGATGTAACGAATTTCTTCCAGTAAATAACGCGCTTTTCTTGGTCAAATAACGTCTGTCTTAGGAACTTCTTCGTCAAATAACGTATGTCTTAGGCATTTCTTGGTCAAATAACGTCTGTCTTAGGCACTTCTTCGTCAAATAACGTCTGTCTTAGGCACTTCTTCGTCAAATAACGTCTGTCTTAGGCATTTCTTGGTCAAATAACGTCTGTCTTAGGAACTTCTTGGTCAAATAACGTCTGTCTTGGAACTTCTTCATCAAATAACGTCTGTCTTAGGAACTTCTTCGTCAAATAACGTCTGTCTTAGGAACTTCTTCGTCAAATAACGTCTGTCTTAGGAACTTCTTCGTCAAATAACGTCTGTCTTAGGAACTTCTTGGTCAAATAACGTCTGTCTTAGGAACATCTTCGTCAAATAACGTCTGTCTTAGGCACTTCTTCGTCAAATAACGTCTGTCTTAGGAACTTCTTCGTCAAATATCGTCTGTCTTAGGCACTTCTTCGTCAAATAACGTCTGTCTTAGGAACTTCTTCGTCAAATAACGTCTGTCTTAGGAACTTCTTCGTCAAATAACGTCTGTCTTAGGAACTTCTTGGTCAAATAACGTCTGTCTTAGGCACTTCTTGGTCAAATAACGTCTGTCTTAGGAACTTCTTGGTCAAATAACGTCTGTCTTAGGCACTTCTTGGTCAAATATCGTCTGTCTTAGGAACTTCTTGGTCAAATAACGTCTGTCTTAGGCACTTCTTGGTCAAATAACGTCTGTCTTAGGAACTTCTTGGTCAAATAACGTCTGTCTTAGGCACTTCTTGGTCAAATATCGTCTGTCTTAGGAACTTCTTCGTCAAGTCAAATAACGTCTGTCTTAGGCACTTCTTGATCAAATAACATCTGTCTTAGGCACTTCTTCGGCAAATAACGCCTTTTTTGTAACATTTTTCTTCGGAGCACTTAAGAGGTCTCTGCTAAGTTCATCCTTCAGTCATGGGCGAATCAACAGTAATAAGTGGAAACTCTTCATAACCTCTTTGGTCACTTTGTTTCATTAGTCTTTATAAAGTGTACAAAATGATGCTTCTGGTCTGCGTATTTCACCATAAAAAAAAACAACATATTGTTGGTTAGGTGAAGATAATGAAGGCAGATAACATCACCCGGGTATAGTTACGTGATAAAACACATTACGTTTAGCCTTTCTGGAGGATTACAGAGAGGCGGTATTGACACACCTGACGCTAGTAGTTGGCAATACTGGTATACCTGACCACTGCAACACTGGTACACCTGACCTCTACAACACTGGTACACCTGACCACAACAACACCTGACCTATGTTCTTTGGTGGAGCCAGGTATATACGCCAGGTCTGGACTATAACATTTATGCCGTCTCCACTGATTTGGTCACACGGGCCAAGTCACAAAAGCCGAGTTTTACCTGAAGCCGTTTTATCTGAAGCCGAGTTTTACCTGAAGCCGAGTTTTACCTGAAGCCGAGTTTTACCTGAAGCCGAGTTTTACCTGAAGTTTATTGTTGAAACTTTTTTAGTGGAAATCTCTTTTTAGTTTTAATTTTTTGTTGTCAGGAATATTTTTTTTTTTTGGCTCATAGGTTCTTAGTTTTTAAAAGTTCCTTCAATAGAAAGTATTCCAGTAAGATTTATTTCAAATTTTATTTTTTCAGAAGAAAGTTTTTCAGTCTTACTCTCAGTGCTACAGACCCAGCCTCTCATTAACCGGCCTATCGTCACTACTATGGACTGATGGCATCTTGTCCAAAGTGGTGAAACGACCTCCACGGTTAGGGATAAAACTGTCAAGGATGAAACGAGGTTAAACCCGAGGGAAAAACGTCAAAAATGGGGGGGAAAAGGTGGTCAAAATAGGAAAAAATGACCAATATGGGGAAAACCGTCTAATCTGTGGAAAATACGGCCAACATGGGGAAAATACGGCCAGAAAGTGGAGGAAACGGCCAAGAAGGGGAAACGACGGCCAAAATGGGGAGAAAACGGCCAAAATGGGGAGAAAGGCGTCCAAAATGGGGAAAATCGCGTTTATGTAGACAAAAATAGGAAAAAATACTTAAATGGGGAAAATGCGTCCAATTTGCTTGAAAACAAATCCAGACTGGGGGAAATCAAGTCATCAAAGGGGGAATTCCCGTCCAAATTGGGGAAAACATGTCACCTAAATGGGTAACTCCCGTCCAAAAGGAAGGGCACATGTCCTGAGTGAAGAAAAAATATATGCACAGTGGAAAAGCCTTCACGAACGTGGTGGACCCACACTCACTGCCTTCCATTTACTAAAACAACACAGGGAATGAAGGTAGTGGTGAGGGGAGGGGGGGGGAGGGGAGGTAGTGAGGGGAATATTGTGGTGGGGAAGGGTGGAGAGAAAGTAATGGGGGATGGTGGAGGGGAACAGAGAAAGGTAATAGGGGGTGGGAGGAGAGGATAGGGAGGGAGGTTGTGGGGAGATGGTGGTGGAGGGGAACAGAGAAAGGGGGGAAGAGGTTGGTGGAAAGGGAGGAGGTAGTGGGGAAAGGAGGAAGGGAAGGTGGTGGAGGAACCTAACCTGTGTACTGGGTGTAGTGGCCAGTACTATATGAACACGAGGCAGTCACCCAGTCATCTAGTCACCCACCCAGTCAGTCAATTAGCCACCCAGTCAGTCAGTCAGCCGGTCAGTCAAACATCCAGTCAGTCAATCAGTCAACCAGTCAGTCAACCAATAATCCACCCAGTCAACCAGGTACCCAGTCTGTCAGCCAACCAGTCGGCCAGTCAGTCAGTTTCATATTATACTTTTCACGTGATAAATTATTTGGTGCTTGAAATATATAAAATCTGTGTAGTGAAATGTTGTTTATGGCTTCTAAAAATATATATGTGAGTTTGGCTTCAGCAAGAAAATTATGGAACTTGTTATTATTATTATTATTATTATTATTATTATTATTATTATTATTGTAGTAGTAGCAGTATTGTTGATGTCATTATTTATATTCTTCTGTTCTTTCCACGATTGTTTATTCACCTTTATTTATACTCCCTAAATTATCACTCTTTCTCATCTATCCATTTTATTCTTTCTATTTGCTATTCTCTTTCGTGTTTTGAATTTATACGACACAATGGGTTATTTTGCATTATAATGAAGGTAATGCCGAGGTCTTTGGTGTCGTCAGTGATATATAACGACGAATTTATACCTACAGCGATAAGTAGTTAAGTGTACCTGTTGTAAAGGTGAGCTGTGTAGGATAAGTGCTTTGGTGTGTGTGTGTGTGTGTGTGTGTATATCTACCTATAATTTGTATATATTGGTATAAGGTTAGATTTAGTCAACGTTTTTTTCAGTCATGTTTTATATCCAGGTACAAATACAAGGTAATGTTTAGGTAGTGATTATAGCAGGTAATTATAGTCAGTGTTTTGTTATACACACCTGACTGTGTTATTACCATGAGGTTAAACTACACACCTCGTTTATCATAGGGTTGTTAGTGTGTCGTCAGCTCCACACCCCTCTCGCCCCTCTCACTCACCCCCCCAACCCACTCCCTCTCACTTACACTCCCTTTCACTTACACTCCCTTTCACTTATACTCCCCCTTTCACTTACACCCTCTTTCACTACACCTCCCACTCCTTCTTATTTACACCTCCCACTCACACCACCCTCCCACTCCTTATTTACACCTACCACTCACACCATCTCTCACACCCACTCACCCTAATTAACCTTTTCCTCACCCCACCTCACCCCTCCCTCTCATCTCACCCCCACTAACTTATTCTACCACCCCTCTCACTCAGCTCCCCCACTCAATCCCTCTCCTAAACACAACATTCACAACCCCAGTAAGAAAAACCGTGAATTACAATCTTCAAAAGTTCTTAAGTTTAAATTTTTCTCGTAAATGGAGATGAAACAAAACACAACTCTGATTTAAGTCAAAAACATGAAATTAAAATCCAAAATGGCGTCAGAATTACACCAAGACTTTATCTTAACTAGTTAGTGGCAATTGGGAGTTTGTAGATGTTATTAGCCGGTGGATTGGTGGTGTTGGTGTGGTGGTTGTGGTAGTAATTATGGTGGTGGTGTGAGGTAGTAGTGTGGTAGTAAGGGTGGTGGTGGTGTGGTTGTGGTAGTAAATGTGGTGGTGGTTTCGTGGTGTGGCAGTGATGGTATTGTGGTAGTGGTGATGGCGTTGTGGTAGTGGTGGCGTTATGGTGTTCGTGATGGCGTTTTTGTGGTAGTGGCGTTATGGTGGAGCTGTGGTAGTGACCTGGCCGCCATCACAGCAAGGAGTGGCCTCATCCTTCACCACTGACGCCTAATTCTTACCCTCACTCCTCCACACACACTTCCCTAAAACGCCAGACGTACTCAGGGGCACTCGTGTTCGCCCTGACAGCCGCTGATGAACAAGGCGGGTTATCGTCTCGACCAATCACGCGTGACCCTGAGCCTTCAAGGGATTATGTCAGCCAATCAAGGGGGACTTAAAGAAAAATAGCCAATCTCTTCTTTTGGTTGGTCTGGGGAATTGGTTGGTTTGTTTGGTTGTGATTTGGTTAGCGGGATTGTTTGTCACTTCTAAGCGATTGTGGTTCCTTGTCCAATCAGTTTGCGCTGCTGCTGCTATGATATTGGCCAATCATATAGCGCTTCGCTATATTGGTAAATCACCTTGGCCAATTAGCTATCGGTACGGCGACGTTAGCAGACACCTTGGCCAATCAAATCTCCTCTTCGCTGCAGTCGTAATCATCTTGGCCAATCAGCTCCCGCTACGCTGCAATAGTCATTACCTCGACCAATGAGCCGTAGCCCAGCAAGGTAATAATCTCCCTGGCCATTCAGCGGCTGCCAGCAAAGAGGGATTATGATGCTCCACCAATCAGGAAGCTTTAAACGAGGGTGATTATCATATCCGACCAATCAGGAAAGAGATTACATGGGCCGTCAGACACCTTGAAGATTCTCAGCCGCTTGTAAGATCATTTCCTCATCTCAGTATAATGAAGTACGTGTATGTATGTATGTACGTATGTATGTATGTATGTATGTAACCATGATAACATATTTCTTGGATTAATAGGAGTATGTGCCTATTATATTCTTAACTAATAAGAATATGGTGTAATTACTATTTTTGTAATACACTGTTGGTTAGGTTGTCGTGGTAATGGGCTATGATCAGTCAGCCAGCAGTCCATGTATGAGTATATCTAGACGCGGGGGTATACTGTGTGGCCAAAGATGGAGTATACTGTGTGAGTATTAAGTGTATAATATACTAGGGGTGTGTTACATGGTGTGGGTGTAGTGTGTGTTACATGAGGTGGGTGTAGAGTGTGTTACATGGGGTGGGTGTAGTGTGTTACATGGGGTGGGTGTAGAGTGTGTTACATGGTGTGGGTGTAGAGTGTTACATGGTGTGGGTGTAGTGTGTGTTACATGGTGTGGGTGTAGTGTGTTACATGGGGTGGGTGTAGAGTGTGTTACATGGTATGGGTGTAGTGTGTGTTACATGGTGTGGGTGTAGTGTGTTACATGGGGTGGGTGTAGAGTGTGTTACATGGTATGGGTGTTGTGTGTTACATGGTGTGGGTGTAGTGTGTGTTACATGGTGTGGGTGTAGTGTGTGTTACATGGTGTGGGTGTAGTGTGTTACATGGTGTGGGTGCAGAGTGTGTTACATGGTATGGGTGTAGTGTGTTACATGGTGTGGGTGTAGTGTGTTACATGGTGTGGGTGCAGAGTGTGTTACATGGTGTGGGTGTAGTGTGTTGCATGGTGTGGGTGTAGAGTGTGTTACATGATGTGGGTGTAGAGTGTTACATGGTGTGGGTGTAGTGTGTGTTACATGGTGTGGGTGTAGTGTGTTACATGGTGTGGGTGTAGACTGTGTTACATGGTGTGGGTGTAGAGTGTTACATGGTGTGGGTGTAGTGTGTTACATGGTGTGGGTGTAGAGTGTGTTACATGGTGTGGGTGTAGAGTGTGTTACATGGTGTGGGTGTAGTGTGTGTTACATGGTGTGGGTGTAGTGTGTGTTACATGGTGTGGGTTAGTGTTCATGGTGTGGGTGTAGTGTGTGTTACATGGTGTGGGTGTAGAGTGTGTTACATGGTATGGGTGTAGTGTGTTACATGGTGTGGGTGTAGAGTGTGTTACATGGTATGGGTGTAGTGTGTTACATGGTGTGGGTGTAGTGTGTGTTACATGGTGTGGGTGTAGTGTGTGTTACATGGTGTGGGTGTAGTGTGTGTTACATGGTGTGGGTGTAGTGTGTTACATGGTATGGGTGTAGTGTGTTACATGGTGTGGGTGTAGAGTGTGTTACATGGTGTGGGTGTAGAGTGTTACATGGTGTGGGTGTAGTGTGTTACATGGTGTGGGTGTAGAGTGTGTTACATGGTATGGGTGTAGTGTGTTACATGGTGTGGGTGTAGTGTGTTACATGGTGTGGGTGCAGAGTGTGTTACATGGTATGGGTGTAGTGTGTTACATGGTGTGGGTGTAGTGTGTTACATGGTGTGGGTGCAGAGTGTGTTACATGGTGTGGGTGTAGACTGAGTGTTACTGTTATATTACATTACACTCTCGTCACGTTGGATACCTGCCCTAAAATTCTCATTAACTAGGTTACCTTTTTTTTTAATATTTTAAATGTTAATTAAAATTTCATTATAATTTTGTCATTAATGTATGCAAATCTTTTTAATGGTTATTGGTGAACAACATTCCTGTGAGATTGTGTGTTTATATATATACACACACACATGACACACACACACACATGACACACACACACACACACACACACTCTTAGCGGTGAGGCGAGCCAGGGCTTGGTTTAGTGCAGGTAATGGCCAACACCTGAGGATTTGCGGACCAAGTGTGTGTGTGTGTTATTATTATTATTATTATTATTATTATTATTATTATTATTATTATTATTATTATTGTACATACAAACAAGTGAGGATATTGCTACCTGCCTTCATCAGGTGACCAGGGGCCAGGTAAACTTGCCCCCGTAGTAACAACCCACGCCCCCGTAGTAACAACCCACGCCCCCGTAGTTACAACCCACAAGCAAACTCCAGGTGTATTTTAGGTAACATGGAGGTGTGTGTCTGTTGGGTAGTGACTAACACACTACAGTCACGCGTTACTTGATGGTAATGTTCCCGCTTGTGTGTGTGTGTGTTCAGCATAAGTGTACAGTGTTCAGCATGAGTGTACAGTGTTCAGCATGGGTGTACAGTGTTCAGCATGGGTGTACAGTGTTCAGCATGAGTGTACAGTGTTCAGCATGAGTGTACAGTGTTCAACATGAGTGTACAGTGTTCAGCATGAGTGTACAGTGTTCAGCATAAGTGTACAGTGTTCAACATGAGTGTACAGTGTTCAGCATGAGTGTACAGTGTTCATCATGAGTGTACAGTGTTCATCATGAGTGTACAGTGTTCAACATGAGTGTACAGTGTTCAACATGAGTGTACAGTGTTCAACATGAGTGTACAGTGTTCATCATGAGTGTACAGTGTTCAACATGAGTGTACAGTGTTCAACATGAGTGTACAGTGTTCATCATGAGTGTACAGTGTTCAACATGAGTGTACAGTATCAGGCTGGTTGTAGCGTCCTGACTCCATCGATTCACTGTCACGCGCGCCCAATTTATGTGTGTGTGTGTATGTGTGGATAGCGTGTGCACTAACCCTGTGTATGCGTGAATGCGTGTTTGGTAAGAATGTAGGTGCGCATGTGTATGTTAAGAATGAATTTGTGTGTCTCAAGTATGTACAGTCGGCCACAAGAATAAGTATACACCTATGGTTCGTGTTTGAGACCTTATATCTGGTAACACTGTCCTGAACACAACAGACAAAATGACTTAGTAATTTATGTTTTATTCCCACATATATGTTTTAAATACATTTGTTGTTTATGTTATACTAGTGTCTGGTGTTTATATTACAAGTTATATATTGTATCCAGTGGTAGTAAACTTGTTGCCGAATGGGATTGCAGTTATCGTACAGCTCCCTCCTCCTCCTCCCCCACTTTTTCTCTTACCATACTTTTTTTTACTGATGTTTGGATTAGTAAAGGAAGCAAGAGGAGTAAATAGAGGAATAAAGAAGGGGAAACAGAAAATAGTTAGAGATAACAGGTGGGGGGAGCTGAGTTTCATCATGCGTCTGGGTGCGATGTTTCAACGTTACCAGACCATTTTGGGACCTAACAGCTACAGTGTGTATACAGTGGCTGACTGTATGACGTATGTGTTGGTGTCTTAACTACATGTGTGTGTGTGTGTGTGTGTGTGTGTGTGTGTGTTCACCAGTAATGCCATTATCAACTCACTAGCTATTCATGTAGTCGCGTCTGGTTACGGTGATGGCAGCCAGGTGTGATGATGATGGCAGCCAGGTGTGGTGATGATGGCAGCCAGGTGTGATGATGATGGCAGCCAGGTGTGGTGATGATGGCAGCCAGGTGTGATGATGATGGCAGCCAGGTGTGATGATGATGGCAGCCAGGTGTAATAATATCAGGCAGGTGTGATAATGTCAGCCCCCCATTCACCAGAGACCTTCCTGCCGGGGGGGGGGGGGGGGGGGCATGAATTTGTCCTCCTCCTGTTCTTCCCCCTTAATCCGTAGGAACTCACCCTCCCTTACCCTCCCTCCCTCCCTTACCCTCCATACACCTGTGGAGTCCCTCACTAATCCATACAGATCTATATTTATTTTTCTCTTCTCAACAAATGTTTCCTCGGAGGACACACACACACACACACACACACACATACAGTACACACACACACACACACACACACACACCTGGGGGAACCCGGTTACAGGTGATGAGAGAGAGAGAGAGAGAGAGAGAGATTGTCGTTGCTGTGTTAGCGAGGGCTGGTCGTAATTCAGCAGAGGAGTGACAGGAGTGACGGAGGTGAGTAACAGTACTGACAGTGACGGAGGTGAGTGACAGTACTGACAGTGACGGAGGTGAGTAACAGTACTGACAGTGACGGAGGTGAGTGACAGTACTGACAGTGACAGAGGTGAGTGACAGTACTGACAGTGACGGAGGTGAGTGACAGTACTGACAGTGACGGAGGTGAGTGACAGTACTGACAGTGACGGAGGTGAGTGACAGTACTGACAGTGACAGAGGTGAGTGACAGTACTGACAGTGACGGAGGTGAGTGACAGTACTGACAGTGACGGAGGTGAGTGACAGTACTGACAGTGACGGAGGTGAGTGACAGTACTGACAGTGACAGAGGTGAGTGACAGTACTGACAGTGACGGAGGTGAGTGACAGTACTGACAGTGACAGAGGTGAGTGACAGTACTGACAGTGACAGAGGTGAGTGACAGTACTGACAGTGACGGAGGTGAGTGACAGTACTGACAGTGACAGAGGTGAGTGACAGTACTGACAGTGACAGAGGTGAGTGACAGTACTGACAGTGACGGAGGTGAGTGACAGTACTGACAGTGACGGAGGTGAGTGACAGTACTGACAGTGACGGAGGTGAGTGACAGTACTGACAGTGACAGAGGTGAGTGACAGTACTGACAGTGACGGAGGTGAGTGACAGTACTGACAGTGACGGAGGTGAGTGACAGTACTGACAGTGACAGAGGTGAGTGACAGTACTGACAGTGACGGAGGTGAGTGACAGTACTGACAGTGACGGAGGTGAGTGACAGTACTGACAGTGACGGAGGTGAGTGACAGTACTGACAGTGGCGGAGGTGAGTAACAGTACTGACAGTGACGGAGGTGAGTGACAGTACTGACAGTGACAGAGGTGAGTGACAGTACTGACAGTGACGGAGGTGAGTGACAGTACTGACAGTGACGGAGGTGAGTAACAGTACTGACAGTGACGGAGGTGAGTGACAGTACTGACAGTGACGGAGGTGAGTGACAGTACTGACAGTGACAGAGCTGAGTGACAGTACTGACAGTGACGGAGGTGAGTGACAGTACTGACAGTGACGGAGGTGAGTGACAGTACTGACAGTGACGGAGGTGAGTGACAGTACTGACAGTGACAGAGGCGAGTGACAGTACTGACAGTGACGGAGGTGAGTGACAGTACTGACAGTGACGGAGGTGAGTGACAGTACTGACAGTGACGGAGGTGAGTGACAGTGGCAGTAGGGGATGGGTGTGGTGACGACCGTATTTAATACATCACTGTACATTATACATCACTATACATTATGCAACACTACATTATACAACACTATACATTATACATCACTATGCATTATACAACACTACATTATACAACACTATACATTATACATCACTATACATTATACATCACTGTACATTATACAACACTATACATTATACAACACTATACATTATACATCACTATACATTATACAACACTACATTATACAACACTACATTATACAACACTATGCATTATACATCACTATACATTATACAACACTATACATTATACATCCCTGTACATTATACAACACTATACATTATACATCACTATACATTATACAACACTATACATTATACATCACTATACATTATACAACACTATACATTATACATCACTATACATTATACAACACTATACATTATACATCACTATACATTATACAACACTACATTATACAACACTATACATTATACATCACTATACATTATACATCACTGTACATTATACAACACTATACATTATACAACACTATACATTATACATCACTATACATTATACAACACTACATTATGCAACACTACATTATACAACACTATACATTATACATCACTATACATTATACAACACTATACATTATACATCCCTGTACATTATACAACACTATACATTATACATCACTATACATTATACAACACTATACATTATACATCACTATACATTATACAACACTATATATTATACATCACTATACATTATACAACACTATACATTCCATCAAATATATTTATTGTCCATTAAAGAAAAGTGGACTTAATTGCTTGTTGTGTTGTAAGCTCATTGTCTGTGTGTGTGTGTGTGTGTGTGTGTGTGTCCTGCCCCAAACTTTGAACTGGTGAACTTAAACAAGCACACAAATACAAGTTTGTTTGGGCAGATGAGTGTTTACTGACACACACACACAAGTTCTCAACATGCATAAGTTGGCGGGACATTTTTATGCTCTTAGACACAGTATATACACACACACACACACTCACAGTACATACATACATACATACATAACATACATATATAGTCAACCCACCTTCATAACCACCCAGTATCCAACCAACCTGTCTAGCCACCCACCCACCCCGCCCACCAGGGGACAATATGTGGCGGGGTGGGTGGGTGGGTGACCAAAAGTAAACAAGAGGGTCAAGGGAAGACCTCCAGTATGACAACAAAAATATGCAACAATAAAAGATATTTTGTGGTGAGAGAGAGAGAGAGAGAGAGAGGAGAGAGAGAGAGAGAGAGAGGTTCTTACACACACACACGAGATCCTTGTTTAGGTCAGGTTCGTACACTCCTTTTAAAACTTAGATCCGGGTTAGGTTTCTTGTCGTGGCCCCGAGTTTTTTCTTCTCTTTATAACTGTATTTAAACACCTAAACATAGTTATCTTATTTTCTTTTATTCTAAATTTATTTCTTATTTATTTTATTATTTTGTTATCATCTTTATTGTCATTTTGTTTATTCATCTTTTATTTCGATTTATTTATTTCTCTGTCTGTTTATTCTCATTTAAAATCAGTTATTGCTCTTCGCTGTTCTTCATTTCCTCCGTTTATTTACATTTTTCTTCTTCTTCTTCTTCCTGATCTTTCTTTCTTACTTTTCTTCTCCCCTTTTACTTTCTAATTGAGTTGTTGTTGTTCTCTCTTTCTCCCTTTCCTTCCCTTCCCTTCTCCACGTGTCTGCTTTTATGCTACGGCTGGTCTCTCTCTCTCTTTCCTCTCTCTTATCTCCCCCCTTCCCTCTTTCTCCCTCCTCTTCTCTGTCTCTTCCCTCCCTCTCCTCTCCCCCCTTTCTCTCCCCCTCTCTCCTTCCTTCCCTAATCTATACTCTTCTTTTATGCTACGGCTGGCCCCTCTCTTTCCTTGCTCTCTCTATCCCCCTCCTTCACTCTTTCTCCCTCCTCTTCTGTCTCCTTCCCCCCCCCCTCTCTCTCTCTCTCCTTTCCCACCCTCTCTCTCATTCCCCTCCTTCCTTTTCTCTCTCCTTCCTTTCTTCCCTACTTTATAATTATTTCCGCCTCCGTGCTACGCTTCCTACCCACCCCCGTTCTCTCTCTCTCTCTCTCTCTCTCTCTCTCTCTCTCTCTCTCTCTCTCTCTCTCTCCGTCTAGCGCCGTATAGTGCACCACAGTCGTATGGGCCGCTCTTGTTACCTGGGCTTTTATACAAGGCTCATTAGCAGGTGTGGTGGAGTGCATCAGGTAGACGGCTCATTAAGGTCGCCTGATCACCTGAAGATCCCCCCCCCCCCCACCTCAGGTTATTTTATTTAAGCATTAACCACCCTAACGCTATTGGGGGGGGGGGGTAGGTTAGGTTAGGTTAAGTTGGGTTAAGTTAAGTTTGGTTGGGTTAGTTTAGATTGGCGTAAGGGAATGAAAGATAGGTTAGGTTAAGTTTAGTTTAACGTTAGGTAAGGATAGGTTAGGTTATCGTGACGGAAGGTTAATATAGCGTTAGAGTGGTTAGGTTACGTTCAATTAGGTTTGCGATAGGTTTAAGTTAAGGTTAAGTTAAGGTTAGGTTAAGCCTTAGGGTCGTTCATGTTCAGATGGACTAAGTTTAGGGTGACGAATCTTAGGTGAACTACCCTCTCGTCTCCCAGCAACACCATAAAGTTTGATCACAATCACCCAGTGTGTTCCACCAGCAGCGGCGACACGGCGGAGGGGGAGAAAGGGGGGAGGGAAAGGTGGAGGGGGAGGAAGGAAAGGTGGAGGGGTGGAGCGGGGGTAAGGAGGTATATGTGGGAAGGTGAGGGGGGAAAGACTTCAATATGTAGTGTGTGTGTGGGGGGGGGGGGGGGGTCGACTACATTCACTGTCTGGAAATATAATTATCGAAATAGCGAGCCGCATACGATGACAAGACCATTAAGTTTTGAGGGTGACGGACACATAGTTGTCAACAGACAGACAGACAGGCCCGGTGAGTGTGTGTGTGTGGGTGCACGGAAACTCGGACTGGTGGGGAAATGTGGTCACACTTCCATATGTCTCTACTGTATATTGATATGTGAAGGAAATCACACACACACACACACACACACACTACAATACATATTGGAGCCCCTCCCCTTCTCCCCTCAGCCCCCTCTCCCCTCACCCCACTCTCCCCTCACCCTCCCACTCTCCCCTCACCCTCCCACTCTCCCCTCACCCTCCCAGTCTCCCCTCACCCCACTCCCCTCACCCCCCGCTCCCCTCACCCTCCGCTCCCCTCACCCCCCTCTCCCCTCACCCCCCTCTCCCCTCACCCTCCCACTCTCCCCTCACCCCCCGCTCCCCTCACCCCCCTCTCCCCTCACCCCCACTCCCCTCACCCCCCGCTCCCCTCACCCTCCGCTCCCCTCACCCCCCTCTCCCCTCACCCCCCCTCTCTCCCTCTCCCCGCACCCCTTCCCATCCCCCTCCTCTCCATCCCCCTTCCACCCCCACCCCTTCCTCAATATAACCCAAGATGTTCATAATACAATAGATAATAACATGTACTCGAGGGGGTTAATTAAGGCCTCATTACCTGTAAGATCAATTTCATGGTAATTAACAGAATAATATCAGGTAAGTTTCGTCGCTGGAGCCTTAATGAAACCGGATAAACGGGTCGATGTGTTTAGGGAGTATCTGCCAAGACGAGTCGCAGGGTGCCTTAATGAAACCGGATAATCGGGTCGATGTGTTTTAAGGAGGGGAGTTCCTTACTGTATAGTCAGCCAAAGATGCACCGACCCCACCCTGGGTCTCGTGCTGGCAATTTTACCTGGCAATACTTGGTAACGGAAGGCTGTATGTAAAGGTGGTTGTGATTGGTGGATCTGTTTTCAGCTGTACCACTGTCAGGATAAATATTAAACAATCCAAAGGTAGAATTTTTATAATAGTAAATTATTCACTGTTATTAAAGATCACACACACACACACACCAACACACACACACACACACACACACACACACATATACACACACACACACACACACACACACACACATACACACACACTGATGTTCAACTGAGGTGGAATTTTTTGAGTGGAATGATTAATTATCACCACCTCTTTCCTCTTCCATCTTCCTCCTCCTCCTCATCTTTCCTCTTCCATCTTCCTCCTGCTACTCTGCTTCTTCTTCTTCTTCCGCCACCTTCTCCTTCTCTTTCTTCTTCTCCCTCTCTCTTCCTTTGCCAATTTTCTTCCCCCTTCCTCGTTTTCCCTCATCCACCCTCCTCCTCTTCTTCATCTCCTCCTCTGTTCTAACTCTTCCTTTCTTCAATTCCTTCTCCTCTTCCCCCTATTCCTCTTCTCCATCCTTTTGATTTTTCCTTCTATTCCTCCTCCTCCTTCCCTCCTTCTCCTTCTCCTTTTGCCTCTTCCTCCTTCCTCATCTCCTTCTCTTCCACCACCCCCAATAAATCTTCATTCGTTACGCTTTACGAATTAAAAACAGAAACTTGCTCTAAAAAAAATTAAAAACACCCAAAAAAAAAAAAAATCGTGACTTGTTTCTCGCTAAATCTTGAGTTTTCTCGGCCTTTACGACACAACTACGAAATTTAGCTTAAGTGGCTTCCTACGCGACAGGACTTTTAACCCCCCCCCCTCTCTCTCGCCCTCCCTTCCCTCCCCTCCCCATTCCCCCTCTACTCCCCCCTCCCCACTCCCCTTCCCCTACTTACCCATCCCCCTCTTTCCTTCCCTCCCCCCTACTTAACCTACCCTACCCCACCCCTCCCCTCACTTACACCCTTCCTTCCCTCCCTCTAACCACTCCCCTCCCCTAACCTACCCCCCCCCCTATCTCATACCCATCCCCCTTCCTTACCCACCCACCCTACTGTTACCTTACCTAGTCAAAACATCAGAGAACACGAAGAAGGTAGTTTGAGAGGTGGACGAGTTAGTTTAGGTTAGGTGAAGCGAGATTAAACTAGGTTAGATTGGTTTAAATTAGGGCAGGTTAGGTTAAGTTAGGGTTGGTTAGGGTAGGTGTGGGTTTACAAAGGGAATATCTTGTCTAACAAATCTGGTGACGTTTTTTAGGAAAATCTTCGAGGTAGTAGATAATGACGAAAATTACGATGTTATTTACTTAGACTTTAGTAAAGCGTTTGACAGAGTACCGCATCAGAGGCTTCTGAGAAAAGTTAAGGCTCATGGTATGGAGGGGAAAGTTTTAAATTGGATAAAATCATGGCTCACAGATAGAACGCAGAGGGTCAGCGTAGATGGTGTTAAATCTGAGTGGGGCCGTGTAACCAGTGGGGTTCCCCAGAGGTCAGTACTAGGCCCACTCTTGTTCATAATCTACATAAACGATCTAGACACTGGGATCAGCAGTGACATAAGCAAGTTTGCGGATGACACCAAAATAGGGCGGCAGATTAATTCAGGGCAGGCATGCAAATGCAATACAGGAGGATTTAAATAAACTGCAGGAGTGGTCAGAAAAATAGCAAATGAAATTCAACACCAGCAAGTGCAGCGTACTTAATATTGGAAGAACAAATACTGTCAATGTATACAGCCTTAACAACATCAACCTAGAGAAGTCGACTAGTGAAAGAGACTTAGGGGTACTTGTAAGCCCGGACCTACGGCCTAGAAAACAGTGCGTTAATGTTCGAAATAAGGCAAACAGAGTATTAGGTTTTATATCTAGAAGTGTAAGTAATAAGCGTGCAGAGGTCTTATTGCAACTATATCTTGCGCTAGTCAGGCCGCACCTCGATTATGCGGTTCAGTTCTGGTGCCCTTATTATAGAATGGATATCAATTCACTGGAGTCAGTGCAGCGAAGAATGACGAAAATGATTCCGGGACTTAGAAACCTTCCATATCAAGATAGGTTAAAGAAACTAAACTTGCATTCCCTAGAAAGACGAAGAGTACGGGGAGATATGATAGAAATATTTAAGTGGGTGAAAGGAATCAATAAAGGGGATATAGATAAAGTTTTTATAATATCCGAGGAGGATAGGACTCGGAGCAACGGATTTAAGTTGGATAAGTTTAGGTTTAGGAGGGAGATAGGAAGGAACTGGTTCACAAATAGGGTGGTGGACGAGTGGAACAAGCTTAGCAACTTTGTAGTAAGTGCTGGAACGCTGGAAAGTTTTAAAAGGAGGCTAGATAGATTCATGGATGATAGAGAGTGGTAGTAGCTCTCGACAGGAGCTGCCATGCACAGGCCAACCGGCCTATTGCAGACTCCTTATTTTCTTATGTTCTTATGTTAAGTTTGAGTAGATTAGGCTTAGGTTAGGTTAGGTTTGGGTAGATTAGACTAAGTTAGGTTAGGATATTATGAGACGGCTGTGGTTAGTGGTGCAAAAATGCGTTCTTGAAAACTGAGTAACACACACACACCTCCCCTGAACCTTAACACAATGTGTGTTTTAAACTAGTAATCAATAACACGTGCCTTGTAATCTCAACCAGGTAATTACACCCCATATTATAAAAGGTGATTAGGGGTATTTGAATAAGATTAGCAAATTGATAACCAGTCGATGCCCAGATTGACCCCGACACACAAAGATTCAGACATAAATTTTGGGGGGCTGAAAGTTTGGGCCAAATATTGCATCAAATCTCATTGTATTTCTGACGCCATGTTGGTTTCCATCTCTCGAGTCGTAATTAATGTTAGGTTAATAGATTTGTGTTTACCTCATCAATTAGAAAGACAAATGAATGACGTTAACTATAATCCTTTAACTAGTAATTAAAGTGACGTGTATAGTTGAGGTTACTTATTTTTTTTAACGCTATTTCAGGTCAAATCAGCCTGTTAGGTACGGACTTAACATCACTTACGAGGAAAATTCGCAGTACGAGCCTTTGAGAATGGCTGAGTGATAGGTAATGTCTATATGCTCATTACTGGTGACGATACAGTGAGTTACACATGAGGTAATGTAATTATAACGGATGATAAAGCAGCTGTTATGCATTACGGCGGCCTAATTGACGTTTGGTGTAATGTCATATCACAATTATTTGATTACCGAGATAATTTACAGAATTGGCAATTATTGTGATTAGTGACGTCATGGTAATGGTCTTCAGTCCTCTTCCTTCTCTTACTCTTCCTCTTCTTCTTCTTCTCCTCTTCTTTCGTCCTTTGACTGTCCTTCTCTTCTATTCCCTATTCTCTTTTATCCGGCCTTGTTCAATTCATTCTCCCTCCCCTCCCTTCTTCCCTCACCCCCTCCTTCCCCTCCCTCTCTCCCTCCCCCTCCCCCCCTCCTTCCCCTCCCTCCCCTCCCTCCCCCTCACCCCCTACCCCTCCCTCCCTCACCCCCTCCCCCCTCCCCCCTCCTTCCCCTCCCTCTCTCCCTCCCCCTCACCCCCTTCCCCTCCCTCCCTCACCCCCCGTCACCCCCTCCCCCCCCCCGCCTCCATCAGTGAAATGAACCGGTTTATGTTTATGTGTTGGGGTCGTTATATACTACTGAGTGATCACGTCTGACTGCTGCTCTCTGTTGGCCCCCGTGGTCGTGTTTTGTGGGGTCGTGGGGGGTCGTGACGGTGGTAGTGGGGGGGAGGTGGTGGTAGTGGGTGGGTGGTAGTAGGCGAAGGTCGTGATGGTAGTGGTTGGTGGTGGTTGTAGGGTCGTTGACTACTAATAGTGATTCAAGAGTATATGGTGACAGTAACAGTAGATAATAGTGAAGTGTTGGCCATTGTTAATAATACCTGTCATAGTTACATAGTGAAGGATAGTGATGTGGCAACTACACACACACACACACACACACACTCGCACACATACACACACACACACACACACACTCGCACACATACACACACACACACACACACACACTGATAAATATAAACAGAGGAAAATATTTGTTGACGTGTCCTGAAATGGTAATGTTGTTTGGGAGTTGGTGTGAGACAAGGATGGATGACGCTGTGATTTGGACCAATGGTGGAGCGTTCCTCACCGGTGATGGATGGTTCCCGACACCTGATTGGCTCTCTCTCTCTCTCTCTCTCTCTCTCTCTCTCTCTCTCTCTCTCTCTCTCTCTCCAGTGTTACCAACTGAAGAAACGGAACAACTTGAAAAAAAAAATACTTGAAAAATAAACAAAAATAAACAGGTAATGAGGACCTGTTATATAGGTGATATAAGAGTGTTGGCTGATGTAAGGGCTATATCAGAGTGGGTTTAGCGTTCACTATGTCAATATATTACCAGATGTTTGAGTCCGGTTACCAAAGGCTTTTAATTTCCTCTTTGTTCGATCTGCAATCACCAGAATCCGTGAAATGAGACAGACAGACAGACAGACAGACAGGGAGAGAGAGATATATTTCCAATCAAGAGTCTGTCGGCATGTGTGTGTGTGTGGAAAGACATGATCGTTCTTTGAGTTAAAAGTGTTAGGATTAACGCGTGAATTAGTCTCCAGCAAGCACACAGTGTGGGGCTCAAGCACACACACACACACAACACACACACACACACACACACACAACACACACACACATAACCGTGTGCTTGCATCCGATACGGTGGCTTGTTGGTCTGAGAGAGAGAATAAAAGAGAGAGAGAGCGAGCTCATTAAGCGGGGAGTGAACGAGGGAGGTATGAAGCCTGCGAGTGAATGAAACGCATCGATGGTTGGTCTAATGAGTCAGTTGGCGAGGAGGACTTACCACCGATGGGATAACCAGGTGTTTGATGGACCAATAGGATACTGCTGCCAGGTGTTTGATGGACCAATAGGATACTGCTGCCAGGTGTTTGGGGAGTACACACACACACACACACACGCACGAACGTAAAACTGTCCCTTTAACTCAATTAGACAGTAGACAGTACCTTCCCTCCCCCGTCAACATTACCTATCATATTGCCGTCAAGAAGAGCTTCAACCTGTCTTATATATGTGATTATGATGACAGGTGTTTTGAGGGTCTTATTCAGGTGTGTGTGTTTTGTGAGTTCAAGACCTTTTGTTTGTCTTTAGAATTCACTCATCTACGTAGGAGGGGGGGGGAGGGGGGAGGGGGTCAGGGACATTTATTTGATTGATTTTGTTTAGTGTTTTTGTAAATTGTTATTGTTATTTATTTTTTGTTTGTGTGTGTGGGTGTGGGGAGGAGGGGATGTGGGGGAGGTGTGTGGTGGTGGAGGTGTGTGGTGGTGGGGGTAGTGTGGTGGTGGGGGTAGTGTGGTGGGGGAGGTGTGTGGTGGTGGAGGTGTGTGGTGGTGGAGGTAGTGTGGTGGTGGAGGTGTGTGGTGGTGGAGGTGTGTGGTGGTGGAGGAGGTGTAATAATAAATAATAATAATAATAATTAACGGTTTATTGAAAGAGCTTGGCAGCCAGAAGGCTGAAAATATACAGTTACATATTTGGGGAATGGGTTACGAATTACAAATAATATACAAGTAACATAAGTGACACAAATAAGACATATAATAACTTAGATGGGGAAAAGCTCAAACTACAGTTCAATTCAACATAGTGACAGTGTTACAGTATTACAAGTTATTGATAATTTTTACAATGGTTGGGACTGGGCTGTTCTTATAGCGATCAGTTCGTGCACGTATGGGCTGGATGCGGTTGTGGTGTCGAACAGCAATTCTCGGACAAGGGACCTCGGGTGGTAGTAGGAGCCGGTGTCGGGGATGGTGTAGAAGCTTCTTACCAAATTTGCAGATGAGGTCGTGGTGATGGTCAGTGAGAGTCGAAAGGGTCAGTGTGTTGAGCGCTTCTTGATATGTGGAGTAGGAGGAGGAGAGAATAATCTTGCATGCCCTCTTTTGCACTTTTTCTAGGTGTTTACGTTGTGTGGCATTTAGGGAGGAAGACCAGGTGGGGGAGGCATAGGTGAGCTTGGGAAGTATGAATGTTGTGTAAACACTGAGGAGCTCGTGTGCAGGAACTCCGAGGGACTTGAGTCGGCGGAGGAGGTGGAGACGGAAACTGGAGGATTTGACAACTTCATTGACGTGTGGTTTCCAATTTAGTTTGTTGTCTATGGTGACGCCGAGGAGCTTCGTGGAATCTACGACCTGGAGTGTGTTCGGACCTAGAGTAATGGAAGGAGGTGGGACAATGTCGGAGGAGAGGTTGATGTGCATAACCATGGTCTTGGTATGGTTGATGGTGACATGGTTGTTGGTAGCCCAGTTTTGGAGACTGTTCAATAAATCCTGAAGGGCGGTATAGTTGGGAGCAGAATTGTTGACGCTGATCCCAATGGTGGAGTCGTCGACATATTTCCAGCGAGCAGGGGTTTCTCTTAGGGCATCATTGATGAGCATAAGGAAGCAGAGTGGTCCCATCTTGGTGCCTTGGGGGACGCCACAGGTGAGTGACTGAAAGGTGGAGACAGCCCCTCGGAAGCGTACAGCTTGGCGTCGGTCACTGAGGAAGTCTGTAAGCCATGGTATGAGGCTTCTTCGAAGCCCGAGGTCAATAGCTTTGTTGATGATTATATTGTGGTCGACTAGGTCGAACGCTTTAGTGAAATCAATGAAGGCGACAGCTACAGACGTTTTTCGTTTCTCGAGATGGCGGTATATGTAATCGAGAAAGCTGACAAGACAGTGAGTGGTGGAGGAAGTTTTCATGTTGCCAAATTGCTGAGGGTCTACGACTCCTGCAATATCAGCATAAGCCCAGTCGAACACAAAACTTTCACAGATTAGGCTGGGTATTGGGGTGATTGCAATAGGTCGTAGCTGATTTAAGGATTGTGGGCTGGTTGACTTGGGCACTGGTGATACATAAGAGGTCTTCCAGTCAGCTGGGCATCTGGCTTGACTGAGAGAAGCATTGATGATGGAGCAGAGGGGTTTAGCAAGCTCCGGGGAGAACTCCTTGAAGAGTTTCATTGGTAAGTCAATGGGGGTGGTAGAGCGTTTTAATTTTAGTTTGTCCAGGCGTTTTGCTACGTCAAATTCTTCTACTAAGTCAGTGGGAAGGGAGGCTGGTAGGTAAGCAGGGAGAGTGGTTGTGTCAAGCCGTGGGAGCGTCTGGCATATAGTAGCGAAATGGTTATTTGTTTGCTCAGCTGCGTCAACACTAGTGAGATGGCTAAGGAAGGGGAGGGGGTGTGTCTTATTGTTTAGTCCACAGAGTTCTTTAAGCTTACCATACCATTGACTGATGTTGGTCTGTTTCAGGTGTTGTAATTTGGTTGGGTAGTGGGACTTCTTTGCAGTGCGTATTTCGCGGATGACTCGGTTGCGAAGGGACCTGTAGCGGATGTGGTCATTGAGATGAAAGGCTCTGTCTCTCTGTTGCATAAGTCTTTTGATCCGAGGTGTGATCCAGGGCAAGTCAGCTGGGTGAGATCTGACGGACTTCTCGGGGAAGAAGTGGTGGTGAGCTTGCGTGGTGGTGTTGGTATAATTTATCCATTTGGTTTCCACGTCATCCACGCTAAGTACTTCAGTCCAGGGATGGTGAACTATCCACTGCCCGAAGAGGCGCACTGCAGAGTCAGTAATCGGCCTGTAGGTCTTGATGTAGGGTCTCTGTACTTGAGTGGGAGTGGCAGCTGGGGACCAGAGCACTGATAAGTGTGTGCTACACCCGATAGGAGGCATTGGTTGAGGTGGTTGGTACTGGTCCGCTAAGTCAGTTAAGATAAGGTCCAGGGTATTTTGACCGTGTGTGGGGAAGGTCACAACTTGTGATAGTGATAGCTGGTCCTGGATATCAGTGGTGTCAATTTCATTTAAATCCCCACATAATATTAACTTGGCACATGGGTACCTAACTCTGAGGTGGTGATGAGATGATTGATAAGAGTGTCTCTGGTGGGTGATCGAGGCGGATGGTATGCCACACAGATTATAATGGAGGCGGTGTTGCGTGGGTGGGCTCTTAGCACGACACGTACCCATAATGCTTCCACATCTGCTGGGACTTGAACATCCAGGCGTGACGGGCGTAGGTCATCTTGACAGAAGAGGGCAACGCCCCCTCCGCGTCTTTGTGAACGAAGGTGATGAAAGAGTTGATATCCCTCAATATGACACGTTTCAGGCACAATTTGCCAGGCCTCACATATGGCAACGACGCTCGCGGCGGTTGACCTGACTGTAGTTGCCAGCTCGTCGAACTTGTTAGCTAGGGAAGTGACGTTGGATAGCAGTAAAGACGGGAGATCATACCATATCCGTGGAACTTCAGTGTGGTGGTATGGTCTGTCAGGGGTGGGTTTCTCCGGTTTCCTAGTGGAGGTTACGGTTCTAATGGGCTTATGTGCATGACGGCCTTGTCTACGGCTCCGCGCGTGTGGTGGTGGAGGTGTGTGGTGGTGGAGGTGTGTGGTGGTGGAGGTAGTGTGGTGGTGGAGGTGTGTGGTGGTGGTGGTGGAGGTGTGTGGTGGTGGAGGTAGTGTGGTGGTGGAGGTGTGTGGTGGTGGAGGAGGTGTGTGGTGGTGGAGGTGTGTGGTGGTGGTGTGTGGAGGTGTGTGGTGGTGGAGGTGTGTGGTGGTGGAGGTAGTGTGGTGGTGGAGGTTGTGTGGTGGTGGAGGTGTGTGGTGGTGGAGGTGTGTGGTGGTGGAGGTGTGTGGTGGGGGAGGTGTGTGGTGGGGGAGGTGTGTGGTGGGGGAGGTGTGTGGTGGGGGAGGTGTGTGGGGGTGGAGGTGTGTGGTGGTGGAGGTGTGTGGTGGGGGAGGTGTGTGGTGGGGGAGGTGTGTGGTGGGGGAGGTGTGTGGTGGTGGAGGTGTGTGGTGGGGGAGGTGTGTGGTGGGGGAGGTGTGTGGTGGTGGAGGTGTGTGGTGGTGGAGGTGTGTGGTGGTGGTGGTGGAGGTGTGTGGTGGTGGAGGTGTGTGGTGGTGGAGGTAGTGTGGTGGTGGAGGTAGTGTGGTGGTGGAGGTGTGTGGTGGTGGAGGAGGTGTGTGGTGGTGGAGGTGTGTGGTGGTGGTGTGTGGAGGTGTGTGGTGGTGGAGGTGTGTGGTGGTGGAGGTAGTGTGGTGGTGGAGGTTGTGTGGTGGTGGAGGTGTGTGGTGGTGGAGGTGTGTGGTGGTGGAGGTGTGTGGTGGGGGAGGTGTGTGGTGGGGGAGGTGTGTGGTGGGGGAGGTGTGTGGTGGGGGAGGTGTGTGGGGGTGGAGGTGTGTGGTGGTGGAGGTGTGTGGTGGGGGAGGTGTGTGGTGGGGGAGGTGTGTGGTGGGGGAGGTGTGTGGTGGGGGAGGTGTGTGGTGGGGGAGGTGTGTGGTGGTGGAGGTGTGTGGTGGTGGAGGTGTGTGGTGGTGGTGGTGGAGGTGTGTGGTGGTGGAGGTGTGTGGTGGTGGAGGTGTGTGGTGGTGGTGGTGGTGGAGGTGTGTGGTGGTGGAGGTAGTGTGGTGGTGGAGGTAGTGTGGTGGTGGAGGTAGTGTGGTGGTGGAGGTAGTGTGGTGGTGGAGGTGTGTGGTGGTGGAGGTGTGTGGTGGTGGAGGTGTGTGGTGGTGGGGGTAGTGTGGTGGGGGAGGTGTGTGGTGGTGGAGGTGTGTGGTGGGGGAGGTGTGTGGTGGAGGAGGTAGAAGGAGGTAAGACACACCCTCAATACACAATTATTTCTGCTGCCTCTCCCAGATAAAATGTCATTCGTGTCGCCAGATAATAGTCCAGACTTTTTCCCTCGAGTAATATTGTGTATTTCTGACTGACTTTATTATTATTGTTATTATTATTATTATTATTATTATTATTATTATTATTATTATTATTATTATTATTATTATTATTGTTATTATTATTATTATTATTATTATTGTCCTCTACTCTTCTCCGAATTTCACTTCCTCCTCCTCCTCCTCCTCCTCTCCTCCTCCTCCTCCTCCTCCTCCTCCTCCTCCTCTTCCTCCATCGTCTTCCCAAATCATCATTCCACTGTTCCGCCTCTTACCTACGGGACTTGGGGGGGAGGCTTCAGCAGGATCGAGGTGTGGCCTGTATGTGTTAATACTTTAAGTGCAGTACACAGCCTAACATAACATGACCTGGCTTAACCTTATCTAACCTAACCTGACATGACCTAACCTACCTTGACCTTGACTTACCAATATCTAACCTAACATTACCTGACCTACTTAACTAGACCTAACCTAGATACCTCTCTCTCTCTCTCTCTCTCTCTCTCTCTCTCTCAGCACCAACGAGCCAACACAATCACTCGGGCTCTCATTTATAAACTAAGTTCCCTGTCTGTTAACGGGAGTCTTGACTAACGAGCCCCTTGTTGAGGTATAACTAGACGTAGGAGTGGAGGTGGAATTCTCTAAATGACAAACGATGGTCCATTGTATTAGGGTGTTGCTTTGTCCTGTAGCGACAATGGTGGCCTCCCAGGGACCATTGCCTGCCTGCCTGCCCTCCCGTGATCACTGTGTGTGTGTGTCAGCCCCGTTTAATTATCAACCGGTGGTGTTTTGCTTGCTGTGTGGGTGAGTGGGGGTTGGTTGGGTGGGTGTGTGTGTGTGTGCGTGCGTGCATGTGTGTGTGGGGGGGTGGGGGTGGATGGGTGTGTGTGTGTGCGTGCATGTGTGTGTGGGGGGGTGGGGGTGGATGGGTGTGTGTGTGTGCGTGCATGTATGTGTGTGTGTGTGTGCGTGCATGTGTGTGTGGGGGGGCGGGGGTGGATGGGTGTGTGTGTGCGTGCATGTGTGTGTGGGGGGGGGGGTGGATGGGTGTGTATGTTTGTGTGTGTGGCAGACCCGCATTTTGCTGGCCTTGTATTCAGGGTCATAATGGTGGTGTCTGGTTCCGGGTCTTCTACTGCAGTTAGCTCCCTCAGGGCCTTCTGCTTCCAATTTATTTCCGGGTCTCCATGGATCAGTTCCTACATGGCCCTTAGGTACCCTTATTACTAGAAACTTCAGATACCCTTACATTCAGGGTCCACTATTATCCTAACCCCCAGGGCCCTTAACTCTAGAGTCACGGCAGTCTGGTCTCATTATTTACACCTAGCTGGCACCTTCCCTCGGCACCTTACCCTGGCACCTTACCCTGGCACCTTACCCTGGCACCATACCCTGGCACCTTACCCTGGCACCTTACCCTGGCACCTTACCCTGGCACCTTACCCTGGCACCATACCCTGGCACCTTACCCTGGCACCTTACCCTGGCATCTTAAGACCTACTTCTATAGCGTCTCCTGCAGGTGAGATATTAACTGCAGGTATTGACATGGGTGGTGGTCAGCTCAGCACATACCTGTTACACTAAACCAGACTGACTTTATATGATTGGTCTCGTGTGTGTGTGTGTGTGTGTGTGTGTGTGTGTGTCTCGTGTGTTGGCGAATAAAGAGTGCCAGCCATTGTGTCTTCATGTAGTGGATATTATTATTATTATTATTGTTGTGGTGGTGGTTGTGGTGGTGGTGTTCAGTGGTGCAGATATCAAGTTAAATAAATAATCGGTGGTGTACCAGAGGCGAGGTTGTCCTAAACACTACCACACAGTTCTCGTTAAAGAAAGAACATTCACCTACAACCCAAACTCTGTCTTGACCCCAACATTTTTTTGACTGTATAATATTTGGTTGTGGTGATGATGGTGATAGTGATGATAGTGGTGGAAGTTGTGGTGATGATGGTTGTGGTAATAGGGATGGGTGGGGGTTGTGGTAGTCTTGGTGGGGATGGGGGTTGTGGTAGTAGTGGTGGTGGTGGTGGTAGGTGATAATGAAATGGTAATTTATATCTTTAGGGTCGGGAAAAGTGATAAATTGAAAACATGTGTAAAAGAAGATGAATGAAAGCACCTGTCTGTAAACATAATGATAGAGAGTGTTAGCGAGTGTGTTTAGTGAGTGTTAGCGAGTGTGTTTAGTGAGTGTTAGCGAGTGTGTTTAGTGAGTGTTAGCGAGTGTGTTTAGTGAGTATTAGCGAGTGTGTTTAGTGAGTGTTAGCGAGTGTGTTTAGTGAGTGTTAGCGAGAGTGTTTAGTGAGTGTTAGCGAGTGTGTTTAGTGAGTGTTAGCGAGTGTGTTTAGTGAGTGTTAGCGAGTGTGTTTAGTGAGTGTTAGCGAGTGTGTTTAGTGAGTGTTAGCGAGTGTGTTTAGTGAGTGTTAGCGAGTGTGTTTAGTGAGTGTTAGCGAGTGTGTTTAGTGAGTGTTAGCGAGTGTGTTTAGTGAGTGTTAGCGAGTGTGTTTAGTGAGTGTTAGCGAGTGTGTTTAGTGAGTTAGCGAGTGTGTTTAGTGAGTGTTAGCGAGTGTGTTTAGTGAGTGTTAGCGAGTGTGTTTAGTGAGTGTTAGCGAGTGTGTTTAGTGAGTGTTAGCGAGTGTGTTTAGTGAGTGTTAGCGAGTGTGTTTAGTGAGTGTTAGCGAGTGTGTTTAGTGAGTGTTAGCGAGTGTGTTTAGTGAGTGTTAGCGAGTGTGTTTAGTGAGTGTTAGCGAGTGTGTTTAGTGAGTGTTAGCGAGTGTGTTTAGTGAGTGTTAGCGAGTGTGTTTAGTGAGTGTTAGCGAGTGTGTTTAGTGAGTGTTAGCGAGTGTGTTTAGTGAGTGTTAGCGAGTGTGTTTAGTGAGTGTTAGCGAGTGTGTTTAGTGAGTGTTAGCGAGTGTGTTTAGTGAGTGTTAGCGAGTGTGTTTAGTGAGTGTTAGCGAGTGTGTTTAGTGAGTGTTAGCGAGTGTGTTTAGTGAGTGTTAGCGAGTGTGTTTAGTGAGTGTGTTTAGTGAGTGTTAGCGAGTGTGTTTAGTGAGTGTTAGCGAGTGTGTTTAGTGAGTATTAGCGAGTGTGTTTAGTGAGTGTTAGCGAGTGTGTTTAGTGAGTGTTAGCGAGTGTGTTTAGTGAGTGTTAGCGAGTGTGTTTAGTGAGTGTTAGCGAGTGTGTTTAGTGAGTATTAGCGAGTGTGTTTAGTGAGTGTTAGCGAGTGTGTTTAGTGAGTGTTAGCGAGTGTGTTTAGTGAGTGTTAGTGAGTGTGTTTAGTGAGTGTTAGCGAGTGTGTTTAGTGAGTGTTAGCGAGTGTGTTTAGTGAGTGTTAGCGAGTGTGTTTAGTGAGTGTTAGCGAGTGTGTTTAGTGAGTATTAGCGAGTGTGTTTAGTGAGTATTAGCGAGTGTGTTTAGTGAGTGTTAGCGAGTGTGTTTAGTGAGTGTTAGCGAGTGTGTTTAGTGAGTGTTAGCGACTGTGTTTAGTGAGTGTTAGCGAGTATTGTGGTTTGTTCATACATACATACATACATACATTCTTCAAGTACGTGGGAATATTTATAATTTACATGTATAAAGTCATACAGAGTTGCACATGGAAGGAACTCATTTTTAAAATTACAAACTTTGCCTCCAAATGTTTTCGTCTCCGTACCCGACCCTCTCCCTCTCTCCCCTCCCCTTCCCTTCCCTCCTCTCCCCTCCCCTCCCCTCCCTGGACTCGCTATCATCAAGACCCGGAAAAAAAAACCAACTGGTGCTCGGCAACTTGGTTCGTGCTCTCACAACTCCAGGTTTTCTTAATTGTTTTACTTCTTCTCTGTTGTGAGTGTTTATTTGTATGTTTGTGAGGGTGTATGTGTGTGTGTATTTATTTTTGTTTTTTATGAGTATATATTTGTACACACCCAGTCAAACACATACCCTCTCCCACACAAACCCACATCCACACCTCCGATGGGCGTCCCCACACACACCCACACTAACTCTTTCTACAATTTAAATGAACCTTCCTTCTCATGTCGACAATTCAGGCTCGTCTCCCCTCAATATCAGGAGAGGCAATTCAGATTATCCCATGCAGTAAGACGCGTCCATTATGTAACCATGATTGAACTGTCTCTCTCGCCTTTTCAGTCTCCCCCCGTAAGCCAAATAGTCTCTTAGTGTGATACAGTCGCATTAACGGAGAACCTATTACAGCCACTCCACGGGATTCGAAGTCTGGTGCGTCTGAAATTCTCGAACCATTAGACCAATCGTGTCTGTTCAGTGGGGCTAATTTCCTCCCGTGTGTATGTGTCTGTGTTTGTTGCTCGTGGTTGGTGTGTTTGTTATAAGAGTGGATTTAGTTGTTTGTCTTTGTTGTTTTGTTGTTAATCGTTGTAGGTTTGGAGATTAGTAAATATACAATGATTGGTTTTGATATGTTGAGGTATATATATATATAAATTGATTTGGATTGGGTGTGAGAGGTTAAGGTGATTAGGTGAACCCGATGTGAGAGGATGGTTGGCGACGCTACTGGTGATTGACAGGGAGAAGATTAGCTAGTCAGCCTCCCTCTGCTAGTTAGTGGGTGTTGGAGGCCTTGGGGAGGAGGAGGAGGAAGGAAGTTTGTCAGTGTCAAGAGGTGTATGGAAGGGGGACATTAGTGCCACCCAGGAGTGTCATTATGGTAATTACAGGTGTGTGGGGGTGTGGGCAGGTGTGTGGGGGTGTGGGCAGGTGTGTGGGGGTGTGGGTAGGTGGATGGGTGTGTGGGTTGTGTGGGTGTGTGTAGGGCAATAAATCGGTTAACATCACAGGAAATATCAATTTACTTTCCTTCGTGACGGGTCCAGAATTCGAGACATCGGCGTTCGTTTTGTTGTGAAGTTAGGGATTCCAGGTGTTGTAATTTGGGTTCGGAGTTAAGGATTCATGTTTTCGGGTTTAGGGATATTGAGATTGATTACGGGAGTTCTTGTGAAGGGTTCGAAATCAAGTAGGAGGGATTCATGGGTACGAATTTAGAGTGTCGGAGGTTCGGTACCGGATTCATAACGAGATCCATTCTGTGAGAGATGCGATTCACGAGTCCTATAGTGTGTGTTTTTTGTGTGTGTGTTTTTTTCAGTGTGTGTAATGTTTTTATTTCATCGTCCGTCGTTGAAGCTTCTCAGGGCGGAGTGTGGGAGTGAGTAGATAGCTGCCTACGCCTCTCTACCATTCATTAAGAGGAAAAAAATGAACTTAAGTAGTGTTCCACAATAGACGTTTTAATAGAACTTGAATCGTGTCTCTGTTTTGGTACGATTCCCTGCCAGACTAACCCAGAGGAAAAAAATATCGTTGCCTTTGTTTACTAATAAGAGAAAATGAGAAATAAAACACTACCAACTCAGAGCTTTAAAAAACACAGACACACACATTGTTTACTAGAAAAACACGATTTTATCCAGTGTAAAAATTGTTTTTCTGCCAGGAAAAAGGTTTACTTCAAAAACTAAAAAAGGAAAATATTGTTTATGTTGCTTATTAAAAAAAACTTAATGAGTAGAATATTTGTTTACTAGAAAAACACGCACAAGGTTTAACTCAATAAAACACAGTGTTTACGAAAAAACCGGTTTAACTAAGAGCCCCCCTCAAAAAAAAAAATAATATATCGTATACTAAAAAAATTAATAAAAATCACTGTACCAAAACACAAACAACAAAATATTTAACAAAACAAACACAAACACAGCATATCTAGACCCCAAACTTATACTCACCACCAAAACAAACAAACACAGAGAGAGTTTATGAGCAGAAACCATCATAATTAAAATAAACAAATGTGTATAATATATTACAGGAAGATGCCAAGATATACACACACATACACACACACACACATCTGCATACATACACATACTTATATACATACATACACAAATACATACATGTTCTTATACATACACAAATAAATACATACATACATACATACATACAGTACATTACGCTAAGAGCCATTTCTGCCCCGAGCAACATAAGGTGATAGTTCCTGTTGCCTATATTATCGTCTCAGGCTAACTTGATATCTTCAGGTGTGTGTGTGTGTATGTGTGTGTGTGTGTGTGTGTGTGTGTGTGTGTGTGTGTGTGTGTGAATAATGTGCAGAGTGATGTGAGAGTGTGGTTAAAGTGTGATGAGTGTGGTTAAAGTTTCATGAGTGTGGTGAATGTGTAAAGTGTGGTGAATGTGTAGTGTGGTGAGCGTGGTTAAAGTGTGGTTAAAGTGTGGTGAGTGTGTAGTGAGGTAATGTCATGACTTCCCTCCGCTCCTACAATTCCCTGTAAACTTTTGAAGCTCCGTGAGATGTTGATGGTACGAGCTGCCTCCTCCTCCTCCTCCTCCTCCTCCGCCTCCTTCTTCTTCTCCTCCTCCTCCTCCATATTCTTCTTCTTCTTCTTTGTGTTGTTTTTCTTCTTTATTTTTCTATTGTATTTTTTTACTACCGAGGATTTTTTTAAACTCTCTCTCTCTCTCTCTCTCTCTCTCTCTCTCTCTCTCTCTCTCTCTCTCTCTCTCTCTCTCTCTCTCTCTCTCTCTCAGCGGACGTGGCCACCAGCTGCTAGGTCATGATATACCAGTTATCCCAACCTGGATTTACATGCTAATGGGATAATGTTTTAAGTCCGGGTTGAAGAGTGGCTCCCGTTTGGCATTTAAATTGGTAAGTCATTTTTCAGGGTTGGAAAATATCTCCACACACACACACTGTTTCTTTCTCAGTTTGTGTGTATTTGTACGTTTGTGTATACTGTATGGTGACCTGTGGGCTGTGGTATAATGGTTAGTATGCTCGCCTCACAACGACGTAGTCCCGGGTTCGATCCCCTGGCAGATTCAAACTACTTTATTGACAAGTATCTTTACAATATTTGCCTTTGTCTATACTCAGCAGGAAAATAAGAACTGAACTTAAATCGATTAATTACCCGGTCTTCTCGGACTATTCCTTAACACTGGGTCATACAACTCGTTAACTCAGGGTGTGGTTGTTGTGTTTGTTTGTCTCTGTATGTGTGTGTGTGGGGGGGGGGGGGGGGTAGGCGGATCGTGTTACGTACAAGATAAAACAACTACAAGTTAGGATGATCGTGTGTGTGTGTGTGTGACCCTCCCTCCCTCCACACACATTATACAAAGTTGAGCTGTAATGTGCCACCTCCCTCCCTCCCTCCTTCCCCTCTTTCCCCTCCTTCCTTCCCTCCCTCCCTCCTTCCCCTCTTTCCCCTCCCTCCTTCCCCTCCCTCCTTCCCCTCCCTCCTTCCCCTCCTTCCTTGCCCCCGATGAAGACGTCTCACCAGGGTACAATGTTAGAATCTGTGTCTTGCTGTACCAACCTCAAGTAGGGGGAGGAAGAGGAGGAGGAAGTTGCACGAGGAAGCATAAAACTCTGATAAGGAAGAAAAGAGGAGGAGGTGCAGGAGCAAAGAAGAAGGAGAAGAAGGAAGAGGAATAAGCTGCAGGAGGAAGCAGAAGAATAGTGGATGAGGAAGAAAGAAAGGAAGTGGCGTGGCAAGGAAGGAGGAGGAATAAGAAGTTGTAGGAGGAAACATAATATTGGAAGATGGAAGGAAGAGGAGGGAGAAGAAAATCACGTTAAGGAAGAAGGAAGGAACAAATAATTGATGAATGTAAACAAGAAGCTAACAGAACCAAACAGCTGATACATGTAGACAAAAGAGAGGAGTGCAAACAACAACAGGAAATTCTAACCAGTGTAAACAGCTGATGGAGGTAAACAACGGGGCAGTAGTAACAGCAAACGGAAGTAAACAAAGGAAGGAAGGAAGGAAGTAAACAGAGGAAGGACGAAAGTAAACAGGAAAGAAGGAAGGAAGGAAGGAAGGAAGCAAACAGAGGAAGGAGGTGAATTCAGAGTCCTTTGGCATGACACTGTATTGCCCCGAGGTCCATCAGCTGTAGCAGGACCCGGTGTTAATATGTATGATAGCATACATGTGTGACGAGGTGCCCCCCCCCCCTCTCCTTCCTTCCCTCCAACTACTCCCTTCTTCCTTTACTCCTTCTCCACTCTCCTCACCCTTCTCCCTCTCCCCTTCTCACCAGCCCACCTTTTCTCTCCGCCTGCCCACCACACACACACACACACACACACACACTCACACTCACACTCACACACGCACGCACTTTACATATTCACCCCACAAATCCTGGCCAGCTCAGAACGCAATGGTGAATAAAGGAGCAAAAAAGTTAAACTGCCGACACATGCCATCAATTTCCATCCAGGCGAGAAATTGACATGTTGACAGCGCTCTGGCTAAATACGTCGAGCGGGGCAAGAGAGTTCTATCCATCCGGTTGACGTAGAGGTGAGTTTGCCCACCTGTGATTATATGTACTCTCGTCATAAGGACTATTCTTGTTTATGTCTTCTTAGGTGGGCGAGTATGGTCAGTCGTGTGTGTGTTGGGGGGGGGGGGGGAGGAACAGGATGTGCACTTGTTATCATTATGTAATTTGTCAAAAGTGGTGACCGTTTGAAAACTCGATAATTTTTTATGTGTGTTTGTGTGTGTCTATCCGTCTGTCTGTCTGTATATGTCTGTCTCTATCCATCTGTCTCTATCCGTCTGTCAGTCAGTCAGTCCCCCCCACTCCGCACTTGACAAATAAGCTTCACTATTCTGTTTCCTCACGTCGGCCTTCCCACCCACCCCTTCCTTTACCTTCAACACGACCGATAAAAAGGACGACAAGAAACCTTTACGAAAATAGAAAGTCGATACAGACAAAGAGAATCGGTCTGTAATCGTCTGTAATCATTTGTAATCAAGTCTGTAATCGTTTATATTCAAGGCTGTAATCAAACCTGTAATCGTTTGTAATCAAGTCTTTAATCATCTATAATCAAGTCTGTAATCGTTTGTAATCAAGTTTGTAATCGTTTGTAATCAAGTCTGTAGTCGTTTGTAATCAAGTTTGTAATCGTTTGTAATCAAGTCTGTAATCGTTTGTAATCAAATTTAATCGTCTAAAATCAATGCTGTAATTGTTTGTAATCAAGTCTGTAATCCTCTAAAATCAAGGCTGTAATCATGTTTGTAATCGTCTGTAATCGTGGTTATAATCAAGAATGTAATCAGGATTGTAATCATGTCTGTAATCGTCTGTAATCAAGTCTGTAATCGATTTTCTTAGTTGACTTTATCTGTAGGAAAAATTGACATTTAATTTATACTTTTATTTTCTTTTTATGAATAAATATCGTGTGTGTGTGTGTATGTGTGTGTGTGTGTGTGTGTGTGTGTGTATTCTGATTTATGTTTTGTGTGTCTGTATTCTGAGGGATTCTGTACCCTCACCTGTACTGTGTGTTGCGTGTACCCAGGATTACAGCAGCCAGGTAGTTCATGTGTTGCGTGTTGATTAGTTGTGAATATTTCCTGGTTCTTATATACTTCAGTGAGCTAAGATCCGCTCTCGGGAAGTACTGTGAACTGACCTCATCTACAACTGACCTATCCCGACCTAACCTAACCTCATCTACAACTGACCTGACCTGACCTAACCTAACCTAACCTACAACAGACTTGACCTAACATAACCTGCAGTTGACTTGACCTCATGCACAACTAAAGTGATCTGACCTCATCTACAATTGACCTATCCCGACCTAATTTAACTTCATCTACAACTGACCTGACCTAACCTAACCTACAGTTGACCTAACACTACTACCCTAAGCTCTGAATTTTAGTGTGGGAGTTCGGTGGGGGGGGGGGGGGGTTGTCGCTACCTAACAAACACCGGTATTAGTTCATCCCCCCTGACCCCTCCCACCAACCCCGTCTTCACACCTCACTTAACTTTCCCCCACTTCCCCATCTCTCCCCCCCCCCCACCATCATCACCCCCGACCCCCCCTTATCCACCCATCTCCTTCCCCACACCTCATCGCCCCAACACTTCATGACCCCCATCATCCCCCCCTACACCCCTACCCCATCATCCCCATCCTTCCCCACCACATCCCCTCCCCCCCCCCCCCCTCTATTTTGGGTTGCCAGTAGTTGTGTCCTTTTTACTGTCGGGGTCGTGGCAAATGTGGACACGTTTAGAACAATGAAATTTAACGAGGTTGTTCCAATGTGCAGTTGTGACGAGAGTTAATCAGCTTGTACAGCCCTGGCAATTAGTTGTGTCAATACAGTGGACAGATTTATTGCAGCCTCCATCTGTAATAAAACCAACTCTATGCTAATGGACGATAAGTGTTGCCACAGGTTTTTTTTGTGTCGTTGGGTCATGTTGCTGGGACAGAGTTTTGTGTGTTGAGTTGGCTACACTGTGTTTGGTTGTGTTGAGTTGGCTACACTGTGTTGTGTTGAGTTGGCTACACTGTGTTGTGTTGAGTTGGCTACACTGTGTTGTGTTGAGTTGGCTACACTGTGTTGTGTTGAGTTGGCTACACTGTGTTGTGTTGAGTTGGCTACACTGTGTTGTGTTGAGTTGGCTACACTGGGTTGTGTTGAGTTGGCTACACTGTGATGTTGTCTAAGGGTTCTCTGTTCACATGGCAACACTGGCCTTGAGTTACCGTGTATGGATTAAATCAGGTCATATTACATGTATTACTGTAATCCGGGTTATAAACTGTATGGGTTACATTATCTCAGGGTTACAGTTCTCCCCTGTTTTGTTCCTGTAATTTATGTATTTTTCTGTATTTATTTCGTTTTGTATTTTGTGTATTTGCCGTATTAAAGACAGACAGACAGACAGACAGACAGACAGACACAGACAGACAGACAGACACAGACAGACAGAAATACAGACAGATATACAACCAGACAGCCAACTAGACAGACAGACAGACAGACCAGATGGTTCATATATCTATACAGACACACACACACACACACACCTCCGTTTGCTTACATAAAAAAAGATTCACGTTTGAGTTGTTATGGTAGATGTGTCTAGTCAGTGAGAATAAACTATAAAAAAAATATTGGTTGAAAAGTTTCTAAAATTATGTGAAATATTTTGAGGAAAAAAAATTGTGGCCGGGAATAGAGCCGAGGTAAGCGATATGGCGAGGGTGGGGGGGAGGGAGGTTCCTGTTACGTGTTGAGCGAGGTCTGTATTATCCTGTAGCTGCGTTTTGTATCGTGGTGGCTACTGTAACTGTGGTCATGTCGTGGTGGTTACTGTAACTGTGGCTGTGTCGTGGTGGCTACTGTAACTGTGGCCATGTTGAGGTTTTGTAACTGTGGCCATATTGAGGTTTTGTAACTGTGGCCATGTTGAGGTTTTGTAACTGTGGCCAAGTTGAGGATTGGTTTCTGTGGCCATGTTGAGGTTTTGTAACTGTGGCCAAGTTGAGGATTGGTTTCGTGGTGGCTACTGTAAATTGTGGCCATCGTATCGAGGTGGGTTGAGTGTTGGCCGCGTGTGTTGAGTCAGTCGGTAGAAGGGGCCAGGTCGGGGGGCCGTCTTGTGCTGCATGTTTGATAAATGTCACGGTCAGGGCGGCGGTCCGGGCTCCGTGGCATGATGTTCCTAAACGTAACCTCTCTCTCTCTCTCTCTCTCTCTCTCTCTCTCTCTCTCTCTCTTCGTCTCCGTCTCCCCGCGTCTTCTCTTATTTAACAAGTCGTGAAGGCGGAGTGCTTGCCATTACATCTTGGAGGACCTGACCTCATCATTCCGTTGATAACATGGTAAGGTGTGGCTGTGTGTGGCTGCAGTTTTGATGTGTGTGTGTCTGTCCGTTTGTCTGTATGTATGTATGTATGTATGTATGTATGTCTGTCTGTATGTATGTATGTATCGCGCCTGTGGTGTAATGGTCAGCATGCTCGCCTCGCAAGATGGCGGACCCGGGTGCGATCCCCGGGCAGGGTGATACTATGGGCAACTTTCCTTACGCCATTTGCCACAGTCTACCCAGCAGTAAGTAAGGTGTATGTAATCTTGTAATGAGGGATGTATCATTTTTGTAAACTGTACCCGTGTCTGTATTTGTGGTGTTTGTTTACTGTACCTTTGTATTATTCTGATTTTTTTGGTATCTGTAATTTTTTTCAGGGGGGGAATTTAGAGAGTTGTATGTTTGACTCACCTAACTCGAATCATTGTGACTGACTGAATATTTTTCCTCCCTCGACTGTAAATGAATCTCTGAATCTTGCCTCGCTGTGATCAGAAACTTATTTGTGTCTTGAGAATGGCTCTATACAATCTATTTTTCCACCTGATGATTAAACACAATAACGCTACCTGGTAGTTGTGTTATGTTAGGTTAGGTTAGGTTAGGTTAGGTTAGCGTTATGTTATGTTATGTTAGGTTATGTTATGTTAGGTTATGTTGTGTTATGTTAGCCCCCCGACAACACTACCCCCCCGACAACACTACCCCCCCGACAACACTACCCCCCCGACAACACTACCCCCCCGACAACACTACCCCCCGACATCACTACCCCCCGACATCACTACCCCCCCGACAACACTACCCCCAACAACACTACCCTCCCGACAACACTACCCTCCCGACAACACTACCCCCCCGACAACACTACCCCGACAACACCACCCCCCCTCATCACTACCCCCCGACAACATTAACCTCCCACAACACTACCCCCCACATCACTACCCCCCGACAACACTACCCCCCCGACAACACTAACCCCCGACAACAATACCCCCGACAACACTACCCCCGACATCACTACTCCCGTCATCACTACCCCCCGACAACACTACCCCCCGACAACACTACCCCCCGACAACACTACCCCCCGACAACACTACCCCCGCCAACACTACCCCCCGACAACACTACCCCCCGACAACACTACCCCCCCGACAACACTACCCCCCCGACAACACTACCCCCCCGACAACACTACCCCCCCGACAACACTACCCCCCCGACAACACTACCCCCCTGACAACACTACCCCCCCGACAACACTACCCCTACAACACCACCCCCCCTCATCACTACCCCCCGACAACACTACCCCCCGACAACACTACCCCCCAACACACTACCCCCACAAACACTACCCCGACAACACTACCCCCCGACAACACTACCCCCCGACAACACTACCCCCCGACAACACTACCCCCGACAACACTACCCCCCCGACAACACTACCCCCCCGACAACACTACCCCCCGAAACACTACCCCCCGACAACACTACCCCCCGACAACACTACCCCCCGACAACACTACCCCGACAACACTACCCCTCCCCCCCGACAACACTACCCCCCCGACAACACTACACACCTACCCCGACAACACTACTCCCCCGACAACACTACCCCCCGACAACATTACCCCCCCGACAACATTACCCCCCCGACAACACTACCCCCCCGACAACACTACCCCTCCCCCACCCGACAACACTAACCCCCCACAACACTAACCCCCACAACACTACCCCCCGACAACACTACCCCCCGACAACACTACCCCCCGACAACACTACCCCTCGACAACACTACCCTCCCCCCGACAACACTAACCCCCACAACACTACCCCCCGACAACACTACCCCCGACAACACTACCCCCGACAACACTACCCCTCGACAACACTACCCCCGACAACACTACCCTCCCCGACAACACTACCCCTCCCCCGACAACACTACCCCCCGACAACACTACCCCCTCCCCCCGACAACACTAACCCCCACAACACTACCCCCACAACACTACCCCCCGCCAACACTAACCCCTCCCCCCCGACAACACTAACCCCCACAACACTACCCCCACAACACTACCCCCGACAACACTACCCTCCCCCGACAACACTAACCCCCACAACACTACCCCACAAGACCACCCCCGACAACACTACCCCTCCCCCGACAACACTAACCCCCACAACACTACCCCCACAACACTACCCCCGACAACACTCCCCCCCGACAACACTACCCCCGACAACAATACCTCCCCCCTCGACAACACTACCCCCGACAACACTACCCCCGACAACACTACCCCCCGACAACACTACCCTCCCCCGACAACACTACCCTCCCCCCGACAACACTACCCCCCGACAACACTACCCCCTCCTCCCCACAACACTAACCCCCACAACACTACCCCCACAACACCCTCCCCCCGACAACACTACCCCTCCCCCCGACAACACTACCCTCCCCCCGACAACACTAACCCCCCACAACACTACCCCCACAACACCACCCCCCGACAACACTACCTCCCCCGACAACACTAACCCCCACAACACTACCCCCACAACACTACCCCCGACATCACTCCCTCTCCCCCCGACAACACTAACCACCCACAACACTACCCCCCGACAACACTACCCCCGACAACAATACCTCCCCCTCGACAACACTACCCCCGACAACACTACCCCCGACAACACTAACCCCCACAACACTACCCCCGACAACACTAACCCCCGACAACACTACCCCCCAACAACACTACCCCCACAACCCTACCCCCGACTACACTACCCCCCGACAACACTACCCCCCGACAACACTACCCCCCCGACAACACTACCCCCCCCCGACAACACTACCCCCCCGACAACACTACCCCCCCCCGACAACACTACACCCCCGACAACACTACCCCCCGACAACAATACCCCCCCGACAACACTACCCCGACAACACTACCCCCGACAACACTACCCCCGACAACACTACCCCCCCGACAACACTACCCCCCGACAACACTACCCCCCGACAACACTACCCCCCGACAACACTACCCCCCGACAACACTACCCCCGCCAACACTACCCCCCGACAACACTACCCTCCCGACAACACTACCCCCCGGACACAACACACTACCCCCCTCAACACTACCCCCGACAACACTACCCCCACAACACTACCCCCCACACACTACCCCCCGACAACACTACCCCCCCGACAACACTAACCCCCGACAACACTACCCCCCGACAACACTACCCGCCCACCGACACACTACCCCCGACAACACTACCCCCCCGACAACACTACCCCCCGACAACACTACCCCCCGACAACACTACCCCCGCAACACTACCCCCGACAACACTACCCCCCGACAACACTACCCCCCGACAACACTACCCCCCGACAACACTACCCCCCGACAACACTACCCCCCCGACAACACTACCCCCCCGACAACACTACCCCCCGACAACACTACCCCCCCGACACTACCCCCGACAACACTACCCCCCGACAACACTACCCCCCGACAACACTACCCCCGACAACACTACCCCCCGACAACACTACCCCTACACACACCCCGACAACACTACCCCCCGACAACACTACCCCCCGACAACACTACCCCCCGACAACACTACCCCCCACAACACTACCCCCCGACAACACTACCCCCCGACAACACTAACCCCCGACAACACTACCCCCGACAACACTACCCCCGACCACTACCCCGACAACACTACCCCCCGACAACACTACCCCCCGACAACACTACCCCCCCGACAACACTACCCCCCGACAACACTACCCCCCGACAACACTACCCCCCCGACAACACTACCCCCCCGACAACACTACCCCCCGACAACACTACCCCCCCGACAACACTACCCCCCCGACAACACTACCCCCCGACAACACTACCCCCCGACAACACTACCCCCCCCCGACAACACTACCCCCCGACAACACTACCCCCCGACAACACTACCCCCCGACAACACTACCCCCCGACAACACTACCCCCCGACAACACTACCCCTCACAACACCACCCCCCCTCATCACTACCCCCCGAGAACACTACCCCCCGACAACACTACCCCCCAACAACACTACCCCCACAACACTACCCCCGACAACACTACCCCCCGACAACACTACCCCCACAACACTACCCCCCGACAACACTAACCCCTCCCCCCGACAACACTAACCCCCACAACACTACCCCCACAACACTACCCCCCGACAACACTACCCCTCCCCCCGACAACACTAACCCCCTACAACACTACCCCCACAAGACCACCCCCCGACAACACTACCCCTCCCCCGACAACACTAACCCCCACAACACTACCCCCACAACACTACCCCCCGACAACACTCCCCCCCGACAACACTACCCCCGACAACAATACCTCCCCCCTCGACAACACTACCCCCGACAACACTACCCCCCGACAACACTACCCCCCGACAACACTACCCCTCCCCCCGACAACACTACCCCTCCCCCCGACAACACTACCCCCCGACAACACTACCCCCTCCTCCCCCACAACACTAACCCCCACAACACTACCCCCACAACACCCTCCCCCCGACAACACTACCCCTCCCCCCGACAACACTACCCCTCCCCCCGACAACACTAACCCCCCACAACACTACCCCCACAACACCACCCCCCGACAACACTACCCCTCCCCCGACAACACTAACCCCCACAACACTACCCCCACAACACTACCCCCACAACACTACCCCCCGACAACACTCCCCCTCCCCCCCGACAACACTAACCCCCACAACACTACCCCCCGACAACACTACCCCCGACAACACTACCTCCCCCCTTGACAACCCTACCCCTCGACAACACTACCCCCGACAACACTAACCCCCCACAACACTACCCCCGACAACACTAACCCCCACAACACTACCCCCCGACAACACTACCCCCCGACAACACTACCCCCCGACAACACTACCCCCCCGACAACACTACCCCCCCGACAACACTACCCCCCCGACAACACTACCCCCCCCGACAACACTACCCCCCCCCGACAACACTACCCCCCCGACAACACTACCCCCCCGACAACACTACCCCCCCGACAACACTACCCCCCCGACAACACTACCCCCCCGACAACACTACCCCCCCGACAACACTACCCCCCCCACAACACTATCCCCCAGACAACACTACCCCCCCGACAACACTACCCCCGACAACACTACCCCCCGACAACACTACCCCCCGACAACACTACCCCCGACAACACTACCCCCGACAACACTACCCCCCGCCACCCCCCCCGACCCACAACCCCACCCCCGACAACACTACCCCCCCCGACAACACTACCCCCCCGACAACACTACCCCCCCGACAACACTACCCCCCCGACAACACTACCCCCCCCGACAACACTATCCCCCCGACAACACTACCCCCCCGACAACACTACCCCCCCCCGACAACCATACCCCCCCCCCCGACAACACTACCCCCCCCCCGACAACACTACCCCCCCCGACAACACTACCCCCCCCCGACAACACTACCCCCCCCCCGACAACACTACCCCCCCGACAACACTACCCCCCCGACAACACTACCCCCCCGACAACACTACCCCCGACAACACTACCCCCGACAACACTATCCCCCGACATCACTAACCCCCCCACAACACTAACCCCCCGACAACACTACCCCCCCGACAACACTACCCCCCCCGACAACACTATCCCCCGACAACACTACCCCTCCCCCCGACAACACTAACCCCCCACAACACTACCCCCCACAACACTACCCCCCGACAACACTACGTCCCCCTCGACAACACTACCCCCCACCCCGACCTGTCACTGCCCTCGTCCCCGCCCCGACCCGACCCGTCCCCGCCCCGACCCGTCCCCGCCCCCGCCCCGACCCGTCCCCTCCCCGACCAGTCCCCTCCCCTACCCGTCCCCGCCCCGACCCGTCCCCGCCCCGACCCGTCCCCGCCCCGACCCGGCCTCCCCGCCCCGACCCGTCCCCGCCCCGACCCGTCCCCTCCCCACTAAGATAGAGTAACACAAATGGGGCTCATCAACACTTTACTCCTCCTCATGAATGTGTGAGGAGAAAATCAACATACAGAGGAGTTTGTTAGTCCTGGTGTGTGTGTTTGTGTGTGTGTTTGGAATTTACTGTACCTGTTGTTTGTATAAGTATGTGTTTTATTATATTGTGTTGACTATGTAAGTTGTATTTATTTTAGTTCATGTGTATAAATTTTCATGTAGAATGTATACAATTTTATGTATTATGTATTAAACGTGTGTATGTAATATGTATGAAATATCATCGTACCGCCAGGAATAACATACATATTTAGCTATGTTTAAATCTGAGCTGACCTAACCTAACCTAACATGACCTGACCTGACGTAACCTAACCTGACCTGACCTGACGTAACCTAACCTGATCGAACCCAACCTAACCTAATTTATGCACACACACACACACACACACACACACGTATATATAACACTGTATAAAATAGAATATGTAAGTTCTATGTATGTATTTATGTATGTACGTGTGTGTATGAATGCAGGTATGCGGCCAACGTTCGAGTAGAAGGTGAATGCATTAATAAGTTTACAGTGTGTTATAAAAGGCATCCTAAAGGTGATCGATTATATCTCTCTGATACACCTCATCATCCGGGGCCGAACGGAGACTCACACCTGACAACACTCTAAAGCTGCCTTAATTGGTTACAGGTGGATGTATCTAGTTAAGGTACAGTCTTAATTTGTCTCTTACCTGGTGCTAATTTAGTGTTTCTAGTTAAGTTACAGTATCTAGTTAAGGTAGTCTCTCTAATTTGTTTCTTACCTGGTGCTAATTTAGTGTTTCTAGTTAAGTTACAGTATCTAGTTAAGGTAGTCTCTCTAATTTGTTTCCTACCTGGTGCTAATTAGGTGTTTCTAGTTAAGTTACATTATCTAGTTAAGGTATATAGTTAAGGTTGAGTCTCTTAATTTGGTCTCGTAAGTGGTGTTAAATGAGCGTATCTAGTGTGTGTGTGTGTGTGTGTGTGTGTGTGTGTGTGTGTGTAATTGTGTGTGTGTGTGTGTGTGTAATAATAATAATAATAATTAACGGTTTATTGAAAAAATTCTGCATCCCGAAGGCTGAAAATATACATTGGACATAAATGACTTATTACATACATTGGTGGTTTAACAAAAGCCTTCATTAGAGAAAGGTGAAGGAACATACAGTGAACATACAGATTAATGTAGGTGTTGAACAGCAAACTCGTAGTGCAGTAACTCCCTCCCAGATGGTGTTAGGAGGAACTCACGTGGTGTAGTAGTTCCCTCAGATGGTGTTATGAGGGACCTGGCGTGGTGTAGTAATTCTCTCACATATAATTTGAAGCGATATCGCCACCGTCAGAGCGGGAAGTGTCGCCCCATTGAGACCTAAACAGTAGGTCTAGTACGGAATAATTTATAACCTGACATTTCCTCACCCAGTTTCTGCGTTATGAAATTCCCTACTTCAGAGTCCTATCTCACCCCACTTTCACCTCCCCTCTCACCCCACACACCTCCCCTCTCACCCCTTCAACTCACCTTTTACCCCTTCACCGCCCACTCTACTCATCTCCCCCTCCCACCCCACTCCCCTCACTCCCCCTCCCCCTCTCATAATATTTACCAACCTGGCGTGTTATATGATCAGTCACTGATTGACTCACCTGGCGAACACCTGAGTTAGTTTTGGGTGATTAGTTAATAATATTTTACCCTGTTCGAGCAGAATTTATCAAGACTGGAATTCGAAGTTTTTCATGTGTGTAATAATAATAATAATAATAATAATAATAATAATAATAATAATTAACGGTTTAATGAAAGAACATGGCAGCCAGAAGGCTGAAAATATACAGTTACATATTTGGGGAATGGGTCTCTTGATTTACAAAAAATATACAAGTAACTTAAGTGATACAAATATGATATATAATAACTAGGTGGGGAAAAGCTCAAACTACAGGGCATTTTAACATAGTAACTGCAAAAAGTAAGATTGACTGGGAGTGAATACACTGGTTGATTACAAGTTATTGATAATTTTTACAATGGTTGGGACTGGGCTGTTCTTATAGCGATCAGTTCATGCTCGTATGGGCTGGATGCGGTTGTGATGTCGAACAGCATTTCTCGGGCGAGGGATCTCAGGTGGTAGTAGGAGCCGGTGTCGAGGATGATGCAGAAGCTTCTCACCAAATTTGCAGATGAGGTCGTGGTGATGGTCAGTGTGTGTGTGTGTGTGTGTGTGTGTGTGTGTGTGTGTGTACACCCTGGGAGGAGAGGACTTCGCCGTTAAGGATAAGATCACGACCAAGTTAAGCGAGGCGTTGTTTTCTTGACAATACCCGCCGGGGAGGTTAGTGGGGAGATAGGGAGAAGTTGGATGAGTTGGGCGAGAGGAGGAGGGCAAGTTGGGGAGGAATTGGATGAGACAAGGAAGAAAGGTTGGGGAGGGGTTGGATGAGACAAGGAGGAGTTAGGTGAGGAGAGAAGGAGGGATTGAATGAAGTAAGATGGAGAATTGAAAAGAAATTGAGATCAGGTGAAAAAAACATGATAAAAAAGAAATAGAGACACAATTAAACGAAATAAAAATAATAAAATAAAAAAAAAATAATAAAAATAACTCGATAAAATTACTTAACGAAACAAACATTGCTATAAAATCCTGTCATATTTAACAACACGCAAAAAAAAATATTCTGGTAGTATTTTGATATTGAAAAAAAAATATTACGTTACGCTATGAAAGAGGTATTATATATGTAGTGAAGAATATAACGTTGCCTCATAAAATTAATAATGGGAAGAGGTAAAAGCGGGAGGGGTAAAAGTTGTTTATATGGAGACCAAGTAGAGGATATTTATTTAATAGAGTCGTCATGTGTTATGGTGTTAAAGGTGATGTGTCGAGAGTGAGTGAGAGAGAGAGAGTGAGTGAGAGAGAGAGAGAGAGAGAGAGAGAGAGAGAGAGAGAGAGAGAGAGAGACGCCTAAATGAAGCACACGTTAGGTTAGTAAATATACGAAAATTAGAAGAAAAATCGGCATAATAAACAGAGGGAGTGAGGGAGAGGTCATTAACAGATTACAGGTGAGTTAGGTGAATAGGTGAAAGTGTATATGGTAATTACTGGAGAGAATGCAGGTGAATGATGCGATGGGTAATTAAGGGAATGCAGGTGACTGAAGCGATGGGTAATTAAGAGAATTTCAAGTTACTTAAAAAACACAAATGAATGAAATCAATTGAAGGTATACTGAAGTTTAGGAATTTAGAGAGAAGATAAAAGAAATCTAAATAAAGCAAAAAGAATGAAAATAAGACACAAAGAAGAAGAAAGTGAATGATTGAATGAAGGAAATAGAATAACGAACGGGAGAAACACAAGGTAACACAATAAACTAGGGAGAGGTAGGAAATAATGGTCAGCTGTGTCCCTGGTCGCTTGTGATAAAAGAGGAAGAGGCAATACTGTAATAAAAGAGGAATAAGCAACAGTGATAAAAGAAGAATAAGCAACAGTGATAAAAGAGGAAGAAACAACAGTGATAAAAGAGGAAGAAACAACAGTGATAAAAGAGGAAGAAGCAACAGTGATAAAAGAGGAAGAAGCAACAGTGATAAAAGAGGAAGAAGCAACAGTGATAAAAGAGGAGGAAGCAACAGTGATAAAGAGGAAGAAACAACAGTGATAAAAGAGGAAGAAGCAACAGTGATAAAAGAGGAAGAAACAACAGTGATAAAAGAGGAAGAAGCAACAGTGATAAAAGAGGAAGAAGCAACAGTGATAAAAGAGGAGGAAGCAACAGTGATAAAAGAGGAAGAAACAACAGTGATAAAAGAGGAAGAAGCAACAGTGATAAAAAGAGGAAGAAAATTATAGCTTTTACCAACTTGATATAGCTTGATAGCGTCTCCCTTAACCAGAGTCCCTTTAAAAGCTAAGCTAACCTCTTGCTTGGGTTTTTAATTTATAAACTTTGTTATCTTTTTAGCTGACCATAGCGAAAGCTAAAGTTTATATCAGACACCCAATATAGTGCTATATTAACCTCAAGGCTGCTGCTATATTAACCTCAAGACTACTGCTATATTGGCCTCAAGGCTACTGCTATATTGACTTCAAGGCTACTGCTATATTAACTTAAAGGTTACTGCTATATTAACTTAAAGACTACTGCTATATTGACCTCAAGACTACTGCTATATTGACCTCAAGGCTACTGCAATATTGACTTCAAGGCTACTGCTATATTAACTTAAAGGCTACTGCTATATTAACTTAAAGGCTACTGCTATATTAACTTAAAGGCTACTGCTATATTAACCTCAAGGCTGCTGCTATATTAACCTCAAGACTACTGCTATATTGACCTCAAGGCTACTGCTATATTAACTTAAAGGCTACTGCTATATTAACCTCAAGGCTACTGCTATATTAACCTCAAGACTACTGCTATATTAACCTCAGGGCTGCTGCTATATTAACCTCAAGGCTGCTGCTATATTAACCTCAAGACTACTGCTATATTGACCTCAAGGCTACTGCTATATTAACTTAAAGGCTACTGCTATATTAACCTCAAGGCTACTGCTATATTAACCTCAAGACTACTGCTATATTAACCTCAGGGCTGCTGCTATATTAACTTAAAGGCTACTGCTATATTAACCTCAGGGCTGCTGCTATATTAACCTCAAGGCTACTGCTATATTAACTTAAAGGCTACTGCTATATTAACCTCAGGGCTGCTGCTATATTAACTTAAAGGCTACTGCTATATTAACCTCAGGGCTACTGCTATAGGGTCGTCCTCTATAAGTAGTTGAGTATTACAGGTAAACTCGTGTGTGGGGGAGTAATTATCGGCAGGTGAGGGTTATCACTGTCTTGCCCTAATGCTGATGTAGACGGTGAGGGTTGGGTCAGGGAGGGGGTGGAAGGAAGGCACGATACTCTTTTGTGTGTGCGTGTGTGAGCTGACCCTCAAACCTGTGCAAAAATTCAGGTGAGTTAAGTGCGGTTCATAATTAACTCTTCTTAGTAAGAGAAAGTTGAAGAAAAATAACTATCTGGCAACCCCTCCAGCCCTTGTTACTCTACCGTCACGTCATTCACCTTAAAATGTAAACATAGGGCCAAGAGTGTGCTATGCCACGCGGCCGACCTGTCATTAAGGTTGGTGTCCTGATTCTCGTTACGTGTATTGAGCGAGCTTGACAGGCCTTGACATATTCGCCCATTATTTAGGTGGCAAGTCCTTCAATCGGGGCGGAGGTTAGCGTGTTCTATTGACAATTTTGGCCCCGCCCACCTGGCTGTCACGAATAGAGACCACCCCCACCCTCAACCCCCCACCCTCACCCTCCCACCCTCAACCTCACACCCTCAACCCCCCACCCCCTTACCCTCAACCACCTACTCTCAACCTCCCACCCTCAACCTCACACCCTCAACCCCCACCCTCAACCTCACACCCTCAACCTCACACCCTCAACCCCCCACCCCCTTACCCTCAACCACCTACTCTCAACCTCCCACCCTCAACCTTACACCCTCAACCCCCACCCTCAACCTCACACCCTCAACCCCCACCCTCAACCTCACACCCTCAACCTCACACCCTCAACCCCCCACCCCCTTACCCTCAACCACCTACTCTCAACCTCACACCCTCAACCTCACACCCTCAACCTTCCACCCACCACTACCTTCGTCACTGTCACCACTCACTAATCTTATCGTCAACCCACCACAACTACCTCCACCATCACCACCACCCTCCACCATCCCCAACACAACCTACCACCACTAATACCCCCATCACCACCATCCACAAGCCCCCATCACCACCATTCACAAGCCCCCATCACCACCATTCACAAGCCCCCATCACCACCATCCACAAGCCCCCATCACCACCATCCACAAGCCCCCATCTCCACCATCCACAAGCCCCCATCTCCACCACTACCCCTCATTACCCCCCCCCCCCCCCCGAGTTACGCGTCCTTACTGAAGCATTTTTTTGGAGTATAGTAACTTTTGAGTGGGAGGTCGGAGTTATTACTTGGTGAAGGGCGAGAATTTCAAGTGTCATTATCATCAGGTGTGTGTGTGTGTGTGTGTGTGTGTGTGTGTATGTGTGTGTGTGTCATTCATATTAAACTACAAGGTTGGTGGACCATTCACGTGAAAGTTTAGTCCACTTTCTTATTCAGGTGAGAGGAGGAGGAGGAGGTGGAGGAGAAGGAGTAAGAAGAGGTGGAAGAAGAGGTGGAAGAGGGAGGAAAAAGTGGAGGTGTTTTATTTAAGCTTATGAACGATTTAATAGAGAATATAAATGCTGAATGTCTGTCTATTTTCGTGATATATATATACAAGGTGTCTCAGAAAAATGTATACACACTCTCTTACGAATTATTTTCTTCAATGATCATGTGAATGTGTTAAAGCAGGGACATTCTCCTCATATAAACATTCATGTTATATCCTCCAAAATATATAAATCAGTGTGTAGATATTTTTTGAGACACCCTGTTAGTACTGTACAGGGTGTGTTATAGGTCACGTATTGTTGAGAAAATTAATGTTCTTTTCTGTCTTTTTCAGGTGAGGGGAACACACAAGGTCACCGATGATGGCAGACGTTGGACAACCTAATCACGGTGAACCAGTCTTTATTAACTGTGTCTTTCAACTGTTAACTGTAGATAACTTTCAATACTAACTGGTAAAATTCAACATAAACTGGAATCCGGCTGGGGGGGGGGGGGGAAAGGGGTGTGTTCCTGCCATTACCCACAACACCTTCCCAGCAAAAAACACACAAGGGAACCCCAGCAACCACCTTGAAGTACTCCCTCCATCCCCTCCTCTCCCTTCCCCTTCCCCCCCCCCCACACGTCCCTCCTCTTTCCCCTCTCCCCCTCCCTTCCTCACTCACTCCCTTCTCAATCCCTCCACTCCCCCTCCCCTCCCTCAACACATTAAATATAACCCTTCTCTATATGTGTGTTTTACAGGACGTCGATTTATGGGATGACTTTTACACCGAAACTCAGGGTTATGGTTCCTTGTGTCCCCATATGTTGGTGCATATTGTGGTGGCTTATGGGCGGGTCAATGTGAGGCCTGGTGAATGTCTCTCTGGTCTTATGATGTGATTTATAGGAAGGTTATTGGTGGTTGTTGTCGTGTGGGGGGGGGGGGGGTGTTTATGTGTGGTTCATACTCTCTCTCTCAAAAACATAACAGCCATCACTACCCCACCACTTTGCTCGTGTGTGTGTGAGAGAGAGAGAGCTTAGTGTAGACGACGCCTTAGGAGACCAGCGCCTTGAACCCACACTAGCAAATCTGGGATCTCGATTAGGACCAGCCTAATCCCTTAGCAATTAGGCAAGTTTCGACAGCCGTCTGTGAATCCTGTGAGATTGGGCTACACTCAGAGAGAGAGAGAGAGAGAGAGAGAGAGAGGTAGGTTTGTGTACGTATAATTCACACACACACACACACACACACACACACACTTTGCAACATTAACGATCGTCTTGGGAAAAGTTACATGTCGCAGCGATTTTTAGTGGTTTTTATTATTATTATTATTATTATTATTATTATTATTATTATTATTGAGAACCACTTAAGCACTCCCTGGGGTCTTATTGATGTCGTGTTCAATGACCTAAATTACCTTAATATCTCAAAAAAGAACATTTAAGTAGAAGTAAATCACGAAGAAGACCTTTAATAATCACGTACGAGTCCTTAGAAAGACATTTACAAGGAACTCAATTACGATCAGACATTTATTACGGATTAAACCAGAGAGGAAGCCATTTAAACCGGAGTAATTTAAGACATTGTCAATTACCGTACTTTGTTATTGATGTGTTGGTGATTTAGACATTTAAAGACACTAGTTGATGTATTAATGAATTACATCATGTACTCGAATATATTTAGAAACTTATTGATGTATTTTGAAATCACAGGAAATACAGCGGGGTGATACAGACGAGGTACAGCGGGCTGTTACAGACGGTACAGCGGTATGGTACAGGCGGGATACAGCGGTGTGGTACAGGCGAGGCACAGCAGGTGGTACAGACGAGGTACAGCGGGGTGTTACAGAAGAGGTACAGCGGTATGGTACAGGCGGGATACAGCGGTGTGTTACAGGCGGGGTACAGCGGTGTGGTACAGGCGGGATACAGCGGTGTGGTACAGGCGGGGTACAGCGGTGTGGTACAGGCGGGATACAGCGGTGTGGTACAGGCGAGGTACAGCGGGGTGATACAGACGAGGTACAGCGGTGTGGTACAGGCGGGATACAGCGGTGTGTTACAGACGGTACAGCGGTGTGTTACAGACGGTACAGCGGTGTGTTACAGACGGTACAGCGGTGTGTTACAGAAGAGGTACAGCGGTATGGTACAGGCGGGGTACAGCGGTGTGGTACAGTTGAGGTACAGCGGGGTGTTACAGACGGTACAGCGGTGTGTTACAGAAGAGGTACAGCGGTGTGGTACAGGCGAGGTACAGCGGGGTGATACAGGCGAGGTACAGCGGGGTGATACAGGCGGGGTACAGCGGTATGGTACTGGCGGGGTACAGCGGGGTGATACAGACGAGGTACAGCGGGCTGTTACAGACGGTACAGCGGTGTGTTACAGAAGAGGTACAGCGGTATGATACAGGCGGGATACAGCGGTGTGTTACAGGCGGGATACAGCGGGGTGGTACAGGCGGGATACAGCGGTGTGGTACAGGCGGGGTACAGCGGGGTGGTACAGGCGGGATACAGCGGTGTGGTACAGGCGGGGTACAGCGGGGTGGTAAACGGTGTAAAAGAATTACAAAAGGCAGCTTCACGTAAAAGCAATTACGCGTGGTAACGAAAACACCGAGTGAGACACACGGTGATTGAGCCCAGTACCTCTCTCTCTCTCTCTCTCGTTTACTTTGTGTGCTGTGTATGTTTGGTTATTTTGTATGTGCGGATATAAATGAGTATGCATATGCACGTCAACCTAACCTAACCTAACCCGTCCCTCCGTGTTTCCCAACCTCCACACTTCCGTTCACGCGTCCGCTAGCACAGGGATTTACTCAGCCTAGTAATCCCGACCGCCCTGACCTCACGTATGTACCCTCTCCGTGTGAGGGATGTATGTATGTTTTACGGGTCACCTGAAGAGTACTGCACCCCCCCCAACCCCCCCCCCACCTGATGATATAATACCCCTACCGTTACCTAGAGGGGTTTGGTTAGGTTAGGCCAGGTCAGGTCAGGTCAGGTTTTGTTAGGGTACATTAGGTTAGGTTAGATTAGGTTAGGTTAAGTAGTGTTAAATTAAATTAGATTAACGCTAGGGTGGTTAATCTTAAGGTGAAATAAGCCGGAGTGCCTAATCTATACGTGACCTTGTTTTTTTTTTCAACAAACTGGCTTAACGTGTTGTAAATCCAGACCAAATCTCGACACGCTTTGTTTATTTCGTGTTTGGACCAGAGGGTGAAAAAACGTATCTAGATTCAGTGTTTTTTTTTTTTTAACCTGTGGATGAAGCGCCACAATGTGTGTTTGATTCTCTGACAAATTGTTTGTTGTTTGACCTTGTTTGACCTTCACGCTTTGATTTGACGAGATAGGAAGAAAAACGTGAGTGAGTAAATAAAGTAAAATGATAAAAAATAACATAGTAGGATATTTAGTTTCCTGTGTGTGTGTGTGTGTGTGTGTGTGTGTGTGTGTGTGTGTGTGTTTTAGTCAGTGGAGTACTCATGTCGGGTTTACCAAACAGATAATTATTATCTTCACACACACACACACAAACACACACACAGTCCACTAGTTTTTCAGTAATTAACCATGGAAGAGGAACGGATCCACTTCTACCCCTTCCCTTCCCCTCCCCTCTCTCCCTTCCCCTCCCCTCCCCTCTTCCCCCCCCAACACATATATACGACTTCAACTGGCCACCAGGATTATTACCCCTTGTTACCCCTCAGCTAATTGTTGTCTGCTCTTGGATAATGGTGTTTGGTCGACCATTCACGGCTGCAGAAGTTTCTAGAGTGTTACTGAGGGCTGACAACAGAGAGCTGACAACAGGGGGCTGACAACAGAGAGCTGACAACAGGGGCGTAAGTGTACTGCCTAAATAGAGACGATTAAAACATGTTAAGGGATTTTGTTTTGGCTTCCTGGAGGCAAGTGAAGTGTGTGAGGACAGACATGGGTCAAGTGGACATACAGACATGGGTTAAGTGGAAGCAGACATACAGACATGGGTTAAGTGGAAGCAGACATACAGACATGGGTTAAGTGGAAGCAGACATACAGACATGGGTTAAGTGGAAGCAGACATACAGACATGGGTTAAGTGGAAGCAGACATACAGACATGGGTTAAGTGGAAGCAGACATACAGACATGGGTTAAGTGGAAGCAGACATACAGACATAGGTTAAGTGGAAGCAGACATACAGACATGGGTTAAGTGGAAGCAGACATACAGACATAGGTTAAGTGGAAGCAGACATACAGACATGGGTTAAGTGGAAGCAGACATACAGACATGGGTTAAGTGGAAGCAAACATACAGACATGGGTTAAGTGGAAGCAGACATACAGACATGGGTTAAGTGGAAGCAGACATACAGACATGGGTTAAGTGGAAGCAGACATACAGACATAGGTTAAGTGGAAGCAGACATACAGACATGGGTTAAGTGGAAGCAGACATACAGACATAGGTTAAGTGGAAGCAGACATACAGACGTAGGTTAAGTGGAAGCAGACATACAAACATAGGTTAAGTGGAAGCAGACATACAGACATGGGTTAAGTGGAAGCAGACATACAGACATAGGTTAAGTGGAAGCAGACATACAGACATGGGTTAAGTGGAAGCAGACATACAGACATAGGTTAAGTGGAAGCAGACATACAGACGTAGGTTAAGTGGAAGCAGACATACAGACATGGGTTAAGTGGAAGCAGATATACAGACATAGGTTAAGTGGAAGCAGACATACAGACATGGGTTAAGTGGAAGCAGACATACAGACGTAGGTTAAGTGGAAGCAGACATACAGACATGGGTTAAGTGGAAGCAGACATACGGACATGGTTTTAATTGGGATACATACATACATACATACATACATACCCCATGACTCACTACCATAACACTATACCCACATCTCCATACCCCCATGTCCTTCCCCCCCATGCCCTTCCCCCCCATGCCCTTCCCCCATAGCCAACTTCCTAACCCCCCCCAACCCCTCCTCTGACGGGCAATAAGTCACAGAAGAAGAGAACTTGGCAGCCAATGATGGTATTTTCTCCCTCAAGTTTCTTCCCATCCTCTGGTAATTTCAGTCGACCTGATTTAAATCACTTGAGGATCTTTAGTGATTGAAGTGACTCGTGATTGAACTGCCAAGGCACTTAAGGCTAGAGTAACTATATTTTAATTATTTTATTTTTTTATTTACTTTTTTTCATTTTTCTATTACATTTTAAAAACTTAATTAGTCTTTTTATGGTAATTGTTTAACCTCTTTTCTTATAGGGATATTGATACACACACACACTCACACACACACACACTCACACACACACACACACACACACACAAGAACACACACACACACACACACACGAACACACACACACACACACACACACACACACGAACACACACACACGAACACACACACACACACACACACACACACACACACACACACACACACACACGAACACACACACACACACGAACACACACACACACACACACACACACACACGCACACACACACACGAACGCACACACACACACGAACACACACACACACACACACACACACACGAACACACACACACACACACACACACACGAACACACACACACACACACACACACACACACTCGCTCTCTCTCTCTCAATAAATAAATAAATAAATACATACATGAGCTAATATCAATGGCGGGTCCTCCTCCTCCTCCTCCTCCTCCTTCTCTTCTTGCCCCAGTTGTCCAGGTGTTAAGTCATGCACGGGAGGGGTGTTAGCGGGGCCTCCCACTCTCCTCCAGGTGTTAAGTCATGCACGGGAGGGGTGTTAGCGGGGCCTCCCACTCTCCTCCAGGTGTTAAGTCATGCACGGGAGGGGTGTTAGCGGGGCCTACCACTCTCCTCCAGGTGTTAAGTCATGCACGGGAGGGGTGTTAGCGGGGCCTCCCACTCTCCTCCAGGTGTTAAGTCATGCACGGGAGGGGTGTTAGCGGGGCCTCCCACTCTCCTCCAGGTGTTAAGTCATGCACGGGAGGGGTGTTAGCGGGGCCTCCCACTCTCCTCCAGGTGTTAAGTCATGCACGGGAGGGGTGTTAGCGGGGCCTCCCACTCTCCTCCAGGTGTTAAGTCATGCACGGGAGGGGTGTTAGCGGGGCCTCCCACTCTCCTCCAGGTGTTAAGTCATGCACGGGAGGGGTGTTAGCGGGGCCTCCCACTCTCCTCCAGGTGTTAAGTCATGCACGGGAGGGGTGTTAGCGGGGCCTCCCACCCTGCATGATGCTCTTGGTTGAATAATTCCCTTACCTGTGTTACGTCTACCTGTCCTCACCTGTCTTGTTTGTTTATACATACTGTACCTACACCTCGCAGTCTGCCACGTTTACACACACACACATATATCATATTTGTATCACTTATGTTACTTGTATATTATTTGCCAATCAAGAGACCCATTCCCCAATTATTTAACTGTATATTTTCAGCCTTCCGGCGGCCATGCTCTTTCAATAAACCGTTAATTATTATTATTATTATTATTATTATTATTATTATTATTATTACTACTACTACTACTACTACACACGCATACACTCATATTTCTCTCTCTCTCTCTCTCTCTCTCTCTCTCTCTCTCTCTCTCTCTCTCTCTCTCTCTCAGATTATTAAAAAAACATAAATCCCATAATAATTATTGATAAAATAATTGACGGTCAAATTAACCATCAAAATAACTTTAAATACACAAAAATATATCGTCCTGTCTCAACAATTATCCAACTTATAAATAAAATATATATATATATATATATAAATTTTTGCCTCAATAACTTTATAACTCTGAATAGAAAATAAAAACTTTCAATAATTTTCGTAACTCCAAAGAAAAATCCCCATAATTTGGTTTCAGCAACTTTATGGCTCCGGCGGCTTTACTGTTTCTGTTCTATTTACCGCTGTCTCTTTTATTGCTCACTTTGTCACAGTTTAGTCCAGGCCGCCCACTTGTCCACAGGCCGCCCACTTGCCTCGTATCACAACGTATAGCCAGTCTCCACCCTGTTTATATACGGTGGTTCACACTGCTCGGGATAAACAGGAGATGGGTGTAATTTAAGTCTGTTTACTGTTGGTTTAATTAATTACTTACTTACTTACTTTACTTACTTACTTTACTTACTTTACTTTACTTACTTACTTACTCACTCACTCACTCACTCACTCACTTACTTACTTTACTTACTTACTTACTTACTTAGTGAGTGAGTGAGTGAGAGTTCTTTTGTGTGTGATATATTTCTGGATCACATGAAGATTACACACCCTTGTTTATTTCACCCGATGATTAAAACACCTTAACGCTACCTTGGGGTTAGGTTAGGTTAGGTTAGGTTAGGTTAATATAGGTTTAATCTTCAGGTGAGATAAGTTAGGGTGTCTAATCTTCATGTGATCCGTAAAGTGTGGAGGGTTACTCGTGTGTGTGTCCTCTTGTTTACATGTATGTATATGTATGCGTTCATATATCTATTCATGCATGCAAAATTATGTGCGTATTCATTCATACATACATACATACATACATACATACATACATACATACACAGTACATACATTCTGAGGTAGTAGGTAGTAGGCAGCTTGGGAGGTACTACCGCCGGGGAAGATATTGGCAGCATAATATGTTGTCTAATGGTAGACCCTGCTGCCATATGTGACCAAGTCCCAGGTTGATGAGCTGACTTTCTGCCTCATTTACACATCTGCAGGGTTTCTCTTACTTTGACAACACAACATACATACAGTATATAATTTCTCACTATTGATCTTTTTTTTCATTTTTGTATTTCTGTATTATTATTATTATTATTATTATTATTATTATTATTATTATTATTATATTTTCGCCGCCTAGGCCCTGATGTGGGTCAGTGACCTGTGTCCAGGTGGGCTAATACCCGTAAAAAAAAATATTCTCGCATTGCTATCGTTCCACTGATATATATAAATGTATATATATATATATATATATATATATATATATATATATATATATATATATATATATATATATATATAGTTTATTTTTATTATTTATTTATTTTATTTATTTTTTTCAATTCCTGTTCGCAAAATACACACACACACACACACACACACACACACACAGATGTCTCTTTTCTTTATTTATATTCCACCAATCAATCTGGACCGGTCGTGAGTGACAGCCAGACGTCGTAAAGGTCACAGCCACATTGGACGATGCATAAAAAGTCGACTCAATCAGTTTCCAATAACCATCTTGATCACAGTTGCACGCTTGTTTTTTTCCGACGGTTTTAAAGAATGTGCGCGGTGGGTTATTGTGGAGGTGATTCGTTCCCCCACCCCCCCCCCCCCTCCCTTCCTCCATTTCTCCCCCCTTCTCTCCCCTCCTCCACCTTCCTACTCCACCCTTCGCTTCCCCGGGCTTTGAAATGTCTTGGGAATTTTTTAGATGTCTTGGGATATCCTTGAGATGTCTTGGGAATACCTTGAGTTGTCTTGTAAATTCCTTGAGATATCTTTTAAATTCCTTGAAATGTCTTGGGAATTCCTTGAGATGTCTTGGGAATTCCTTGAGATGTCTTGTGAATTCCTTGAGATGTCTTGGGAATTCCTTGAAATGTCTTGGGAATTCCTTGAGATGTCTTGGGAATTCCTTGAGATGTCTTGTAAATTCCTTGAGATGTCTTGGGAATTCCTTGAGATGTCTTGGGAATTCTCTGAGATGTCTTGGGAATTCCTTGAGATGTCTTGGGAATTCTCTGAGATGTCTTGGGAATTCCTTGAGATGTCTTGGGAATTCTCTGAGATGTCTTGGGAATTCCTTGAGATGTCTTGGGAATTCCTTGAGATGTCTTGGGAATTCCTTCATGTCTTAGTAATGAGTGTGGGGAAGATCTCAGCGGCTATTAACTTCTATTGATAATATTTCTCAAATAAATCAGTAACTATGGATGTATTTTAAATGTATTTCTTCAGATTGAATAAATTATCCATAAATTTATTTCAATGTGTGTTTAAGTTGACTACAGAAGCGATTTATGTATAATTTTTAATATATTTTTGGTTGAAACTTTATGTAAATTTCTTCCCTATAACCTGTACCCCTGTAAATTGTCTCTGTAACATCGTGTCTCGGTAACTTCACGCTCCTGTACCGTGTAATTTATTGTCCTTTGCACCTGTCTGTAATTATCACACCTTTACCTGTAACTAACCTACCTGAAATTAACCTACCTGTACCTGTAAGTAACCTACCTGCACCTGTAATTAACCTACCTGTACCTGTAAGTAACCTACCTGTACCTGTAAGTAACCTACCTGCACCTGTAATTAACCTACCTGTACCTGTAATTTACCTACCTGTACCTGTAAGTAACCTACCTGTACCTGTAATTTACCTACCTGTACCTGTAATTAACCTACCTGTACCTGTAATTAACCTACCTGTACCTGTGATTAACCTACCTGTACCTGCAATTAGCCTACCTGTACCTGCAATTAACCTACCTGTAACTAACCTACCAGTACCTTCCCATGCCACTCCTCCCCAATCCGATCTGTTGTGTATACCTATATGTGGTGGTGGTGGTGGCGCTGTTGTGTATATGTGGTGGTGGTGTGGTACTGTTGTGTAGTGTGGTGGTGGTGTGGCACTGTTGTGTATATGTGGTGGTGGTGTGGCACTGTTGTGTATATGTGGTGGTGGTGTGGCACTGTTGTGTATATGTGGTGGTGGTGTGGCACTGTTGTGTATATGTGGTGGTGGCACTGATGGTGGTGGTGGCACTGATGGTGGTGGTGGCACACCGCTGGGGCGTGAGAGAGATAGTGCCATATTATGTTACCTCGACACTCTACTGTCAACTGTAATGGGGTGGTGAGCGAGATGAGTGCCTAGTGTGTGTTTGTGTGTGTGTGTGGGTGTGGGTGTGTGTGTGGAAAGAGACGTGAATTATGACCTTTACTTCATGGGAAAATAAGACCAAGTTTACTTCATCGTTTCCATACAAGGTTACATTCTTCCATACAGCATACAAGAACATGTATTTCCCAAACACAAAAGACGAACACAGATTCCCACATAAGAACACACACTTGACTCCCCTCCCCTTTCCCCCTCTCCCCTTCTCCCCTTTCCCCCTCTCCCCTTCTCCCCAAACACATAAACACACAGGAAGGGGGATGGGGGCGGGGGGGGGGGGGGGTGTCGTCACGCAGCATCTCAAAAGCAAAACACAAATCGAATTCCTTCCTACATAACACAGATGTAAATGAGTTTCCTTTGGCACCTTCGTCCTCCAATAGCGTGGCGGCAAAGGGGCGTGACCTAGCTCGACCTATGTCACCTGCTAGTGGGTATTGTTCCTCCTGACCTTTGTTATCTTCTGAAGGTCAAGGTCACTGAGATATAAATGTGTGTGAGTGTTTCATCATTATATCGTTCTAATGTTTTGTGTTGAGTCTGTTTCGTTATTTATTTTGTATTGTTTTTACGTGTCATTCTCTCTCTCTCTCTCTCTCTCTCTCTCTCTCTCTCTCTCTCTCTCTCTCTCTCTCTCTCTCTCTCTCTCCACCTCTTGTTTCTGTCTGGTTGTGTTGATGTGTTGTTGTTGTATTGTGTTGCTAGTGTTGTGTGTGTAGTTGTGTTGCTGTCTATTGTGTTTACCCGGGTCGGTGGTTGAGAGGGAGGGATGGTGATGGCGACACAGACAGAGAAACACACAGACAGACACAAACACAGACAGACAGACAGACACAAACACTCAGACAAATAAACACACAGACAGACAGACAGATACACAGAGGCAGACAGACAGATATACACAGACAGACAGACACAAACACAGACAGAAAAATAGAGACACAGACAGACAGACAGACAGACACACAGAGGCAGACAGACAGATATACAGACAGACAGACACACACAGACAGAAAAATAGAGACACAGACAGACAGACACACAGAGACAGACAGACAGACAAATAGACACAGAGACAGACAGACATAGAGACAGACAGACAGACAAGAGGACACACGTATTTCAGTCGGCGCGTCTTTTATGTTCAACAGCGGCCATAAACTAGTGAAGGTGTCCCTGGGGTGTGGGTGTCGGGGCGGCCACGTGTGTTGGCTGACAGCTGACGAACGGCGCCTTGTGCTGCTGACACTCTGGTGTTTATCTCCTCTGCTGACGACAGAAAAAAAGAGGAAAGGAGGGGGAGACCGCGGTTACTTCCTCTTCCGCCTCCTACTCTTCCTTCTCTTCCTCCACTTCTTCCTCCACTTCTTCCTCCACTTCCTCCTCCTCTTGCTCCTCCTCCTCCTCCTCCTCCAGACCGCTAATGCTTGAGGAGAACTTGGTTGTTTGATGGTGCCCCTTGGGAGTGGTGGCGGAACATGGGGAGGGAGGGGGCCTGAGTGAGGGGTGGGGGGGGGGGGGTTGGAGCCTGGGTGGGGGAGAGGGGGGGGGGCGCCTGGTCAAGATGTAGTTAACCGCAAAATACCCACACGCGTCTTTCTTCATCCCACGCCCTCACACGCCCTCACACGCCTCTTGGCCAGTACTTACACGCCCTCCTCGTCTCCTTCTAGAGCCCTTTACTCCCATTACCCCCTCACTCCCTAACCACCCCCCTTCCCCCCTCACCGTTACTCCGTCATTGCTTCACATCTCACGCCCCGTCTCTCTCTCTCTCTCTCTCTCTCTCTCTCTCTCTCTCTCTCTCTCACACACACACACACACACACACACACACACACACACACACAGGCCTACCCTACCCTCCTAAATACCTCCACATGTGATCCATCTCTGCGGTGTGTGTGTGTGTGTGTGTAAGCTCTCACTCCACCGTCTGAGCTGGAGTGGGAGGAAGGTGGTGTGCAGTGGGAGCTGATGGAGGTGTCAGCCACTTGGTAGTCAGCTGCTGTCACCTCGTATTATCAGGAGCGAGCTTCAAGGGCGGACATGGGTAGAGTCGAGTGCCACTTGAGACCACGAGAGAGGGGAACTGTACCTTGATTTTGGTGTTTTGTTGCTAATCCATGGAGTTTGGAGTGGGAGGTGTGTTACTTGTAGTGTCTTGTCGGTACACACTTGAAGTCTGGAGTAATAGTTATAGGTAATACTTGAAGCTTGTTAAATCTTCAAGTCTGGAATCAAATTTAAAAAGTAATTGTGACTTTCATAGGTCATTTAAAAATTAAATTCTATAATAATAATAAGTTAGAAATTATTTACATAGGAATCGATTAATTACTTTCCTGGTTAGTTATTCATATATTTAATGTCATTTATAATTAGTTAGGATTATAGTAAATTATTAAAGGAGTGATTATATTCAAAGGTGGATGGTATAGCGTATTGTAGACATGGCAGGAGAGGGCTATCAGAGGAGGTGAACGGAGGTGGTGTTGGAGGGGGCTAGGTGGGTTGTGGTGGAGGGAGCCGGGTGGTGTTGGAGGGGGTGGGTGGGTGGTGGTGATGGGGGGGGTTGGGTGGTGTTGGAGGGGGTGGGTGGGTGGTCGGGGGGGTGGTGTTGGAGGGGTTGGGTGGGTGGTCGGGGGGGTGGTGGTGTTGGAGGGGTGGTGGTGATGGAGGGAGCTAGGTGGTAGTGTAGGGGTTGGGGGGTTGGGTGGAGGTAGAAGGAGGCTGGATGGTGGTGGTGGAGAGGGGGGGTGGGTGGTGGTTGTGCTGAGGACGGGGGGACCTACTCGTAATTGAAACATTAGGAGCCCTTACCTAGTGGTTTAGTGAGTCTTACTGTCACCCTAAGAGCCCTCGGGGATATTGAGGGGAAGTAAGGGAGAGTTTACCGTCGTGTCCCCAAGATGAGAGGGCCGAGTACGTACTGGCTAGGGGCTCCTTACTGTCAGGGCCTTCTCAGTTGAATTAGGGCTCTTTCACCATCAGGGCCCCTACTTGTTAAACTAAGGGCCCCCTCACCATCAGGGCCCTACCTGTTAAACTAAGGGCCCCCTCACCATCAAGGCCCCCTCACCATCAAGGCCCTATCACCATCAGAGCTCTTTCAGTTGAGTTCAGGGTCCCTTCATCAATAAGGCCCACTGTTATGTTAGTTTGGGGCCCCTCCCTCCCTCCCTCCTTCCTATTCCCTCCTTCTTACCCCTCCTCTCTCATCCCCTCCCATTTCCACCCCTCCCCTCCCATTTCCACCCCTCCTCTCACGTCTCCTCCCCAGTTAAACTCCAAGGGGGAAGGGGGGTAGTGGGGTGAGTGGGAGGGGGGAGTGGGGTGAGTGGGAGGGGGGAGGGGGTGAGTGGGAGGGGGGAGAGTGGGGTGAGTGGGAGGGGGGTTATGGGGGAGATGAAGGTTGGACGAGGTAGAGCAACCACGTGTAATATATTTTTTGTTGACGTCGCCAGGCTGTCATTCGCCAGGCTGTCATTCGCCAGTGATGAATTTTAAAATCATGATTCATGGCTATTGACTTTTTTTCGACGATGTAATATTGAGTTTAGGGGAAAAAATGATAACTAATGATTGTTGTGTAGAGAGAGAGAGAGAGAGGAGAGAGAGAGAGAGACTATACCAGGGCCCCCACAGATGAGTTGGCCAATTTTAGGACCAACTAAGAATATGGATTTTAATTATTGACTCAACACAATTTTAATATCGTTATTAATTTTTCGTGAGTCTCCCCCATTCATTCCTTCCTCCTTTCTTTCCCCCGTGAATGAAATTTTTACTTTATTTTAACAGGTTTTCTTGTGCCTTCATTTTTATCTTCTTATTTCTTTCACTTTTTTCTCTTAGGTATTTAATATTTTTTCTAGCCATTCATTCGTTAATTTTATCAATCAGTTTTTATTTTATTTTTGTTTAGTGTGTGTGTGTGTGTGTGTGTGTGTGTGTGTGTGTGTGTGTGTGAGTGATTAAATGACTTGTGTAATTTTATGTTCTTCCTGTGTTATTCTTCCTCCCCTTCTTCCCTTCCTCTCCCCCTTCTGTCCTCTCTCTCCCCCTTCTCCTTCCTCTTCCACTTTATCCTCTCTCTCTCTCTCTCTCTCTCTCTCTCCTCTCTCTCTCCCTCTCCCTCTCCCTCTCTCCCCTCCCCCCTTTCTCTCCCCTTATCCTGTACATCCTGCCCACCCTTCCTCTCCCTTTCCCTCTCATTAGCTTCCCAAATTTCCTGTTGTTCTCGTCTTCTCCCCTCTCTCCCTCATCTCCCCCTCCCCCCTCATCATCATCCCCTCATCTCCCTCTCCCTCATACATACCTGGGTGTTCCTTACTTCACTTATGAGCTCTCTCTCTCTCTCTCTCTCTCTCTCTCTCTCCATCCGTTTCAATTTCTCCTCCTTCCTACCCCCCCTTATCACCCTCCCTCTTCCTCCCCCCTCTTTATCTCCCTTTTCCTTCCTCCCTCTTTTATCACCGTCCTCCTCCTCATCCCCTTATCACCCTCCATATTTTGCAGTATTTTTATTTTTTCTACTTCCATTCCCTCCCATCTCCGTCCCCAGCTCCCCATCTCTCCCTAGCTCCTCCCCATCTCGGCCCTCCCTAATCTCCCTCACACCTCTGCAGCTTCCCACTCCAACTCCTCATCTCCCCCAGGTCTCCATCTCCCCATATCTCCCCAGCACGCGCCCCGCCACGTGTTACAGCTTCACCCCCGATTGTACACGTGTTAATTAAATTGTTGGGGTCAAATTTGTATTTCCTTCCTCCTCCCCTCTCCCCTCCCCTCTCCCTTCCCACTCCCCCTCCCCCTTGAATAGCCCCAAGGGAGGAAAGAGGTCCCATTGTTATCCCAGAGGCTGTCCAAGTGTTACATTGTGACAGTGGTATCGACCAATGGGTGATAATTTATATGTAACATGACGTGGCATGTATGAATGTATGTATGTATGTATGTATGTATGTATGTTTTGGTGTCTGTTTTTTATTAGGATTTATTATGGTGGTAGGGTGCGCAGGTGGTGGTACTGGTGGGGTGCACAGATAGTGGTTGGGTGCGCACGTGACGGCAGACTGCGTAGGTGGGGGTAGTTATGTGGCGTGGTACGAGCAGCGCCTGGGGGGGGAGGGAGGGGGGGTTGCCATTGATGCCTTAATTACCACTAACGAAATCATTACGTTGTATTGATTATGTTTTGATGTGTCGAGAGGCCAAGTTTACTCTCTCTCTCTCTCTCTCTGGTTTGGATGGTAGCTGGTTGGATAGTTAGGAGTCTCTCGGGTGGTTACTGGTCTTGATTAGGTAGTGATTCAAGCTGATATCGCCCAGCTAAACCATTACTACCATCAACCACCACTAACCACCACTACCACCATCAACCACCACTGACCACCACTACCACCATCAACCACAACCATCACTACCACCACCACCATCAACCACAACCACCACTACCACCATCAACCACAACCACCACTACCACTCCTCTCTCCACCCACATCCCCTCTTTCACCCCACCACATCCCCTCTTTCACCCCACCACATCCCCTCTTTCATCCCACCACATCCCCTCTTTCACCCCACCACATCCCCTCTTTCACCCCACCACATGCCCTCTTTCACCCCACCACATGCCCTCTTTCACCCCACCACATGCCCTCTTTCACCCCACCCCATCCCCTCTTTCACCCCACCACATCCCCTCTCTCCCCACACACCACCATCACTCTACTTAGAACTTGGCGGTGGTTGGGGGAGAGTGGGGAGGGGAGAGAAATAAGACTGGGGGAGGGAGGAGGGGAGAGAAATGAGACACCGGGGGACGGAGGAGGGAGAGAAAGGGGGGGGAGAGAACTGAGATAAATATGAGGGAGAGAACGGGGGGCAGGGGAGAGAAATGAGACAATGGGGGAGGGAGGAGGGAGAAAAGATGGGGAGAGAAGGAGGAGGAGGGGGGGGGGGGGGGGCTGGACGTGTAACTCAACGAGGATAAATTGAGTGTAAAATCTAACGGGTAATGTTGATCGTAAGTTGGCCTAGCCTGCGCAAAATGGTCTCTGTAATCCAAAGAACAATTAAATGTAACTAAATATTGCAGTGCGCGAGCCAAGTGGTGGGGTGAGGGTGGGTTAGGTGGGGGGGGGGGGGTTAGGTTTTATGGGTGGTGAAAGGGTACGGTGGGGTTGGGTTAGCTTTTGTGGGTGATGAAGGGGTTGGTCATGCTTTTGTAGTTCACTTGGGATGTGGCTTTCATGAATAGCTTTTGTTAGTGGCTTGTTTGAAAGACTTCGTTTGATAACTATTCTGGGTGGCTTTTCTAATTGACTTTTATGGATGGGCGGCTTGTTATGAATGGCTTTTAGATGCGGCACTTTTGAAGGACTGTGAATGGGTTTTTTTAATGGCTTATATAAATGGCTTTTGTGGATGGGCGGCTTTTGTGGATGGGCGGCTTTTGTGGGTGGCCGAGCTATACCGCTACTGTTATGAATGAGTCATTTAGTAGTGGTGCTTTATGGTGCTCCAGTGCTTCACTAATTTGTTGCTGATGTAAAGTTTGTTTTTATGTGTCGACTGCCTGTTGCTGTGTCGACTGCCTGTTGTGTCGACCTGCTGTTGTTGTGTCGACCTGCTGTTGTTGTGTCGACCTGCTGTTCCTGTGTCGACCTTCTGTTGTTTCGACGTACAATATAAGCCATCCCCTTTACTTTCATATTATTCATTATGGTGTATCTATATCTATCTATCTATCTATCTATCTATCTATCAAGAGTTAAGGGTCAATGTAGGCTGGTGGAGGGGGGAGGGGGGGGAAGGGTCACCCACATATGGTGAGATTTTATCGACAGATCTCCGCCCCTCCCGGACTCACCTCCTTCACACCCCTCTTCCCCACCACACCCCTCTTCCCCACCACACCCCTCCACAACCTCCTGTTCCACCTTCCCTGCTCCTGCAACCCCCACCCACCCCCTCACTAGGCCTCTGTCTCATGATGGTGAAAAAATCGAGTCATTGTAGCGGTGTTGTGGACCATCAGAGGGTCGATGGTGTAAGGCGAAACGAATCCATCAGATATAGCGGAAGGGAGGGAGGGGGGTGTGGGGAGGGAGGGGGTGTGGGGAGGGAGGGGGTGTGGGGAGGGAGGGGGTGTGGGGAGAGGGGGTGTGTATGGGGGAAGAGGGTGGGGGGGATGTATGGAAGTAGGGGAGGTGGTGTAGAAAGGGGGGATAGGTGGCAGTATGGTAGGGGAGGTGGGGGTTTATGGTAGGGGGAGGGGAGGTGGGGGTAAGATTGTCAAGGTTCATCAGTAAAAAGAAAAAAATACAAAAAATAACAGATATATGGAGAGAGAGAGAGAGAGAGAGAGAGAGAGAGAGAGAGAGAGAGTTATGATTTCGGCGTGACCTGTTATTGTCATGGTCGGGTGTCGGGTGTTCGGGCATATGGTGGGATGGGAAACGGTGTCGGTCGATATTACAGGAGAGAGAGAGAGAGAGAGAGGGAGAAAATATATAAAGACGTTTTTACCAACACCTGTAAACAAGAAAAAATAGCTTCTGTTTACACCTGGCCATGTTTTACACCTGACCATGTTTTACACCTGGCCATGTTTTACACCTGGCCATGTTTTACACCTGGCCATGTTTTACACCTGGCCATGTTTTACACCTGGCCATGTTTTACACCTGGCCATGTTTTACAATGCTATAACTTGACGATGGTACATATTTACAATGGTATATTTTCTTTACATGGTTTTCTGTTTACAATGGTACCTAGTTATAATGGTCTTTGTTTACAGTGGTATATTGGTGTTTGAGGTAATGTTAGTTTCAGGTGTGTTAATATATGTCACGTAAATTCAGGTGTGTAGTGGTATATGTTAGGTAATATTAAGTTCAGGTGTGTGTGTGTGTGTGTGTGTGTGTGTGTGTGGAAAATACATTGTTTACTTAGGGTTTATAACTAATGTGTCAGGTACGGCTGTTACCACTCGCCAATATTGTATGACACTCCTCACCTCCAGCTAAACTGACGGGGAATTGGCCACTGTGTGTGTGTGTGTTGGTCATATTGCTGTGGTATGTGTTAGCTCTCTCTCTCTCTCTCTCTCTCTCTCTCTCTCTCTCTCTCTCTCTCTCTCTCTCTTTCTTTTTTCTCCCCCGGCTATAGACTTCTTCCCTCTCATTTCCTTAATTCCTTCCTGCTCTTCCTCTCTCCCCCTCCTCCACACATTATCTTCCTCTTCCCTAGTTCCTTCTAAATCTTCCCTGACTCCTTTCTCGTCTTCCTCTTCCTCCTCATTTCATCTTCCTTCTCCCTCTTCCTCCTCCTCCTCACTTCATCTACCTCCTCCCTCCTCTTCCTCCTCCTCCCCACTTCATCTACCTCCTTCCTCCTCCCCACTTCATCTACCTCCTCCCTCTTCTTCCTCCTCTTCCTCTTCCTCCCCACCTCATCTACCTCCTCCCTTTCCTCCTCCTCCTCCCCACTTCATCTACCTCCTTCCTCCTCCTCCTCCCCACTTCATTTACCTCCTCCCTCTTCTTCCTCTTCCTCTTGCTCCTCCTCCTCTTCCTCCTCCTCTGTAAGGATGGACTCGCTCTGGTACAGTAGAATATTAATATCATTGGGGTACCACCATCCCTCGTGTGTGTGGCTGTGTGTCTGTCTGTCTGTCTGTCTGTCTGCATATACATATATACATTCATACACTATGTATATCCAGACATACACACATGCGTAATTAGATTCATACATTGAACACACATTAATTATTACAGACAAACACACGTAGTCGATAAGGAAAATTACTACCAAGATTTTATGTGTGTGTGTGTGTGTGCGTGTGTGTGCGTGTGTGTGTAGCCAACATGGTACACACAACCCCACCATAAAGATTATTATTATTATTTTTTTTATTTTTTTGCTTTACAACAAAAAGTAAAATGAATTTGTTTTGATAAATTACTGATAAGAACAATAGGAAGCGAGAGGGAGATAATGAGTTTGTAGTCATGGTAACGGTGTGCAGGTAGTAAGACAGGTAGCTAGGGAGGTGATTAACAGGTAACTAGGGACGTGAGTGACAGGTAACTATGGACGTGATTAACAGGTAACTCGGGAGGTGATTAACAGGTAACTCGGGAGGTGATTAACAGGTAACTAGGGAGGTGAGTGACAGGTGTTACGAGTTGGGGATTTAGAATATAGTTATACGTCTACCCAGATCCCAACGGGTAACAACAAAAAAAAACAAAGACAATCGGACTAAAAAAAGGGTAGACAAAGGATGCGAGTTTTCGTTGTATATAATAAAGTACCATAAATTCCTTAACAAAATATTCAGCTTATAAACTACCCTTAACCAAACTTAACCTAAACACGAACAGTATATACATAGTAATAAAACATAAAACAATAGTGAAGCAATGTGGAGGGGGGAGAGGCAATACAAGATTACAAATACTTAAGTGAGGAGCTGAGATGGCTGACGGGCAAGGCTGAGTATGGTAGAAGACGGTAAATAGTCACTGTGCCGTAGGTTTCCAGGATAGGTGATCCTGTGGTCGCTTCCCAGAGTGAAGTGTGTCCTCTCCTCGAATTGGAGCTGACAAAGTAGACTGAGGCGGAAGTGACGCAACAACCAGGATATGGAGAAGGGAAACCCGGGAGTGGTAACTAAGACGAGCCATACTCGTGTTTCGTCCCTAGATGGCGTTGCTCGTGGTGCTGGGTAGGTAGATGAAGACAATCGGTGGAGGGGTTCGTAACACACCCCCCCTCCAAAGACCTTCGTAGCGCGGGCGCGAAGGAGGTGATCACCTGGTGCGTCTGGAGAGTAGCTGCTACATTTCCACTGGAGCTCGGGATAAGGAGTCTGCAATCAGGTTTTCCACCCCCTTTATGTGCCGGACTTGTAGATTATAGGGCTGGGTGAGGAGAGCCCAGCGGAGGATTCGCTGGTTGGAGGTCTTGTTGGTTTGGATGAACGTGAGTGGGTTATGGTCGGTGAAGACCAGGGTTGTTTGTGGGCAAGACTGGAGGTAACATTCAAACTTCTTTATTGCCAACACCAGAGCCAGGGCCTCCTTCTCTATGGTCGAGTAGTTGGTCTGATGTTTTTTCAACTTGGCAGAGTAATATGCCACAGGGTGAAGGACATCAGTGGTTGGGTCGGGTTGTAGGAGCACAGCCCCCACTCCGACACCACTAGCGTCGATTTGCAGATGGAAGGGCAAGGTGTAGTCAGGGGGGTGGACTACAGGCTTACAGGCAAGGAAGGCTTTGAGGCGGTGGAAAGACTGGTCGCACTTCTGGTTCCAGATGTAAGGGACCGCAGAACTGGTAAGGTCTGTGAGGGGTCCGGCCACGCTGGAGAAGTTACTGCAGAACCGACGGTAGTAGCCGCACATCCCCAGGAAGCGCATGAGTTCCTTCCTCGTCCTTGGAGTGGGGAAGGACAAGATGGCTTCAACGTTTGCGTCCTTGGGTCTCACCATACCATGCCCAACGATATGTCCCAGGTAAGTCACCGAGGCCCGGCCAAAAGCAGATTTAGCCAGGTTTATGGTGAATCCAGTCTCTTGCAGTCGTGCAAACAGTATCTCCAAACGCACCAGATGTTCGTCCCAGCTGTCCGACACCACCACCAGGTCATCCAGGTAGGCGAACGTCCCACCTAGGTCTTGAATAAGGTAGTTTATGGCCCTCTGGAATGTGGCCGGAGCATTAGAAAAGCCAAACGCCATAACTAAATATTGAAAAAGACCAAATGGAGTTATAAATGCCGAGATTATTTTTGCCCTATCCGTGAGTCCTACTTGATAATATCCTTTCAACAGGTCTATAGTACTGATAAATTGGGCACAGCCTATGCTGTCTATTATATCTTCAATCAAAGGTAAAGGGTAGGAGTCAGAGACAGTGACCTGGTTCACTTTACGATAATCTGTACAGAAACGAAAGGTGCCATCGGGTTTTGGAATGAGAAGGCAAGGTGAAGCCCAGGGGGAGGTACTAGGCTCAGCTAAGTTATGCTTTAACAAAAAATCTACCTCCTTTTTCATGATCTCTTTTTTTTGTGGATTTAGTCGATATGCTGATTGCCTAATGGGTTGTACATCATCTGAGATTAGCTTAATATCATGTTTAAGTATATTGCAAAATCCTGGGAGGTCTGATGTGACTTTAGGAAATGTTGATAATAACTTAGTGAGATCTTTTGCTTGAGATGGATTCAGAACAGAAAAATACTCATCCAAATTGTTGAGTATGTGACTGTTAGCAGGGTTCTCTTTAGGTAGAGGGAAGTCTAAATTCTCCAATAGGTCCATGTCATCTGTCTCCGGCTCCGGCCCTGACAAAACCGTATGCAATACAGGTAGGCTTACAGCCTCTGGGATGTCTTCCTCTGACTGCCTGGAATGGTAAAGTTTCATGAGATTAATGTGAACAAGTTGTGAATCTTTTCTGCGATCAGGAGTATGGACTATATAGTTGAGAGGAGATAGTTTATTAGCATTGACTTGACAGTTTTGATGGAACCGTTCCAAGCAACCTTGGGACGGTGGGTGGTAAGCCGAAGATGTACAATGGTCCACACTGAGGTCTTTCATCACCTGTTTGAACACAGAAGGATCAGATTGTTGGGCTGAAACGAGCTCCTCCTTACTAATGGTCTTATTGTACACATTTTCTGTGGGTAGTAAGATATTGGAGGTGGTTTCAGGTGAAGAGGGCCCATTTCGCACACTCTGCGACCGGGTGACAGCACAAGATGGGAAAAGATGAGGAATAGTTTCTTTAAGGTCAGTGGTGGAGTTGACAGGTAAGGGAGAGTCGACTGTCTTTATGTTAGGAACCACTAGATCTCCTACCAAGTCATTACCCAATAATAAATGAATGCCACACACAGGCATTGGGTCTTTCCTTATGGCTATTTGCACTTCCCCAGTAATCAAGGGACATTGGAGGTGCACTTTAGCTAAAGGATAGGAAGAATGGGACGAGAGATCTGAAATTAGAACACTCTCATTTGTAAATGCGGTAGATATATCAGGAATGACGTTAAACAGGAGGATAGATTGTGCTGCGCCCGTATCACGTAGTATACGAATAGGGAAAGAACGAGACCCTTCTATGATTGAAATTTTTCCCTCATAGGTGAATGAAGAGAAGAGATCCTGATGGGGCCTTGCCACATTGGCATTTGCTATTGGTTTGGATTTGGGATCCAGGGAACTACTTTTAGCAATTCGACACTTTGGGTGTTTACAATTCTGGATCGTATGGCCTGGGTTTTTACAGTAAGAACAAGTAAGCTTGGTTGCATCGGGGGGAGTAGGTGTGGGACCTTTCGACCTACCACTCACGTTCCCAAGGTTATCATCAGAGGAGGACCTAACATGTCGGGAAGTACCACGTTCTCTACTGCCCAGTGACTCCACCAACAAAGCATACGCATCAGCCAGCTCAGCAGCACGCCCTAAATTAACCTCTCCACGCTCCTCCACATGCTTCAAGATGTGAAATGGTATCTTGCTTTTCCACTCCTCCAGGACTACCAAATTTAACAAATCCTGAAATGTGGAGGTCTCTGTAGCCTCTAACCACTTCTTAAAAAACCTAAGCTTTTCTTGAGCAAACTCAACAAATGTGTGTGAAAATGGTTTGGTTAGTTTACGAAACTTCTGCCGGTATCCATCTGGCGTGATAGCATAAGAGGTGAGGATATTCTTTTTTACGTTATCATAGTCATCAGTCTGGTCTAAACAGTTATAAACTCTACGAGCCTTACCATATAATTTAGGAACTAACACTGACACCCACTGGTCCTTTGGCCACTCATTCTTCGCGGCTATTTTCTCAAAAGTCCTAAATGACCCGTCCATATCGGATTCATCAAACCCGGGAACAAGGGAAGAAGCAGTAGCAGGGTTAAAAGCAGCGAGTTTCTCTCTTAATGCCACTTCTTTTGATTTAAACTCCGATGTTAAAGTGACTTCTGTCTCTCTCACCTGTAGTTCTTTCAGTTTAACCGCCTGCACCAACTTGGCCTGTTCCATCCTTTCCTCATGCTCCAACTTGGCCTGTTCCGACCTTCCCTCATGCTCCAACTTGGCCTCCAACTTGGCCTGTTCCAACTTGGCCTGTTCCATCCTTTCTTCATGGTCCAACTTGGCCTCCAACTTGGCCTGTTCCAACTTGGCCTGTTCCATCCTTTCTTCAGGGTCCAACTTGGCCTCCTGCTCCAACTTGGCCTGTTCCAACTCGAGTTCTTTCATTTTGATTTGGAACTCGAACCTAGCTCGTTCTAGTTCTAAGGGGTCTATTCGTTGTGTTTCTTCTTGAGGGCTAGCCAGACCTGAGGCAACTTCTGAGTGAGGAGGGGTGGTGGATAGTGGTTGAAGTTTCTTGGACATGGGCGTTAATCTGTCAACAGCGGATTCTTTTAAAACTTCTTGTTGAACCAACACTTCAATCACATGATTTTTTAACATTTCCTTAGTCAGTTGCTGTGAAAATGGGATATTGTAATAGTTGGCTATTTCTTTCCATTCTTTCTTCAGGATATTAACACGTAATTTAGCTACGGAAGGATTTTCAATAAAATCCTGGAGATCAAAACCTGAGGTGGCCATTGTTAATAAAAATAGGATAAATTAACTAATGGTCAAAAGCTAAGATAAGTGGATAACCCTAGAAAATATCACGGCAGTGGATAACCAGAAAGTCCCGGAAACTAACCAAGTTATACCTAGGGAAATTACACTTATGATTATTGTTCTTCCGAGAAGATCCTTAGATAAGGACAAGAGACTTGAAAGAGGTAGGGCGTATTACGGCATTAATATAAAGATCCGGATTAACAACCCTGATATACTTGAAAGAGGTAGGGCGTATTACGGCATTAATATAAAGATCCGGATTAACAACCCTGATATACTTGAAAGAGGTAGGGCGTATTACGGCATTTATATAAAGATCCGGATTAACAGCCCTGAATGAGATAATGAGAAGAACAATAATGGAGGCTTTATAATTATGGGGTCCTGGTAGAGCGGGGCGTCCCAAGATATCACTTCACTCTAAACTAGTAACTATGGAACAGCCTACTCTGGAGTGAGGGTACGGCATTAAACAGATCCGGATTCTTCCCTACACTCGATAAGACTTACCACACGACTGCCACGTGTAATAACAGGTAAGCCTTATGACACTTGGAACCTATTATCCTACGTCTGTCACTCTTACTATACGGTAATACCAATATATGCACACACATATGAAGGAAACTTTAAACCACCGTAAAGCAATTGTAAACAGAAGTGACTGGGAGGGGTAATTAACACTGAGTAACAAGGGAGGAAGGAATATGGTACTTAAGGTCGGATCCTGTCACGGTCGCCATTTGTTACGAGTTGGGGATTTAGAATATAGTTATACGTCTACCCAGATCCCAACAGGTAACAACAAAAAAAAAACAAAGACAATCGGACTAAAAAAAGGGTAGACAAAGGATGCGAGTTTTCGTTGTATATAATAAAGTACCATAAATTCCTTAACAAAATATTCAGCTTATAAACTACCCTTAACCAAACTTAACCTAAACACGAACAATATATACATAGTAATAAAACATAAAACAATAGTGAAGCAATGTGGAGGGGGGAGAGGCAATACAAGATTACAAATACTTAAGTGAGGAGCTGAGATGGCTGACGGGCAAGGCTGAGTATGGTAGAAGACGGTAAATAGTCACTGTGCCGTAGGTTTCCAGGATAGGTGATCCTGTGGTCGCTTCCCAGAGTGAAGTGTGTCCTCTCCTCGAATTGGAGCTGACAAAGTAGACTGAGGCGGAAGTGACGCAACAACCAGGATATGGAGAAGGGAAACCCGGGAGTGGTAACTAAGACGAGCCATACTCGTGTTTCGTCCCTAGATGGCGTTGCTCGTGGTGCTGGGTAGGTAGATGAAGACAATCGGTGGAGGGGTTCGTAACACAGGTAACTATGGACGTGATTCACAGGTAACTAGGGAGGTGATTAACAGGTAACTAGGGAGGTGATGCACAGGTAACTAGGGAGGTGATTAACAGGTAACTAGCGAGGTGATTCTTTGATAAGGATCTCGATTCTCAGCACTTAAGAATCTCTGAGAATCATACACCCAGCTTCTCATAATTTATTCCCTGTGAGGAGAATAAAGTAGTTTACACAAATCTCAGCAAACTGGAGCTGGGAGATACTGTGTGTGTGTAGCTGAGAGGACTTGATTGATCTTTTAGCGAAGGAGTACCTATGCCTCTTCCTCCTCCTCTTCCTCCTCCTCTTCTTCCTCCTCTTCTTCCTCCTCCTCCTCCTTCTGTAACGCTTAGTCCAATTTGCATGTAGGATGAATCTTAGTGGTGTGTGTGTGTGTGTGTGTGTGTGTGTGTGTGTGTGTGTGTGTGTGTGTGTGTTCCTCCACCTTCATATCCACCAGTCCCTTCAGTACATATATTTTCGTCAATACATCATCCACACATTGATCTATCCGTCATCAATTAGCCCTATCCACCCAGTAAATCCATCACTCATATACCGATAATTAATCCATCTCTTGTCATCCACTCTCATCCCATTCACTCGTTCCACCTCTTTTTCTCTCCTAAAAATCCATCCACTCTCCCATTCAATCCACCACTACCCATCTCTTCCCCACGTCAATCCATCCCCCACCATCCACTGCCACTTCAATCCAACCATCTTAAGATCCATCTGTGGTTGTCCATCTGATGATTGAAGTGAAGGGGTAGAGGCGGTGGTGGTGGGGGGGGGGGAGGGGCTGGTGAAGGAGGTAGAGGGAGGGGAAAGGGGGGGGGGTTCTGATGGAGGGGAGAGGGGGGAGGGGTAGACACACTTTTTTTCGTTCAAGATGTAAAGTGATTTGTTTTTTTATTGTTGTTTTCTTTTTGTTTTATTGTTTGTTTTGGTTCCATTTTCAATACCGTGTGTTTGTGTGTTTGTGTCTATTATTGTTTTTTATGGGATTTTGTTTGTTTTCCAATTTTGTCATATATTATTATTTTTTAATTCTTGTTCTTTTTGTTGTTTTTCTCTCTTCTTCTTCAGCTTGTTCTTGTTATTGTTCTTCTTCCTCTTCTTCTTTTACACAGTCTCCTCTTCCATCTTCTCCTCTTCTTCGCCTACTCCCCTCCTTCCTCCCTCCCACCAACATCCAACCACGCCACCCACCCAACAACCATGCCCAACCACGCCACCTACCCAGCTACCATGCCCAACCACGCCACCCACCCAGCAACCATGCCCAACCACGCCACCTACCCAGCAACCATGCCCAACCACGCCACCTACCCAGCAACCATGCCCAACCACGCCACCCACCCAGCAACCATGCCCAACCACGCCACCCAAGCCAGCAACCATGCCCAACCACGCCACCCAAGCCAGCAACCATGCCCAACCACGCCACCCACCCAGCAACCATGCCCAACCACGCCACCTACCCAGCAACCATGCCCAACCACGCCACCTACCCAGCTACCATGCCCAACCACGCCACCCACCCAGCAACCATACCCAACCACGCCACCCACCCAGCAACCATGCCCAACCACGCCACCCACCCAGCAACGATGCCCAACCACGCCACCTACCCAGCTACCATGCCCAACCACGCCACCCTAGCCAGCAACCATGCCCAACCACGCCACCCACCCAGCAACCATGCCCAACCACGCCACCTACCCAGTTACCATGCCCAACCACGCCACCTACCCAGCTACCATGCCCAACCACGCCACCCTAGCCAGCAACCATGCCCAACCACGCCACCCACCCAGCAACCATCCCCAACCACGCCACCCACCCAGCAACCATGCCCAACCACGCCACCTACCCAGCTACCATGCCCAACCACGCCACCCTAGCCAGCAACCATGCCCAACCACGTCACCCACCCAGCAACCATGCCCAACCACGCCACCCACCCAGCAGCCATGCCCAACCACGCCACCCACCCAGCAGCCATGCCCAACCACGCCACCCAACACCCCAGTCAGACAGTCACCCAGCAACCCAGCCTAGCCAGCCACCCAGCAACCCACCCTAGCTAGTCAGACAGTCGCCCGGCTTAACCACCCACCTAGCAACGCAGGCTAATCACTCACCCAGCGACCCAGCCAAGCCAAGCCTAGCCAGCGGGGCCTACCAATGAACCAGCTGAGGGAGGGGGGGGGGGCGAGGGATGGAGGAGAGGGAGAGAAAAAGATAAAGATATATATAGAGACAAAGGAAGAGCAATTCAGGATAATAAGTCACACACACACACACACACACCTTTATAGAAATAATCAATAGAACCAGATCTTCCTCCCTCCCATATTCCTCCTCTTCGTCAGTGGATTTTTTTGCAAAGTAAGCAAGTCGAGCTGAGTCGAATAACACAATCAACTCCCCCTCCCCCTCCTTCACCCCCTTCTACAGGCTGCCTACGAGACACTACCCACATCACCTTTAGCCAGAGGAAAAACGGGTCTTATACACCTACTACATAAATGTCACTATGGGTGTTGAGTTTGTCAGGTTGGGTTAAGTCCTTTTGAGGTAATCTGGCTCCTCCTTGCTTCACTAGAGAGGTTTTGGGGGTATATGCTGTGCTTTTTGGCCTCTAGGTAGGTTTAGGTAGTTTGGTTACCTCTGGTTTATGTAGTTAGGTTACCTCTGGTTTAGGTAGTTAGGTTACCTTTGTTTTAGGTAGTTAGGTTACCTTTGTTTTAGGTAGGTTTAGGTATAGTTAGGTTACCGCTTGATTACTATTTTTTCGTGGATTTTGGCAGGTACCTCAAGCAGCGATATTGATCGAAAGTTTTGGACTTTGTTTGGAGGCTTCCCTGCTTTTGGTATGAGGCGAATAACGGCGATTTTGAACATCTTAGAGAAGTATCCAGAGGCGAGGCAGGCGTTGCATATATGAGCAAGCCTCTCTATCATGTTGTCGGGGTTGTTGAGCCAGGATCTTCTTGTTAATGTGACTTTGACCAGGTGATTTGTTTTTAAACCCTTTTATGACGGCTGACACATCTGCAGGAACTATGCGCTCCGTCAGGTAGCTTCCGTCCACCAGTCTAGTGAAGTCAGTCCGTGGGAGTGGCTGGAGCAGGTGCTGATGGTCCTGCAACTGACCTAAAATGTCCTCCTCAAACTCCCTGTCGAAGCCCTCGTTCTCCTGTTCACTAATGGTAATGATCTTTCGTAAATATCGCCGATGTAATTGTTCTTGGTTTTCCTCCTCGAATATTTTTACGTTGTTTTGGTCGAGCAGGTAAGGGACCGTACTAGAGGTGGACCCCATCAGTCGCTTGATCCCTTTCCAGAAGGCAGCAGAATCGCGGTAATTGTTGGCTGCCTCCCACACCAAGGCGGCCCACTTTTGTTCATGTAGACGTTTGCTCTCGTGCTGGATGTCCGTCTGTAGCTCTTGGTACCGGTCTCTCGGCTCCTGCGTCCACCCGCGGATACTGGCTAGCTGTCTCACGTGAGCGTACTGGACACTGAGCTGCCTCAGCTGGTGACTAGTGTGAGGATGGAGAGTGGTCCTGTGAGTGGTGGTCGGGATGTTGTTCAGCTCACCCGTCATGTTCCTCTGGTATACAGTGTAGCCAAAATGTTCAGCTTACTTTCGTCCTTTTTGCCAGTACTGTTCAACAGAGTAATTTCTGGGTCTAATTGATAGTATAAGTTAGACAGTTCGTTACGTCTATTAAGGGACCAATGTAAGACATATGTTGGACAATTTTCATCCTGCTAACGACTGCCATTTCGGAGACTGTAGCTTGGGGCGTCGCTTGAAGTGTTTGCTCGGCTTCTGTCATTTCTAGGGGGCCGGAACTTCTTAGCAGAACCTTCGAACATCTGCTTGTCAGTTAATGTCGGGCCTTCGAACTTCTCGTCACCCGTGTACAGGTCCTGGGCCAGCGTGTCGAAGTAATCTACTGACGTTGCAGCTGGAGGATCTTGTTCCTCTGTGGAATAAGTCGCCATTAACTATACCATCATCTACAGTCGACACAATCATCTCCAGGTGTATATAGAGATAAGTGCTGCTCCAAATTAACTCAGGTACATATTTTATTGAATTACATTTTTGACGTGCTCTGGTGCCTGGTAACTAGTGCACCTACCTTAAGCGAGTCTGACCTGTGCTACTGCTTCAGCCTGACCTGTGCTACCCCTTCAGTCTGACCTGTGCTACCCCTTCAGTCTGACCTGTGCTACCCCTTCAGTCTAACCTGTGTTACCCCTTCAGTCTGACCTGTGTTACCCCTTCAGTCTGACCTGTGCTACCCCTTCAGTCTGACCTGTGTTACCCTTCAGTCTGACCTGTGTCTACCCCTTCAGTCTGACCTGTGTTACCCCTTCAGCCTGACCTGTGTACCCTTCAGCCTGACCTGGTACCCCTTCAGTCTGACCTGTGCTACCCCTTCAGTCTAACCTGTGTTACCCCTTCAGTCTGACCTGTGTTACCCCTTCAGTCTGACCTGTGTTACCCCTTCAGTCTGACCTGTGCTACCCCTTCAGTCTGACCTGTGTTACCCCTTCAGTCTGACCTGTGCTACCCCTTCAGTCTGACCTGTGTTACCCCTTCAGTCTGACCTGTGTTACCCCTTCAGTCTGACCTGTGTTACCCCTTCAGTCTGACCTGTGCTACCCCTTCAGTCTGACCTGTGCTACCCCTTCAGTCTGACCTGTGCTACCCCTTCAGTCTGACCTGTGTTACCCCTTCAGTCTGACCTGTGTTACCCCTTCAGTCTGACCTGTGTTACCCCTTCAGTCTGACCTGTGCTACCCCTTCAGTCTGACCTGTGTTACCCCTTCAGTCTGACCTGTGTTACCCCTTCAGTCTGACCTGTGTACCCTTCAGCGACTGTGTTACCCCTTCAGTCTGACCTGTGTTACCCCTTCAGTCTGACCTGTGTTACCCCTTCAGTCTGACCTGTGTTACCCCTTCAGTCTGACCTGGTTTTGTTTTTATTTTAGTTTGCCCTTAAATTTGTCTTCGTTTTCTGTTGTTTATTCTTTTCTTGTTAGGTTTTCATTTTGATTGGTCTGTCTGTCTGTCTGTCTGTCTGTCTATCTATCTGTCTGTCTATCTGTCTGTCTGTCTATCTATCTGTCTATCATATTCCTCCCTTGTTCTCCCCCACCTCTCTCTCTCTCTCTCCCCTTATAATAGGCGTCAGCTGTAGATAATGGTGTGTCAATTATCATATATATTTTATTGATACCAGACGATACTCGATTGTCCTTGAAATGGGGAAAAATAAATAGGGAAATAGGGAAAATAATTGCTATGGTGGAAATCAATTTGTCCTTTAAATACGGAAAATATATGTGTCCTTGAAATAGGGAGAGTAAACATGTCCTTAAAATAGGGAAAATGTAACTGGTACTTAAAATGGGTAAAATAAACATCTAAAAGCAAAACAAATTAATCTCTCATAAATTAATCTCACCCAAATAAACAAATTTACTCAATTTTCGGTTGATTTTATTATTTTTTTTCCTTAGTTTTGGTTTACTCGTCAAAATTTCTGGTTGAAGGAAAACAAATTATACTTATTTTTTACATTTTTCTTTTTCCATTTGTTTTTTTTTTTTGTCCCTGTGAATTATTATGATGTACTATGCTACTTGGGTGCTCAGTCCCTGTGAATTAATATGATATGCAGGGTATATTTACCAAGATCTCAGTACCTGTGAACAGTAAAGGCATGTCGGTATAAACCCGGCCGTCAGTACATGTGAAATAATCCATTTGTGGCCCCTAAGTTCCCAGTGCTGTTCAATATTTATGATTATATATCGTCATTAACCTCTATCTATCTATCTGTCTATCTATCTATCTATCTCCTCAACCTTCTGTTCCCTCCTCCCCCTTTTCCAGGTGGCTGACCTCACCTGCTGCCCCAATTAGCAGTAGTAGGGGAGGGTCGCCTCTTTTTGTACATTTTAATAATTTCCGGCCCCGTTGTGGAGGTAGACGGTGACTCCCTCGTGTGTCTGGCAGCAAAAACAGAGACCCTATATATTCTTATCGTGTTATTTATTGGTTTTTAGTTATTTGTGATTTATATTTTGTGATTTTGGGGATTTTATTTGATTTTTGTTATTTCATTCGTAATTTATTGTATTTGTGATATTTTATTTTTGATGTTGGTTATTTTATTTATTTTTTTTTGTTGTGATTTTTTATTTGTAATTGTATTTGCGATTTTTTTATATGTGATTTTTCAGGGTAGTGTTTATGTATTTTTATTATATTAATATTTTTTGGGGGGGTAAGGTATGTTTATGTGATTCTTTTAACATGTGATTTTTTTATTATAATTATATATTTTTTTTATATTAGTTATTTACATCAATGTATTAATCTCTTATCCCTTATGTCTATATTATTTTTCATTACTTTATACATAGAGAACACAGTCTAATATACCCTATGTAGTCACGATACTCCCCCCTCACCCCCCTCACCCTCACCCCCGCACCCGCACCCCCTCACCACCCTCACCCTCACCCCCTTCACCCCCCCTCACCCTCACCACCCTCACCCCCCCTCACCACCCTCACCCCCCCCTCACCACCCTCACCCCCTCACCACCCTCACCCTCACTCCCTCACCCTCACCCCCTCACCCCCCTCACCCACACCCCTCACCCTCACCCCCTCACCCTCACCCCCTCACCCTTCTTACCCTCACCCCCTCACCCTCACCCCCCCTCCCCACTGATATCATGTCTCTCTCCCATATATCAAGGCTGAGTTTAGTGGTCCAGTCTAGGGCATTTATGACTCTAATAGCACATGAACTTGGGGCAACGTGTGTGTGGGGGGTGGGGGGGGGTGGGTGGTAGTGTGGTGATGGTATTGGTGTGGTGATAGTGGTAGTACCCATACATTAGACGTGGCGGGCGTGGCAGGGGCAGCAGCCAGCCACTGTGGGGTAATCGATGGTGTATAAATTTGATCGCCAGACAGGATGACACAAACGACTCCCTCAGTGTTATTATGGCAGCCCCCCTTCTCCCCTTCACCCCCACTTCCCCCCACCTCACTTCCCCCACCCCACTCCCCCCCCTTCCTCCCACCACCCCCACCTCATCCCCAGCACCAACACTCACACGCCACCCATCGCCAACAATCACATTACTGCACCAACAATAACATAACCCCTTCCCTTCCCATCACCCAACCCCTTTCCTATCACACACCCCACCCCTTTCTTTTCCCCTTAATAACACCCCCTCCCCTTACCCCTCTTCCCCTTATCTCTAACCTTGCCCCCTTACCTAAGACCCACGACTCTCCACCACCCCACGCCCCTCCCTCGCCACCGACGCCCCTCCCTCACTTCCCACGCCCCTCCTTCACCTCCCCACGCCCCTCCCTCACCACCCCACGCCCCTCCTTCACTACCCCACGCCCCTCCCTCGCCACCCACGCCCCTCCCTCACTTCCCACGCCCCTCCTTCACCACCCCACGCCCCTTCTTCACTACCCCACGCCCCTCCTTCACTACCCCACGCCCCTCCCTCACCACCCCACGCCCCTCCCTCGCCACCCACGCCCCTCCCTCACCACCCCACGCCCCTCCCTCGCCACCCACGCCCCTCCCTCGCCACCCCACGCCCCTCCCTCACCTCCCCACGCCCCTCCCTCGCCACCCACGCCCCTCCCTCACCACCCACGCCCCTAAACCACCGTAGTTCGCGCGTGACTCCCTCCTGCCGCCGCCCCACTGAACTAAATTATGCATCAACAATTTTTAATACTTGCAGAAGAAAAAAAACGTTATATTTAGCTTGTTACGTCAGGATTAGTCATCTGGAAGTGTTAGCCCGTGTGAGAGTGGTGGTGATGTGGTAGTGTGGTGGTGGTGGTAGTGTGGTAGTGATAGTGTGGTGGTGATAAATTGGTGATAGTGCGATGGTGTGGTGGTGATAGTTTGGTGTGGTGATGTGGTGATAGTGTGGATTTGTGGTGGTGGTGGTAGAGTGGTAGTGATAGTGTGGTGGTGGTAATAGTGTGTTGTGGTGGTGGTGATAGTGTGGTAGTGTGATGGTGATAGTTGTGGTGGTGGTAGTGTGGTAGTGATAGTGTGGTGGTGTGATGGTGATAGTGTGGTAGTTTGATGGTGAGTGAGGTAAGGGTCCCTTCACTGATTGTGGCGAGGAAAAAGTAAGACCTTGGATCATATTACTTGTGGGGAGGAGTAGCGGGGGGGGGGGGAGGAGTGGTAGAAGGGGGAGGAGGAGGAGGGGTAGATAGAAGGAGGAGAAGAGGTAGAAATAGGAGGAAGACGAGTAGAAGGAAGAAGAGGGATAGATAGAAGAAGGAGGGGGGTAGGAGTAGGAAGAGGGGTGAAGAGGAGGAAGAGGGAGGAAGGCAGTTATGAAAGGTAGACCACCAGGGTTCAGGCCACACAAGTAAGAGGGAAGAATCAGAAGAGCGTGTACCGCATTATGCCGAGTTAGGGTGATGTGTACTGGTTGTATACCGAGTTAGGGTGATGTGTACTGGTTGTATACCGAGTTAAGGTGATGTGTACTGGTTGTATACCGAGTTAGGGTGATGTGTACTGGTTGTATACCGAGTTAGGGTGATGTGCACTGGTTGTATACCGAGTTAGGGTGATGTGCACTGGTTGTATACCGAGTTAGGGTGATGTGTACTGGTTGTATACCGAGTTAGGGTGATGTGCACTGGTTGTATACCGAGTTAGGGTGATGTGTACTGGTTGTATACCGAGTTAGGGTGATGTGCACTGGTTGTATACCAAGTTAGGGTGATGTGTACTGGTTGTATACCGAGTTAGGGTGATGTGTACTGGTTGTATACCGAGTTAGGGTGATGTGCACTGGTTGTATACCGAGTTAGGGTGATGTGCACTGGTTGTATACCGAGTTAGGGTGATGTGCACTGGTTGTATACCGAGTTAGGGTGATGTGCACTGGTTGTATACCGAGTTAGGGTGATGTGTACTGGTGGTCACTGCTTAACGAACGACTTGAAATACTCAGCTTATAACACCACACCATCATAATATTATCGTGTGTGTGTGTGTGTGTGTGTGTGTGTGTGTGTGTCACTTCTTACCGTGTTCTGAGAAATCTGTGGATAATTTTGCGTAATGTGATTGATGGTTAGAGGGGTTTTAAATCACGGTAAAATACAGTAAACGGAGATTTGTAGGTGTGGATATCTTGGCATTGCGTATTTGTGACTAAGATTTATGTGGGCATTTCCTAAGGACTGGTGGATTACGTGAAGATTAGGCACCCCAGTTTAATTCACCTGAGGATTAAACCCCCCTTAACGCTACCTGAGGGGGGGGGGGGATTTGGTTAGGTTAGGTTAGCGTCAGGGTGGTTAGCTTTCAGGTGAGAGAAGCTGGGGTGGTTAATTTACCTGTGTGTGTATCATTATTAATCTCAGGTGTGACGGCCTAATGAGTAGAGCTTTAATCCTTAACCACAACTCCGTGTCAGGTATGAGATGGTTTGTCTTGAGGAACCTATCCGTTCGTCCGTTCGTCCGTTCGTCGTTTCATGGTCCGATGTTGTCCGTCCGTTTGTTAAAAGGCGTGTGGTCGTGGTGTCGTGGTTGAGTGTGTCGTGGTTGAGTGTGTGTCGTGGTTGAGTGGTGGTCGTGGTGTCGTGGTTGAGTGGTGGTCGTGGTGTCGTGGTTGAGTGGTGGTCGTGGTTGAGTGCGTGTCGTGGTCGTGGTGTCGTGGTTGAGTACGTGTCGTGGTTGTGGTGTCGTGGTTGAGTGGTGGTCGTGGTGTCGTGATTGAGTGGTGGTCGTGGTGTCGTGATTGAGTGGTGGTCGTGGTGTCGTGGTGGTCGTGATTGAGTGGTGGTCGTGGTGTCGTGGTTGAGTGCGTGTCAGCCTCAATACTGTCATCACAAAATGGCTTCAAGTTGACATTGTTCATAAAATGTATTACAATATCTGAACAGGTACATTAATTATTACCCTATTTAACAGTAGTACTTAAGGATAACTACACTACATATGTATACCTATATATGTATCCCGTTGCCAGAGGTGTATTACGTGTGTTGGGAGGAGGAGAGGGTGTAGGTGAGGGAGTGTTGATTACAGGTGTGTTGCAGTAACGGCCTCTCATTGATCCACCCAGGTGAGTGTATGTGCTAATTAGTGCTGGGTTCAGGTACATGGACAGTACTCTCCTTACACACTAGTACTCTTCCTCGCTGTAGTTCTGTCCTGAGTCCAGTTTGTTAGTCGAGGGTCTTGGGTGGGTGGGTGGATTGGTTGGAAGCTGACAGACAATTGGACATATTATCAACCAAATGTAATGAGAAACGTGTTTATTTGTATTTAGTTATGGCATGGGGGGAAGGGGTGGACGTATGTTGGAAGTAAGCACACACACACACACACACACACACACAGAAACACACACACACACACACACACACACACACACCACGTCTCGGCTATCTAGGACAGTTATCTTTTCCTTATTTTATCTGTACATCCTAAGGTAATGAAGACGATGATAACAATTTAGTTTATTTCATTGTTTTTGTTGTAATTTGAAAGAAAACGATGTGATGGTGTTTATGTTGAAATACGTTGTTGTTTGTTTTTATGTTTGTTTGTTTTAATCTATTTTACGGAGCTTAAAGACAAGATTGAGTTACGATTTTTTTTTTTACGATTTTTTAATGAATGAAAAAAATCGGTCATCTGTACGTGATTAAAAACTATATAAATCCAATTATATATTTGTAACTATATTAAAAAAAAAACACAACATGAATCCAGTTATATATGTTATTGTGTTTTTTTTTAATATACTTTCATAAAAACAAACACTCCATACAAATCCGGTCTATTAATCCGAGTTGTTTTTTTTTTTTTTTTTTTAACTCGAACACAAACCACGGCGCTGTGACCACCCGTCGGAAATTTACTTAAAATGAGAAGAGTAAAAAAAAAATATGTATGAATATATGGGAAGTTTATAGTGTGTGTGTGTGTGTTTGTGTGCGTGTGTTTGTGTGCGTGTTTGTGCGTGTGTGTGTGTGTGTGTGTGTGTGTGTGTCATTCCAATTTAGTCGGCCTTTACCACACAACACACGTGAGTCAGTGATAACCGATGGGAAAAAAAACACAACGATTATGTGTTTTATTTTGTGTTTTATTTTGTGTTTTATTTGTTAGTGATAAAAGACAAGTGTATGAGTGTCTGTCCTGGATGATGGTTGATGAGTTGACTGGTTGATGAGTTGACTGGTTGATGAAATGAATGACTGGTTGATGAAATGACTGACTGGTTGATGAAATGAGTGACTGGTTGATGAAATGACTGATTGGTTGATGAAATGAGTGACTGGTTGATGAAATGAGTGACTGGTTGATGGGTTGACTGACTGGTTGATTGATGAAATGACTGACACACACACACTCACACGCGCACACGCACACGCACACACACACACACGCGCACACACACACACACACACACGGGGCAACAAATCGGATCACCATTAGGCCAGGTGTAATTAGGTGGGCGGGCACTAATAATGACCTCGGTGGTGTCATTACGTGGTTGATGGTGATAAACACATCATTAGCACATACCTGTCGTTAAATAGGTGGTCATTAGTCATCAGCTGGACCGCCGGTGGACCTTTGGGGGGGGGGGGGGGAGGGAGGTAGGTGTGAGGACTGTATATTTGAGCACACACACACACACACACAGACGTAATTACAGGTGTTTATTTCATCACAACTTTACACAAAAGTCATCGTTTTATCCCAGGCAGTTAACGAGGCCGACCTACAGGTGTCTTGCATCGGCTGGCTGTCTGTCTGTCTGTCTTTCTGCCTGTGTCTGTCTATGTATGTATGTATGTATGTATGTATGTACGTATTTCTAATCTGCCACTATAGCAGGTGTCATGCAAAAAAATACCTGACGCCAGCCGCCATTTACACACACTTAATACCAGGTGACACCAAGGCACACACATGACACCAGCTGACACACACACATGACAGCAGCTGACACACACACATGACACCAGCTGACACACACATGACACCAGCTGACACACACATGACACCAGCTGACACACACACATGACACCAGCTGACACACACACACATGACACCAGCTGACACACACACATGACACCAGCTGACACACACATGACACCAGCTGACACACACATGACACCAGCTGACACACACACACATGACACCAGCTGACACACACACACATGACACCAGCTGACACACACACATGACACCAGCTGACACACACACACATGACACCAGCTGATACACACACATGACACGAGCTGACACACACACATGACACCAGCTGACACACACATGACACTAGCTGACACATACATGACTCAGGCCAGTACACCCAGACGAGCCGGCCATCTACAGGAGTTACCGTCCCTTAACACGAACCTTTCCCCTTATATTCCCCTCACCCTTTACTCCCCTCACTCCATAGCAACACGAACCTTCCCCTCCCCCCTCCTCTCCCCTCATCCTTTACCCCTACTCTTCTGTAAAGGGTTGAAAGATAGGAGTAACCCCCTCCCCTCATCTTCCCCTCACCCTCATCCCCTCCCCTCACCCCTTCCTCTCACCCTCTCCTCCTCCCCCTCCCCTCCTCCCCCTCCCCCTTCCCCCACCCATCTTTACTGTTATAAAGGTAGGGAGGTGAGGGGAGAGGGAGGTGAGGGGAGAGAGGAGGGGTAATGAAAGAGGACCAGGTAGTATGAATTGAAGGGGGTGGGCGTGGTTGGGTTGTTGTGGGGCTATTTAGGGGAATGGTTAGTGAGGGGAGTGGTTTGTTGAGTGAAGGGTAATGGGCGGGGTGATGGGGAGAGGAGGGGACTGTGCTAGAAGAGAAGGGGTTGTAGGTTAGGTTAGGTTAGGTTAGGTTAGGTTAGGTTAGGTTAGGTTAAGTTTGGTCAGACAGGTCAGATTAGGTCAGATATTCACATCTTCAACATAAACAAAGAACAAAGTACATCTGGCCGGCCATATACAAGTCAACTTTACTCATGAGATTAAAATATTCATGACGTTTACCAACTAACACGTAGTGGCGTCATGTACCGTATTAAAAAGAGACCGTTATCAGTACACTCACTTGTTTGTTTACAAGTTTGCATGATGCTTCGTGTCTCGCAAGATAAGTGATGTCATCGTGGAGGGATGTGACGTCACTTACAGGATGGATGACGTCACTTACAGGATAGATGACGCCACCAACAGGAGATAACAGCCGCGAGTGTTATGTTGAACTTGTCACAGTCGTATGTGTTTGTTTGTGTTGCTAACCCAGTTGTGTGTGTGTGTGTGTGTGTGTGTGTGTGTTAACCCAGGGTATTATCCACTCTGGTAATCCTCTCAGTGGACGCCGCTTGACCTAGAGCCCTTGACTGTGCTTTTGGCGAGCCACCAGGTAACTGTCCAGGTGAACTCTTTCGTTAATTAAGAATGACTCCCAGGTATTGCTATATCTCACTCAGGTATCTCTCTTATCTCTCACCCATATTTGAGAAAGAGATGGGGAGGGAAATGAGAAATACCTTATGGAAATAGTTCACTAGCGATGGAAATAGTCACTGGAAATATTCAAGGTGTGTATGCCATCCACACAGCTGCTATAGTTAGGTAGTCTTTAGGTAGAAGCCAGTCATATTATCCAGTTCCATCACCGACACAAACTCTGTCTTTCCCCCCATTCCCATCACCCCCTACCCCTCCCCTCATCACCCCTCACCCACATCACCCCTTCCCACATCACCCCTCACCCACATCACCCCTCACCCACATCACCCCTCACCCACATCACCCCTCCCCACATCACCCCTCACCCACATCACCCCTCCCCACATCACCCCTCACCCACATCACCCCTCCCCACATCACCCCTTCCCACATCACCCCTTCCCACATCACCCACCTCCCCTCCCCCCCCCTCCCCCATCACCATCCCCATCACCAAACTCCGAGTACCTTAGTTTAATGAGTCTGTAATACCATAATTTGCCTCCGAACTTGGCGAAACCATAACGTGGACAATTTTAGTTATCATTGCCTGGACGTCTGGGGAGTTGTTAGCGGAGTGAGTTAGCTGGAGTGTGAGGGGGGGGGGGGTGGTGGATGAGGAGATTGATAATGGTTGGTGGTTATTGGTTGTGGGTGGTTGATGGGTAGTTGGTAGTGATGGTGGTTGAGGGTAGTGAATGATGGTGGTTGTGGTTAATTGACGAGTGACTGAAGCAGGCAGGTAGGGAGGGGATAGGTAGGCCTAGGACAGGTGTAATGATGATACGGATAATGTTTGGAAATTCTCACTTAATGGCTATATGTAGGCCGAGGTGTGTGTGTGTGTGTGTGTGTGTGTGTGTGTGTGTGTGTGTGTATGTTTGGTTAATACATGTATGCTGTGTTAGTAAATGTGTAAATACGTTTACTTAATTTGAAGAAGTATTTAAATGACATCTTTTGTATGTATGTATGTATGTATGTATGTTTGTTTGTTTGTATGTACGTTAGGTGACCCCATGTACGTATATAGTGTACACAGACCACTAAGAAGCTTCTCCAGTGTTAATAGTCCGAGTAAACACCTTTATTGAGACCCACAATGCACTTAAGGCGTTAATAAAACTCTAGTTAATAAAATACAGAATTAATACAACACTAAGGATATATTGACAGAGAAACAGACAGACAGATATTGAGGAAAACAGACAGATAGACCCAAAGAGATATTAACAGACTCAAACACAGATTGACAGAATGACACATACACACACGCATATACAGACAGATAGACAGACAAATATAAAGAAAGGTTAAACAGACAGATTAAGAGACAGACAAACCGATAGACAGATTGACAGACAAACATATAGAAGAGTTAGAGACAGACAGATTAACAGACAGACAAACCTATAGAAAGGTTAAAGACATTGACAGACAGACATATGGACAGACAGCCAGATTGACAGACAGATTGACAGACAGACAAGCATATAGAAAGACTAAAGAGATAGACAGACAGACAGACAGATTGACAGATTGACAGACAGCAACTACCTGGGATGAATTAGGAGACACGAGCGGCATCTTACCTGATTATCCCCTCTATTTAAGACCACAGGTACGCCCCCACCTTACCTGTGCTGAGTGATGTGGTGGTTAATGTGGAGTGACAGCCGAGGAGAGAGGAGGAGGAGGAGGAGAGAGTGGGAGGAGGAGGAGGAGAGAGGTGGGAGGAGAGGAGGAGAGAGGTGGGAGGAGGAGGAGAAAAAATGGGGCAGGTGGGAAAGAGGAAGAGGGGTTAAGGATGTGGTGGAAAGAGGAAGGAGAGAGAGAGAGAGAGAGGAGAGAGGGGAGAGGAGAAGGGAATAGTGAGAAGAGAGAGGAGGAAGAGGTAGAAGGAGAAGTGGAGGGGTAAAGATGTGGTGAAGATTAAGAAAGAAGGAGGAGAGAAGGAAAGAGGTAGGAAGGGGAGTATGGAGTGAGGGAGAGGAGTGAAGTAGGGTGAGGGGAAGTAAGAGGGAAAGAGGGAGAAGGAGAAAGAGAGAGTGGGAAAGGAGGGATGGAGGGGAAGAAGAGTGAGTGAGTGAGTGAGTGAGTGAAGACTTGAGTGAGAGAGGATGTTGATCAACGTAGCAACATCTCCCTCTCTCTCCATCGCCCTCCCCCCTTTCCCTCCCTCTCTCCATCGCCCTCCCCCCTTTCCCTCCCTCTCCCTCCTCTGATCCTTCTCCACCCCCTCCTTCCCTCCAACACTCACCATAGGACGTAGTTCAGGATATCCTTATGATTCGTCAGGCCACAAGAAGGACTCGGGATCGTAAAGCAGTCATTGCCAGGCCTTTGTTATGGCTTCCTGCACCTGGGTGTTTGGCCTGATTTTTGACGTGTGGTTAATTTTTTGTGATTTTTGACGTGTGGTTAATTTTTCGTGATTTTTGACGTGTGGTTAATTTTTTGTGATTTTTGACGTGTGGTTAATTTTTTGGTGATTTTTGACGTGTTTGTTGTTAAGTTATTGTGATATTTTTGTGTTGTTAAATTATTGTGATTTTTTTTACGTGTTGTTTTTTGGTTAAATTATCGTTATTTTTTGTGTTGCTGTTAAATTCTTGTGTTTTTTGTCGTTGTTAATGTTAAATAATTATAATTTCTTGGGTGTACTGGCAAGGTATATTGATGTGTTGCTGTCAAGTAGTTGTGAGTGACCAGGCCAACGTATCACCGTAGATTATAGACCAAATTAAACATGAGGAAGGAGTTACAAGGTTATATCAGGGGTCAAATCTAGACCTGATACTGTTTTGGACCCCCCCCCCTTCCCCAGAGGTGTACCCCCCCCCCTTTGACCCCTTTAAATAGGTCACTCGATACAATATGACACCAATTCCCAGTGACACATGACCTCGTTTAAGTGACACAAGAGACAGAGAGAGATGGAGACGAGAGATATGTAGAGAGAGAGAGAGAGAGAGAGAGAGAGAGAGAGAGAGAGAGAGACCACCGTCCAGCTGCACACTGCCATATGTAAACAAACAGATCTGCGTATCCTGTTTCTTAAGAACCTCTGGGTGTGTGGGTGAGGGGGGGGGGGTGGAGGGGTAGCTGTTACCACACCCTCCTCCCTCACCCTCCTCCCTCATCCTCCTCCCTCACCCTCCTCCCTCGCCCTCCTCCCTCATCCTCCTCCCTCATCCTCCACCTTCACCCTCCTCCCTCACCCTCCTCCCTCACCCTCCTCCCTCATCCCCCTCCCTTCTTCCTCTCCCCATCATCCCTACTGCTTTTCCCTCACTACCTCTCACCTCCCTCCTTACTCCCCTCCCTCCTTATTCCCCTCCCTCCCCCTCCCTCCCCCTCCCTCCTACGTTCCCCTTCCCCTCCCTCACCCCCTGTAGGTTCTGTTGTCAAGCTGTAGTCGTCTTGTAGGAAATTAACTGATCGTGGCTGTTAATGATGATGAGGATAATGATGATGATGATGACAATAATGATGGTGAAAGTAATAGTAATGGTACTTATTGCGGTGATAATGATGATAATGATGATAATAATGATGGTGAAAGCAATAGTAATGGTACTTATTGCGGTGATAATGATGATAATGATGATAATAATGATGGTGAAAGCAATAGTAATGGTACTTATAGCGGTGATAATGATGATAATGATGATAATGATGATAATGAAAATAAGAACAATACAGATAACGACACTTGTAGTATTTCAAATAATTGTAAAGCTACGTTAGGTTAGGCTAGATTAGGTTAGGTTCGGTTAGGTTAGGTTAGGTTAGGTTAGGTTAGGTCAGGTCAGGTCAGGTCAGGTCAGGTCAGGTCAGGTTAGGTTCGGTTAGGTTAGGTTAGGTTAGGTTACTTTTTGTCCTAACCCCGCTACAGCGACTTAATCCGATATTTAAATAATTAATCACAAAAAAATAAGTATTGTTTGTGTGGTTATTGTTGTATGACGGTGCAGTAATTATTGTTTATAGATGATGGATGGTTTCCGGTGTCCCGTGTAGCGGCCGGTCTGAGGAACTTCCGGCCACGATCTGTTGGGTGTAGCGGGGCGAGTGTGCTGGGTGACGTCATAGGTGTACCGGGTGATTTGTTGTTTAGAGAGAGAGAGAGAGAGAGAGAGAGAGAGACTGTCAAATATATTACTATTACTTATATCCAGGGTCAATAACAAGTACACACACACACACACACACACACGTAAACCCAACACACACACACACACACACACACACAACAAATCACTGGTCGCCTGTCATAAGTCTTCCTATTATTACAAACTTTTCTTTAAGGTTCAATATTGGAAACATATATTAACTCATAAATAATATCGTGAATAAGACTCCCGGAAATGTAGAGAGTGAAATATATTGGAGTGTGTGTGTGTGTGTGTGTAATATGCTATCGGTGAAATATATTGATGGTGAAATATATTGATGGTGAAATATATTGATGGTGAAATATATTGATGGTGAAATATATTGATGGTGAAATATATTGATGGTGAAACATAATGATGGTGAAATATATTGATGGTGAAATATATTGATGGTGAAACATATTGATGGTGAAATATATTGATGGTGAAATATATTGATGGTGAAATATATCCCCAGGGTGAAATATATTGATGGTGAAATATATTGATGGTGAAACATATTGATGGTGAAACATAATGATGGTGAAACATATTGATGGTGAAATATATTGATGGTGAAACATATTGATGGTGAAATATATTGATGGTGAAACATATTGATGGTGAAATATATTGATGGTGAAACATATTGATGGTGAAATATATTGATGGTGAAATATATTGATGGTGAAACATATTGATGGTGAAATATATTGATGGTGAAATATATTGATGGTGAAACATAATGATGGTGAAACATAATGATGGTGAAATATATTGATGGTGAAATATATTGATGGTGAAATATATTGATGGTGAAACATATTGATGGTGAAACATATTGATGGTGAAATATATTGATGGTGAAACATATTGATGGTGAAATATATTGATGGTGAAATATAATGATGGTGAAATATATTGATGGTGAAATATATTGATGGTGAAATATATTGATGGTGAAATATATCCCCAGGGTGAAATAAGAATAAAAGTGACCCTAAACTTGTATATATTAAGTGAAATATATTTGGTACCCGATGCCTGCTGGGTACGATTAACTCTTGGGTATTTAAATGAGGTCTAACAATTCCCGGGTATTTAGAATTTAGTGCTGAAGTCAACAACATATTTCTGGGTGTTTTGGAGGTTGTGAAGTTCCCGATATTTTGGAGGATGTGAAATTCCCGATATTTTGGAGGATGTGAAATTCCCGATATTTTGGAGGTTGTGAAATTTCCGATATTTTGGAGGTTGTGAAATTTCCGATGTTTTGGAGGATGTGAAATTCCCGATATTTTGGAGGTTGTGAAATTCCCGATATTTTGGAGGTTGTGAAATTTCCGATGTTTTGGAGGATGTGAAATTCCCGATAATTTGGAGGTTGTGAAATTCCCGATATTTTGGAGGTTGTGAAATTCCCGATTATTTGGAGGGGATGTTGGCGCTCGAGTTTGGAGGAGCAGTTAGAGGCGTCGTTGGTGAATCACGCCATCAACGAGGGAGAGAGTGTGTCTGTAATGGTCTCATAACTCACATGGTGGTGATGGCTCTCTCTCTCTCTCTCTCTCTCTCTTTGCCAAACAGCCTCTCCCTTTCCCTCTCTTCCCTTCCTCTCAACGCCTCACGCATCCCCCCCTCCCTCCCCTCTTCCCTAACCCATCCCTCCCTCCCATTTCTCACCCATTCCTAGACCCTTCCCAGTTCAGCCCCGTCTTCTTCACTGATGATTTAGTGGAGAGTTACACTGAGTCTTTATGTGACTTTTGTGGTAATATATATTGTGGTGAGGTGGGGGGCGGAGGAGGGGGAGGTAGTGAAGTGGGGGAAGGAGGAGGGGGAGGTGTTGAAGTGGGGGAAGGAGGAGGAGGTGGTAGTGAGGTGGGGGGGCGGAGGAGGGGGAGGTAGTGAAGTGGGGAAAGGAGGAGGGGGAGGTGTTGAAGTGGGGGAAGGAGGAGGGGGAGGTAGTGAAGTGGGGGGCGGAGGAGGGGGAGGTGTTGAAGTGGGGGAAGGAGGAGGAGGTGGTAGTGAGGTGGGGGGCGGAGGAGGGGGAGGTAGTGAGGTGGGGGAAGGAGGAGGGGGAGGTAGTGAAGTGGGGGAAGGAGGAGGGGGAGGTAGTGAAGTGGGGGAAGGAGGAGGGGGAGGTAGTGATGTGGGGGAAGGAGGAGGAGGAGGCTAGTGAAGTGGGGAGAGGAATTGAATTGAAATAGTTTATTCAGCCAGAAAAACACAGATACAGAGTGGATAATAACAACAATATTAACATGGCTGAGCCAGTTGAGAACCTGAGCTGCACCTGATATATACTATACATTTATCTCCAAGAAGTATTATGTAACATTTAGTATCATCTGGAATAGTACAATAGCCTGGTGGTAATAAGTACATCTCATAGTGTTACCACGGTTATCACTTCAATATTTATTAATTTTATTTATTTATGATTTTTTTTCGTTTATTTATTATTTTTTATATATACATAAATTAGAGTGAAATTGAAAAACATAAGTATAATGGGGGAGCAGTACAACATGGGTGGTACAGTAATAAGGTGGAGGGGGAGGTTAGTTAAGTGGGGAGAGGAGGAGGGGGAGGGTAGTATAGTGGTGGAGGGGGGAGTTGGCTTGTGAAGTGGAGGAGGGGGAGGGGGAGGGGGGGGCTAGTGAAGTGGAGGGAGGGGGTTGGGGAGGAGAGGGAGGGAGGAGGAGGGGAGTTGGTTTATGAAGTGGTGGTGGTTAGGTTAGGTTAGGTTAGCGTTATGTAACCCTGGAGAGACTCACTGATGTTGGACAAAAAGAAAACATGAAAACTGAAAAAACTTGATCTTTTGATAGTGATGGAAGGCGGAGCAGCGGTGGTGCGCGTGGCCGAGTTGTGGACAGATTGGTTTGTTGTGTTGGCTGTGTGAGCATCAAAGGTGTGTGTGTGTGGGGGGGGGAGGAGAGTATGTATGTATGTAGGTGAACTGTGGTGTAATGGTCAGCAGGTTTGCCTCGTAAGCGAGCGTACCCGGGTTCGATCCCCGGGCAGGGTGAAACTATGGGCAAGTTTCTTTACGCTATTTGCCTCTGTCTACCCAGCAGTAATTGGGAACCTGGATGTTTATCGATATGCGGATCGTGTTCCGAGGTAATGGTTAGTCAGTGCAGTTGGCGAGTTGTCCGGTCTTCTCGGACTATTCCTTGACACTGGGTCATGCAGCTCGTTAACTCAGGGTGTGGTTGTTGTGTTGACGACAACTTCTACACCTTAAACAAATTCACGTCCAGGTGGCCTTTCGGCCGACCATCCTCGTTACACGAGGGGCAACCATTTTATTATGTATGTATGTATGTATTCTGCTGACCCGCCCCGACATCCAAGTTCTGTAGTCAACACACCTATCCTATGATTTATGTAACATGCTCACCTCTCCCTGTGTGTGTGTGTGTGTGCCGGAAATTACTATTATCCATGAATTAATATTTTTCTCCTACAAGCTGTTGGGTCACTGTTGGTTGCTGTAGGTCACTTTTGGTCACTGTCGGTCACTGTTAGTTGCTGTAGGTCACGTTTGGTCACTGTCGGTCACTGTTGGTTGCTGTAGGTCACTTTTGGTCACTGTCGGTCACTTTTGATCACTGTCGGTCACTGTTGGTCACTCTTTAATTATAATTAGGCTCGATTACATATACCATTAATCACTGACTCACACAAAGCTAATTTTAATTACATTTCATGATGCTTGTTAATACATGTCCTAAATCCGCGTTACAATTCAGGTCTTTGGGCTGATACTGGCGACCTCTACTCCAATGGGCTGACACGGGCGGCCTCCACACCTCTCCATACTGACCTCCCGAGTTCATTGTGTTGCCACTTTCGGTGTGGAGGTCAAATCTGTAATCTGAATCTGGTACATTTGAATCGTACAGAACTTGACACACACACACACACACACACACACACACACACACACACACACACACACACACATCACCCCACAGGTAAATAATTAATCAGCAATAAACACTACCTATCCTCCCTCTACTAAAAGGTAAAATGCATTAACAGGTAAAAAAGTCAACACGGTGATTATAACGTTGCCTCATTATCCACGGTTATTTAATTCTCGGGTTAATGTTACTGTACCTGTATGTGTTTACTGTTGATATGTGATGCCAGAGCAAGGGTTAAATATTGACGTCACACACACACACACACACACACACACACACACACACACGTTCACTCAGGTATTTCATGTGTTTTAGTTTTCTCCCATCTCCCGTGGCTCTGTTCCCTCGTATGTTAGTGAGATATTTACACATATATTAATAGCTATCTTCTCTTCTTCCTCCTCCCCTCCGTGTTTGTCTATCTTAATGTGTATTGTTATAAATGTTACCTGACTTGAAGAAGCTTAGTTCATAGAGTTAGTAAATAGATGTGATTAACTGACTGACTGACTGACTGACTGACTGACTGATAATGTGAGAGAAGTTTTTTTTTAATAATAAATGATAAAAAATTATAAGTCGAGCTTGTATCATTATCTCTCTTCCGTGGGATCTAACTCACACACACACACACACACACACACACACACGAGAGGAGTTGACGGGTCGTTAGAGGAAAAACAAGGGATAAATTTAAGGAAGTGAGAACGGCGTGAGATCTGCTCGACCTCAGACCTCAGCGAAACCTGGGACGTGAGAGAGAGAGAGGTAGTGGTGGTAGTAGTAGTGATTGTTCTGGTTTTGGTGATAGTGGTTATTGTGGTGGTGATGTTGGTGTTAGTGGTGATGATTGTTGAGGTAGTGGTTGTTACACGAGTCGTTTTGGTGGTAGTAGTGGTGTATTGATTGTAGTAGTGATTGTAATGGTGGTGATGATTGAGTTGTAGTAATAATGTTAGTAGTCGTAGTAGTAGAGTAGTAGTAGTAGTAGTAACACCCTCCTCCTCCAGGTCTGGCTCGAGTATGGCATATTTACACACTCGTATGATATACCTGGGGTGGATAAAAGCCTCACGTCACACCATAACTTACTCATAAATGTGTCTTACTAGTGTCTCCCCTGCCATGTATATATATAAACAAAATATCCCTAGAATTGTAGATTTATGTAGGGAAAACATCCATAACATAATATCCCTAGAATTTGAAGGTGGGGAAAGAATCTATGTTTAAGCTCAGTTAAAGTGTAAATAACAATGGTGAACTGTAAAGAAAATGGGAAATTAATGATGTAGGAATGTAAAGAAAACGAGAAGAGGTGCGTCTGGTCGTATGATACACACACACACACACACACACTCTCTCTCTCTCTCTCTCTCTCTCTCTCTCTCTCTCTCTTTATATTTAGTAATTTAATCTAAACCAACATTGGGTATTTGGTTCTGTTTTTCATTTGTCTGTGTGTTGCCTCTGATGTTTTGTTTGTGTGTTGCCTCAGATGTTTTGTTTGTGTGTTGCCTCTGATGTTTTGTTTGTGTGTTGCCTCTGATGTTTTGTCTGTGTGTTGCCTCTGATGTTTTGTTTGTGTGTTGCCTCTGATGTTTTGTTTGTGTGTTGCCTCTGATGTTTTGTTTGTGTGTTGCCTCAGATGTTTTGTTTGTGTGTTGCCTCTGATGTTTTGTTTGTGTGTTGCCTCTGATGTTTTGTTTGTGTGTTGCCTCTGATGTTTTGTTTGTGTGTTGCCTCTGATGTTTTGTTTGTGTGTTGCCTCTGATGTTTTGTTTGTGTGTTGCCTCAGATGTTTTGTCTGTGTGTTGCCTCTGATGTTTTGTTTGTGTGTTGCCTCTGATGTTTTGTTTGTGTGTTGCCTCTGATGTTTTGTTTGTGTGTTGCCTCAGATGTTTTGTCTGTGTGTTGCCTCTGATGTTTTGTTTGTGTATTGCCTCTGATGTTTTGTTTGTGTGTTGCCTCAGATGTTTTGTCTGTGTGTTGCCTCAGATGTTTTGTCTGTGTGTTGCCTCTGATGTTTTGTTTGTGTGTTGCCTCTGATGTTTTGTTTGTGTGTTGCCTCTGATGTTTTGTTTGTGTGTTGCCTCTGATGTTTTGTTTGTGTGTTGCCTCTGATGTTTTGTTTGTGTGTTGCCTCAGATGTTTTGTTTGTGTGTTGCCTCAGATGTTTTGTTTGTGTGTTGCCTCTGATGTTTTGTTTGTGTGTTGCCTCTGATGTTTTGTTTGTGTGTTGCCTCTGATGTTTTGTTTGTGTGTTGCCTCTGATGTTTTGTTTGTGTGTTGCCTCATGTTTTGTCTGTGTGTTGCCTCTGATGTTTTGTTTGTGTGTTGCCTCTGATGTTTTGTTTGTGTGTTGCCTCAGATGTTTTGTTTGTGTGTTGCCTCAGATGTTTTGTTTGTGTTAATTGTTTTTGGAGAGTTTTTTATTGTAGTAATGGTGGTGGGTAGTGAGGCTGCCGGTCCGTATCGGCCTCTCGAGTTACTCAGACCTCATTAACGAAGGTTCCCCCTAAGAACACATGAACGGTTAAATAACAATTTGGCCACGCTACCAACTTTCTCACTTTGCTATCCTACTACTGTAAATTCTTACTGAACCTTTACAGGTAGTAGGTAGTAGGCAGCTAGGGAGGTACTACCGCCTCCAAAGATATTGGAAGCATAATGTGTTGTCTAATGGTAGACCCTGCTGCCATATGGCATCACGAAAATTGTGACCAAGTCCCAGGTTGCTGATCTGACTTTCTGCCTCATTTACACACAATTGCAGGGTCACAATTGTTTCTCTTATTTTAACAACACAACATACATAATGTACAGTATATCGTTTCTCACAATTTATCTTTTCTTTTAATTTTTGTATTTTCTTATGGAATTTATTATTATTATATGTTTATTGGATTTTTGTATTAATATTTATTATTATTATTATTATTATTATTATTATTATTATTATTATTATTATTATTATTATTATTATTATATTTTCGCTAATCATGAAAAAAAGGATGAGAAATTTTACTCATTACATAACGCTACAAATAGATGCTCGGTCACAACGCCACGAAAGACGCGCTCGGTCACAACGACACGAAAGAGGCGCGCGGTCACAACGACACGAAAGAGATGACCGGTCACAACGCCACGAAAGACGCGCTCGGTCACAACGACACGAAAGACGCGCTCGGTCACAACGACACGAAAGAGGCGCGCGGTCACAACGACACGAAAGAGATGACCGGTCACAACGCTTACAAAAAAAAAGTCATGCTTTTCTTATCATACCATATCACAAAGGAGGCCCGTGGGCCACAGGCGCCATGAAGTACGAAAGCTTCCGTACTTTATGGGAACTAACTACAAGTATGACTGACCCAGACTAACAGCTCACTCACTGAGGCCACTTCAAAATTTGACCGTTGAGAAATAATTATAATGAAGTTGGAATTATTAATATAGTAAGACTCTAACTCAGTTTATTACTGTAATGATGATGGATGGTGTTAAGTATAGTGATGATGGATGGTGTTAAGTATAGTGATGATGGATGGTGTTATATGTAGTGATGATGGATGGTGTTAAGTATAGTGATGATGGATGGTGTTATATGCAGTGATGATGGGTGGTGTTAAGTATAGTGATGATGGATGGTGTTATATGTAGTGATGATGGATGGTGTTAAGTATAGTGATGATGGATGGTGTTATATGTAGTGATGATGGATGGTGTTAAGTATAGTGATGATGGATGGTGTTATATGTAGTGATGATGGATGGTGTTAAGTATAGTGATGATGGATGGTTTTAAGTATAGTGATGATGGATGGTGTTAAGTATAGTGATGATGGATGGTGTTATATGTAGTGATGATGGATGGTGTTAAGTATAGTGATGATGGATGGTGTTATATGTAGTGATGATGGATGGTGTTATATGTAGTGATGATGGATGGTGTTAAGTATAGTGATGATGGACGGTGTTATGTAGTGGTGTCATTCAGTTAACTACTGTGGACGACCCTGCCACTAGTGATGGTCGTAGTAGTAGTAGTAGTAGTAGTAGTAAAATGGTAGGTATTGTTAATTAATGGCTTGTTAATTAATGGATGGTGACAGATATAGGTCTTCTTGAGGTGATAATTAAATGCAGTTACACGCATTACACCCCCCCGTCACCTACACCCATTACACCCCCCGTCACCTACACCCATTACACCCCCCGTCACCTACACCCATTACACCCCCCGTCACCTACACCCATTACACCGCCCGTCACCTACACCCATTACACCGCCCGTCACCTACACCCATTACACCCCCTGTCACCTACACCCATTACACCCCCCGTCACCTACACCCATTACACCCCCCGTCACCTACACCCATTACACCCCCCGTCACCTACACCCATTGCACCCCCCGTCACCTACACCCATTGCACCCCCCGTCACCTACACCCATTGCACCCCCCGTCACCTACACCCATTGCACCCCCCGTCACCTACACCCATTACACCCCCCGTCACCTACACCCATTACACCCCCTGTCACCTACACCCATTACACCCCCTGTCACCTACACCCATTACACCCCCTGTCACCTACACCCATTACACCGCCTGTCACCTACACCCATTACACCCCTGTCACCTACACCCATTACACCCCCTGTCACCTACACCCATTACACCCCCCGTCACCTACACCCATTGCACCCCCTGTCACCTACACCCATTACACCCCCTGTCACCTACACCCAAACATTGCTATGACTGTATATAAGTGTAGTACAGTTAGACAGTTGCTTCTGACTGGTTCTGTTATGTCAGTTATTCACCTTCATACAATGGCAGTGGATGGCAATTAGTTTTTACCTGTGCTGAAGGTGTGTGTGTGTGTGTGTGTGTGTGTGTGTGTGTGTGATAAACGCACTTATGTACACACAATTATTAACGCTCCTGAGTCAAATACACGCTGGACCACTTGTTTAAATATATGATTATGCACACACGCACACGCACACACACACATTTAAATACCTTCACAACACACCCACATACTCCACACCACACCCCTCCACACCACACCCCTCCACACCAATATCTTTCACACAACACAGGGGCAGGAGCTATCGAGCCACACCAGTTAAACACATTTGTAGTAGAAAGTGTAATGGTTAGGTTAGGTGAGGTCAGGTCAGGTCAGGTTAGTTCAGGTCAGGTCAGGTCAGGTCAGGTTAGGTTAGGTTACATGGTAGTGAACATTCGCAGCTGGTGGTTATTACAGGTGCCCCGGTCTTTTCTCGCTCAGGTGTAAATTGCAATAAAGTGCCAGGTGGGGAGGACTGTTGCCATGGTAACGCCTCATGTTATTCTGATAGTGTAATTGTTCTTGTTATGATTGTTATTTTTGGCAGTGGTGTGGAGTTATTGTTGCTGGGGTTGTGGTTGAGGGGTTGTTATTGTTATTTTGATTATTATTGTTATTGTTGTTGCTATCTATATTATTATTTTTGTTATTTTTATTATTATTATTATTATTATTATTATTATTATTATTATTATTATTATTAACCTAACCACTCTAGCTCATTCCACTATTATGGAGTGGGCAGCTATCCCACTCTTCCCTCCCTCTCCACTTAACTCCACTTAACTCCCAATTTCCCTCTTCCTCCTCCTGTTCCTCAATCCCACTCCCTCCTCTTCCTCCGCCCATCAGGTAGTGGGTGAGGCAGGACGGACACCACTCAGATTTATCGCTATCATGGCAATATTTCCCAGCGTTTGTGTTTAGCGATAATATACGGAGCCTGGGAGATGGTGGAGGGTGGGTGAAGGGGCTATCTGACCTCTGGTGTGTAAGGTGAAGGGAAGGAGTGGTGAGGAGAAGGGAAGGAGTGGTGAGGTGAAGGGAAGGAGTGGTGGGGGCTAATAATAATAACACACACACACACCCCAACACCCACACCCACACCCCCACCCACACCGATCATAATCACCACCTCCCCATCACCCACTAATACACCCAGCTACAGTACTTCAGGTAGGGCGTGATGACCCCCCCCCCCCCTCACCTCCTACAGTATCTACAGAAGTATTTATTAAGACGTGTTAGCGAGTCAACCCTTGGGGAAATGTGAAAAAAAAAAAATGGATTGTACGGGTAGTGGAGCCGTTTACTGAAAAAAATGGCTCCAGTTTTTCCGTGCGGCGTGTTTTTCTGTCTGTGTGTGTGTGTGTGTGTGTGTGTGTGTGTGTGTGTGTTTTATTACCTTATGTAAAGGATGAGTTGAGGCATTTTGTGTGTGGTGTTTGTGTTTGGTAATTCATGTTGAGGTCCATCCAATCATTCTATCTAGATCCTTATTCCCTCATTCTACCTCATAATTCTAGTTTCTTATTCCCTCATTCTACCTCATAATCCTAGTTTCTTATTCCCTCATTCTACCTCATAAATAATAACCTACATCACAACTCACTCCGTCTCTGCCTAATAATAGTCACCTGAGATTCGAACCCCGGTACTCTGAGTTGTGATAGCGTCCAGGTAGTCATCACGTTATTGAGAATATGTCGATATGTATAACAGGTGTGTGAGGGAGAGCTGCAGGTAGGTCGTCGTTTGAGCTTCCTTCCCGATAATGTATGCATGGGGAGGATTTACCTGTGTGTGGGGGGCTTGTTTGGACTTGTTTGAGTTTGTTTGAGTTTGTTTGCTCTTGTTTTTTTGTTTTATTTATTTTTTTGTTACTTTTTGGGGGGTTATTTTTAATGTGTTTTTACCTCTAATCACCCCCTGACAACAGCATCATACCAACCTCTTATCACCCCCTGACAACACCATCATACCAACCTCTAATCATCCACTGACAACACCATCATACCAACCTCTAATCACCCCCTGACAACACCATCATACCAACCTCTAATCACCCCCTGACAACACCATCATACCAGCCTCTAATCACCCCCTGACAACACCATCATACCAACCTCTAATCACCCCCTGACAACACCATCATACCAACCTCTAATCACCCCCTGACAACACCATCATACCAACCTCTAATCATCCCCTGACAACACCATCATACCAACCTCTAATCACCCCCTGACAACACCATCATACCATAACACCCTCACATATTTACTGACAACATTTTTTCCACCTTTATACATAATATAACCCTGATTAAAGCATCGATACTAACCACAGACTCCAGTGGCGGGATTAATTCTCAAATATTTGTAGCGTTAATAATTTATAACCTAACCCCCCCCCCCCCCCTCTCTCCCCTCTTTCCCCTCCTCTCTCCCCTCCCTCCCCCTCCTCATTAATTTGTCAATGTTGGGGCGACAGTAATTAATACCGTGGGTTAGTCATTGATGAAAATTTAACACGAATCAATTTTGAGAATAATTTTGTCCCTCTTACTTCGACACCTGGATTTATGTGGTGTTTGAGGTTTGGTGTTAATACTGGACAGGTAGTGTTGTTGTTGTTGTTGTCATTGTTAGCGATATTATTATTCATATTATTACTATTATTGTTATTATTTTTATTATTATTATTATTATTAAGAGTCCATATAGTGTTGATGGACTCATAGCGACAAAAACAAGATTAAGGAATAAATACAAAGAGCATTACCGTGTATTATAATGTCGTGGGCTGCATTACAGACATATAGACGCTTGTGTCATTACCTACTGTACACGACACGCTCCAAGTAATTGAGTTGTCAGAGTGTGTGTGTGTGTGTGTGTGTGTGTGTGTGTGTACTGGCTAAATGATCGTATGTCGTGACCTTTCTTCCTCCTGTACGAACATTTGCCAATTTAAATGAGTTAGGGAAGTAAAGTGTAATGCGGGTTATTTGACTAATGCTGTGATGTATTGCCGTCAGGGTGTGAGGTGAGTTGTCTCGTTACACCCACACACACACACCTACACCCCCTCCATTCCCCCCTTCCCCTCCCCCTCCCCCCTCTCCCTCCCCCTCCCCCCTCTCCCTCCCCCTCCCCCTCCCCCTCCCCCCTCTCCCTCTCCCTCTCACAGCACGGAACATTATGTCGTTGTAAATAGTATATATTGCTGAGCCGCATGTGTGTGTTTTTTTGTTTGTTTGTTATTAATATGGTTTCTCTTGTTTGTTTTACAGGTGAGTGACATCAAGGTGATTACTGTTACCTGTCCCCCAACCCTTCAGGTGAGTTGTTCCAAGGCCTCACCTACTCCTACTCCTTCAGGTGAGTGGGTGGACGTATAGGTTAGTACTGCCGTGTCCTTATGCATACTGATGATTATATAACAGACATACACACATGATACAGGTAAACACACACATGATACAGGTAAACACACACATGATACAGGTAAACACACACATGATACAGGTAAACACACACATGATACAGGTAAACACACACATGATACAGGTAAACACACACATGATACAGGTAAACACACACATGATAGGTAAACACACACATGATACAGGTAAATACACATATGATACAGGTAAACACACACATGATACAGGTAAACACACACATGATACAGGTAAACACACACATGATACAGGTAAACACACACATGATACAGGTAAACACACACATGATACAGGTAAACACACACATGATCGTAACACACCATGATACAGGTAAACACACTGATACGGTAAATCACATATGATACAGGTAAACACACACATGATACAGGTAAACACACACATGATACAGGTAAACACACACATGATACAGGTAAACACACACATATGATACAGGTAAACACACACATGATACAGGTAAACACACACATGATACAGGTAAACACACACATGATACAGGTAAACACACACATGATACAGGTAAACACACATGATACAGGTAAACACACACATGATACAGGTAAACTCTCGGGAATTACATATTTCTTGTCCTTTCTCACCTGTAATTATTTATGTTATGTTAATTTTCATGAATATTAAGAGGAGGACATAAACACTTACCTGCTCTCAACACCTCATTAGCATGGACTCAGGTGTATCTTGGTGTTATTGAATAAGGTTTTCTTAGGGTAAATATGTTAGTTAATTAACTATGGTTACCTTATAGATATACCTGAGGAAGTACAAGTGATATTTGATGATGTGAGTGTTCGAGTTTGGTTAGGTTGGCTTGGCTTGGCTTACTGTGTTGTGGGTGTTTGAGGCGTACATAATCGTCATTGTTATATGACAACCAAACCTCTTATACACACACACACACACACACACACACACACGTACGTCACTGCAATGTGGTGTAATCCCCAGAGCAGCAACGTAACCCAGTATGACACGCCTTCCCCGCTCCCCCTCACGCTTCCCCACGCCTTTCCACGCCCCCACACGCCCTCGAGGCTTCACCCAAGAACAAGCCGCATGCTGGTATGTGGGAGGCCAGGTAAGGCTGGGCTGATGAAGATGGACAGGTGTAGGTGGGAGAGTAAATATGGGTAGATATATGTGTGTGTGTGTGTGTGTGCGTGCACCTGCCTGCCTGTCTGTTTGTCTGTCTGTCTGTCTGTCTGTCTGTATAAGTAGTGGTAGTAGTAGTGGTGGATATTATTATTATTATTATTAATTTGTTCATTTGTTTATCATGACTTAAGTACAAAAATATGTACCACTCATCAACCCATTAATATATATTTAACCTTAAAACAGATATTTAACCGTAAATTACCAGATATTTAACCGTACATTAACAGATATTTAACCTATTTAACCGTACATTAACAGGAATATAGCAGGTATGATCGCCATATCTTACCTTCACAGATCACACGATAATAAAACTGTTCTCATTAATATTTTTCGTAATGCCTCACAATTAAACTCTTGTTGAAACCTGATGCCGCAAAAAAAAAAAATAATAATAATTGTTAGTATTTTCCCCGCTCAGGTAATTACAGGTGGATGTTAAAATTATTACGATGTATATTTGACCTCAGTTGACCTTCATACCTGAGGGTTAAATTGGGTGTTTTTTTTTTCTTTGGTCTTTAAAAGGTTGATATTGGTGTTTAACTGTAATACCTTAAAAAGTCCAAGATGTGACCTCCCCCCCCCCCCCAAAAAAAAAAAGTCCCAATAAGACCACCCAAAAGATCCCAATAAAACCCCCCAAAAGACCCCCGAAAAGACCCCCCAATAACACCCCCAAAAAGACCCCCTCCCCTTAAAAAAAAGACCTTTAATGTAACCCCAGATCAAGTGACTGGCAAAAGACTTTTCTCCTCCTCCCTCCCCCAAAAAAATTCTAATTAAGGTTAAAATGAAAGTCTCGGAGGAAGAGAAAGTTGTCCCCTGATTGAGTGAATGACTAATGCCCTTCAAGTTTTGTCCTTGTGAATCTGTTATAAAGGAGCGAGTGAGTGAGAGAAAGTGACAGAGAGAAAGTAAGTGAAAGTGAGAGAGAGAAAGTGAGTGAGAGAAAGTGAGAGATAGAAAGTGAGTGAAAGTGAGAGAGAGAAAGTGGGTGAGAGAAAGTGAGTGAGAGAAAGTTTGTCGTTTGGAGAAAGATGGAGGAGGAAGAAGAGGAGGAGGAAGAGGAAGAAGAAGAGGAGCAAGAGAATTCATCATCTGGTGGTGAAAGAACGTGGAGAGAGTTGGTGATAGTCTGGTGAACGCCCTCCTCTTCCTCCTCCTCTTCTTCCTCTTCCTCCTCTTCCTCTCCTCTTCCTCCTCT
>CAUDMG010000100.1:0-15000 GCA_958450375.1 Homarus gammarus | reverse complement strand
TTCTTCTGTTTGTTTTCATTCTACATTTTTCCCCATTTCCTGTTTTTTTTTCCTTATTATCCCAATTTCAATTCTGTTTTCCCCCCAGCCTGTCTCCATTTCCCTCCACCTAACCTAACCTACGGTACGTTCTTCTAACCAACCCCTATTTCTCCCCTACCATCACTTCCCCCTACTACCACTCCCCCCCTACCACCACCACTTCCCCTACCACCACTTCCCCCCCTACCACCACTCCCCCCTACCACCACTCCCCCATACCACCACTCCCCCCTACCACCACCACTCCCCCCTACCACCACCACTCCCCCCCTACCACCACTCCCCCCCTACCACCACTCCCCCTACCACTCCCCCCTACCACCACCACTTCCCCCCACCACTCCCCCCTACCACCACTCCCCCCTACCACCATCCCCCCCTACCACCACTCCCCCCCTACCACCACTCCCCCTACCACTCCCCCCTACCACCACCACTCCCCCCTACCACTTCCCCCCTACCACCACTCCCCCCCCTACCACCACCACTTCCCCTGCCACTACCCTCGCTAATTACCCCAGGTATGGTGACAACTCGGTTCCCTTCAGTCACTTTTCCAACGAAATTTTACTCTGTCGAAATTTAATAAGATTTAAAAAACAAAACAAAAACACAGGCGCTCATATATACCCTGGTGATGTGTTTGTTTTAATTGTGTTTGTTTTAATTGTGTTTGTGTTTGTTTGTGTTTGTTTATTAAGTTTATTATCTGTTTTATTCCATTATCTCTTATTGTTTTGCTTCCTTCTTCTTCTTCTTCTCATACCTTATTATCCCACCCCATCCCATCCCATCCCATTCCATTCCATCCCATCCCATTATCATTGTATGTATTTTATCTCTCCCATTTTAACTCTATTTTTCTCCTCATCATCTTTCTTATGTCGTTTTTTACTTATTCTTTATTACTCTTTACCATCCCATTCCTTTATTCTTGTGTGTGTTTATTTCTCTTCCATTTTCCCTTCCCACCCAACAACTTTCCATTTTTTTTTTTATTTATTGATTTTGTCTTTTTTTCTGTCTAACTGTTCGTTGCCTTGTCCATGTCGGGGTTGAGAGTGAGGAAGGATGTGTGTGTCTGTGTGTGTGTGTGTGTGTGTGTGTGTGTGTGTGTGTGTGTGTGCGTGTGTGTGTGTGTGTGGATGCAAACAGAAAATCCCTCCAGGAGACTACACACACACACACATACACACACACAGGGCGAGGCAGGATGGTATAGGCAAGCAATAACAGAATGCAGTTGTCAGATGTCGTGACCACCTGCTAACTCGACTCCTCCTCCTCTTCCTCTCCTCAACCCCTCTACCCCCACCCCACCTCACCTTCCCTCCCCCTCCCTCACCTTCCCTCACCTCTACCCCCACCCCACCTCACCTTCCCTCCCCCTCCCTCACCTTCCCTCCCCCTCACCCTCTTCAACCCCTCACCTCTCCTCACCTTCCCTCACCTCTACCCCCACCCCACCCCACCTTCCCTCCCCCTCCCTCACCTTTCCTCCCCCTCCCTCACCCTCCCTCACCTTCCCTCACCTCCCTCACTCTCCCTCACCCATCATGAATATTTTACGTATTTTCACACCAAGTCGATTTGCATCTTGATGGTGGTACATACTCTCTCTGCTGTACAGTTATCTTGGATTTACCTGCTGTAGTTTGTGCCAGGTCTGTAGGAACCAATGGAACATGTTGGTATATGGTAAACTCCCTCTCTCTCTCTCTCTCTCTCTCTCTCTCTCTCTCTCTCTCTCTCTCTCTCTCTCTCTCTCTCTCTCTCTCTCTCTCTCTCTCTCCTTTTCCTCCCTCATCTTCCCTTTCTTCCTCTCTCATCCTCCCTCTCTTCCTCCCTCTTTCACACTCCCTCCCTCCCTCCCTCCCTCCCTCCCCCCCCTCCTCTCCCCCTCCCTCTTCCCCCCTCTCCCTCCCCCTCCTCTCCCCCTCCCTCCAACATCCATAACTGGAGGGCCAGACATTACCCGGTTCACCAAACAGCTCCAAACTCCTGGCCTCCGGCACCTTCGGGCGGATCTTCAGGAGCCAGATATACTTGTGGCGCTAGTGTTGAGGAGCCAGATATACCTGTGGCACTAGTGTTGAGGAGCCAGATATACCTGTGGCACTAGTGTTCAGGAGCCAGATATACCTGTGGCACTAGTGTTCAGGAGCCAGATATACCTGTGGCACTAGTGTTCAGGAGCCAGATATACCTGTGGCACTAGTGTTCAGGAGCCAGATATACCTGTGGCACTAGTGTTCAGGAGCCAGATATACCTGTGGCACTAGTGTTCAGGAGCCAGATATACCTGTGGCACTAGTGTTCAGGAGCCAGATATACCTGTGGCACTAGTGTTCAGGAGCCAGATATACCTGTGGCACTAGTGTTGAGGAGCCAGATATACCTGTGGCACTAGTGTTCAGGAGCCAGATATACCTGTGGCACTAGTGTTCAGGAGCCAGATATACCTGTGGCACTAATGTTCAGGAGCCAGATATACCTGTGGCACTAGTGTTCAGGAGCCAGATATACCTGTGGCACAAATGTTCAGGAGCCAGATATACCTGTGGCACTAGTGTTCAGGAGCCAGATATACCTGTGGCACAAATGTTCAGGAGCCAGATATACCTGTGGCACTAATGTTCAGGAGCCAGATATACCTGTGGCACTAGTGTTCAGGAGCCAGATATACCTGTGGCACTAGTGTTCAGGAGCCAGATATACCTGTGGCACTAATGTTCAGGAGCCAGATATACCTGTGGCACTAGTGTTGAGGAGCCAGATATACCTGTGGCACTAGTGTTCAGGAGCCAGATATACCTGTGGCACTAATGTTCAGGAGCCAGATATACCTGTGGCACTAGTGTTCAGGAGCCAGATATACCTGTGGCACTAATGTTCAGGAGCCAGATATACCTGTGGCACTAGTGTTCAGGAGCCAGATATACCTGTGGCACTAGTGTTCAGGAGCCAGATATACCTGTGGCACTAGTGTTCAGGAGCCAGATATACCTGTGGCACTAATGTTCAGGAGCCAGATATACCTGTGGCACTAGTGTTCAGGAGCCAGATATACCTGTGGCACTAGTGTTCAGGAGCCAGATATACCTGTGGCACTAATGTTCAGGAGCCAGATATACCTGTGGCACTAGTGTTCAGGAGCCAGATATACCTGTGGCTCTAGTGTTCAGTAGCCAGATATACCTGTGGCACTAATGTTCAGGAGCCAGATATACCTGTGGCACTAATGTTCAGGAGCCAGATATAATTTGATAGTAATGAATAAAAGTGAGGGGAGGAGAGCCAGAGCCAGGGTAAGACGAGGGGTGGATGGATGGGTGGATGGATGGATGGATGGGTGGGTGGGTGGGTGGATGGATAGATGGATGGGTGGGTGGGTGGGTGGGTGGATGGATGGATGGGTAGATGGATGGGTGGATGGATGGATGGGTGGATGGATGGATGGATGGATAGAAGTAAAATCTGTGGTCCTCTGTGTGATACGAGCTGTAGGGGGATTTGTGTGTGTGTGAGAGAGAGAGAGAGAGAGAGAGAGAGAGAGAGAGAGAGAGATCCAATTTAGGTAAGTTACTTGAGCCGAGTTTGACCCGTTCTGCACCTTGCCTAACTTTCCTTAGTCCAGTCACCCCTGGTCCTTCCCTTCCCCCTTCCCCTTCCTCTCCCCATTTCCTCCCTTCCTCTCCCTTTTCCCCTTCCTCCCCACCTTCCCTACTCATCTCCCTTTCTCCTTCCTCATTTCTCCCCCCCACCTCCTTCATCCCCCCCCTCCCTCACCTCACTTTCCCCTCCAAATATACGCTTCCTTTCGCCACCTCCCTTTTCCCTCCCCAACTCCCCACCTCCCCCCTCTTCTCCCCACCTACTCTCCCCACCTGGCCCTTTGTGTCACATATGATAACGTGAACTTCGTTAACTACGGAGGCACTGAAGTGATGAAATTAACTTATTTACTTGGTAGACTAGAGAGAGAGAGAGAGAGAGAGAGAGAGAGAGAGAGAGAGAGAGAGAGAGAGAGAGAGAGAGAGAGAGAGAGAGGGGGGGGTAATAATCTTCACCTGTATGTTAAGAAATGGATCACTGGTCCCGTTTTTTTTCCGAGATTATATTTTTTTTTATTTTTTTTTTCAACTCCGCTTCACATCCAGCTGAGGGGGTAGGGGAGGGGGGTCGTGGGGGAGGGGGGTCGTGAGGGAGGAAGGGAAGGGGGGTCGTGGGGGAGGAAGGGAAGGGGGGTCGTGGGGGAGGAAGGGAAGGGGGGTCGTGGGGGAGGGAGGGAAAGGGGGGTAGTGAGGGAGGGAGGGAAGGGGTAGTGAGGGAGGGAGGGAAGGGGTAGTGAGGGAGGGAGGGGAATTTTTCTTCGGCCCCGAGAGTTTTGATAAAAGTTTTATTGATTTTCAATAAACAATTTACATTTCCAAAGAGGGGAAGGGGGGGAGGGGAGGGGAAGGGGGGAGAGAGGAAGTGATTCTTCCCCCTCCTCCACTTCCCTATCCTCCCTCTTCCGTTTCCATCTGCCATCCTCCTCCTCCTCCTCCTCCTCCTCCTCCTCCTCCTCCTCCTCCTCCTCCTCTTCCTCTATATCCTCCTCCTCCTCCTCCTCCTCCTCCTCTTCCTCTATATCCTGGTTTTGGTCTTCCTCCTCTTCCCTGTCTTCTTCTCTTTTAACTCTTCTTTTTTATCTTTTTAATTTGCTCTTGTTACTCGCTTCGTGTCGCATCCCACTCATCCCACTCATCCCACTCGTCATCCCACTCATCCCACTCATCCCACTCGTCATCCCACTCATCCCACTCGTCCCACTCGTCATCCCACTCATCCCACTCGTCCCACTCGTCATCCCACTCATCCCACCTATACCCTATTCGTCTCCCCAATCACACATCATAACACATTACACTTGCCCCCCTCCTCACCACGCCCTTCCTCTCGCCACCACGCCCCTCCCACGCCCTTACGCGCCTTCTGGTAATTACAGGTAAAGAAATTATTGAGTTACCTGTCTTGTATTGAACACCAGAGAGAGAGAGAGAGAGAGAGAGAGAGGGAGGGGGGGGGACCTGTTAAAAGTGTCGCTACGTCACATGATGGTCGAGGCGAGGAAATATAATGGCCATTGGTCACTTCTCCTTTGATGTGATGTGGAAATCGATGTTGATGTATGTATGGGGGGAAGGGGGAGTGAGGATGGGGGAGGGGGGAGTGGGGGAGGGGGAGATAGGTGTGTTAATCCCCCCTCACCTCACCTCACCTTACCTTTCCTTTGCCTTACACCTCATTTTACCTTCCTTCTCACCCCCCTTACTTCCCCTTTACCTCCCCTCACCCTCGCCTGCCCCTCCCCCTCGCCTCCCCACTCCCCCTCACCTCCTCTTATCACCTCCTAACCCCCTCACCCTCGCCTCCCCACTCCCCCTCGCCTCCCCCTCCCCCTCGCCTTCCCACTCCCCCTCACCTCCTCTTATCACCTCCTAACCCCCTCACCCTCGCCTGCCCCTCCCCCTCGCCTTCCCACTCCCCCTCACCTCTTATCACCTCCTAACCCCCTCACTTCCCCCCACAGCTGTTAAAATTTTTCCCCGGGGGGGGGGGGGGAGAGGGGGTGATGAATCATGGCAGGTGGCACCTTCTTAATGCCAGACTGGACGGCTACAAATGTCCACAATATATACCGGTGGCACTGCTGGCCCTTGGTGCCACACGTGTAGAGGGGAGTGCCAGCTACCCTATATCCTTGGCACCCTCCCTCCCTCTTAACCCAACCTAACCCAACCCAACCAAACCTAACCCAACCCTACCAGGTAACGTTAAGGTATTTAGTCACAAGGTTAATTAAACTGGGGTGTCTAATCTTCACGTGATCCAAAGTTAAGTGATGTCATAGTTAGAAATACCCAATCAGCACACACTGACGTCATAGTTGGTAATACCCAATCAGCACACACTGACGTCATAGTTGGTAATACCCAATCAGCACACACTGACGTCGTAGTTGGTAATACCCAATCAGCACACACTGACGTCATAGTTGGTAATACCCAATCAGCACACACTGACGTCATAATTGGTAATACCCAATCAGCACACACTGACGTCGTAGTTGGTAATACCCAATCAGCACACACTTAAAATATAATCCTTGAAGTACCACCCCCTTTTGACCCCCTTACCCACTCTACCCCCTTACCCTTTTGACCCCCTTACCCACTCTACCCCCTTACCCTCTTTACCCCCTAACCCCCCTTTACCTCCCTACTCCCCCTTTACCTCCCTATCCCACCTAGCCCTTTTGAGTATATAAATTTTAACCCCGTTAGCTCGATGAGTCGCCTCGGTGCCTGTGATTATTCAGGTTGTGGTAACAGAGTTGGTCGTGTTCGTACTAGCGGGGTCGAGGTTCTCATTCATCATCGTATCTTTAAATTTGACGGCCAATGTAAACAAGTTATTCCTCTCTCTCTCTCTCTCTCTCTCTCTCTCTCTCTCTACCTGTTATTTGAGCTTTAAATAAATTCCTAAGCACCTGAGAGATATAATTATGTATATTTTGTTTTAATTAAAGTTCTAGGAATAGTTGATCAACAGTTAAACACGACAAACTATCCTAACAAGGAGCTTAAACGAGTAATTGAGGGCAGTGACCAATCAGAGACCAGTGAGGTTATGAGCGACCAATCAGGAGAGAGGGAGGGAAACAGACGGCTGCTTGGAACTGTCATCAATCAGTGTGTTTCATCTACTGTGGGGAGAACACTGTCAATATTTCGTTTGTGTTTTGTGGCGTTTATATCGAAATAACAGTATAAACAGTGGTGTTATTGAAGGACGACGAAGAACAACATGTGGACGATAATTAACAACAGCAGAAAAGACGAATTTAAGAAGTAAAAAGACGAAAATGTTGACGCGAGGATTTAAACATCATAGAAAACTTGGCAATCACACCTGTCCGCCATGACACAGGTGAGTGAGTGTTGGGTAACGTCTCATTAACCTGTTAAAATATGTCTATTACACCTCAAAGACTTAATTTTAGTAATAATTTATGCCTCCTGGTGATTTAATCTAGACTTGGGACTAATAACCATCCCTCGAATATAAAGTAATCATAATATTTTTCCAAGGTAAATATGGGAGGGAATTTGGACGTGGTAATTCTGGCAACATGGTGACACTTAAGAGGGGAAATGGTCGGTTGTTTTACGATACAAAATATTTTATCGAGGCGGAATTTTCAATAACACGGTTGTAAATCATGTTGTATATCGTAAATGGGTTATGATATGTTATTGTTATTAATTGTAGGTGATGTAGTGATGTACTTAAGGTATACTGAACGATAAATCGGTGTATTAATTAGTGATGTTTAGTCTTAATGAAGGAGTGGATGAAAGAAATTATTGTTGTCTTATCTGATGTTGATGTGTATACGGGATTGATAAACATGACGAGGTAATACGCCATTGATGACGATTATACGCCATTCAATCATACGCAGTTGATGACTACAGTGAAACCTCCATATAACGTACTTTTCTTGATTAGATGGTGGTTTCACATCTAAAGGGACCTCGATATAACGGACTTCTATGTCTGGTGTTCATTAAATGGAGTTATCACATCTAACGGACCCTTAATATAATGGACTTTTTCTCCATGTATCCATTTATAGGGGTACGCAATTGATGATTCCGTGCCCATGAAGTTATAAGGGACGAATACAATCCCATTATCTGAACCCTTTATAGGCGATTGGTGGATCAGAAACCCATTAAATTCCCCATTACCACCGTGGACTTTAACACCTCAACCCTTAATGGTTCATAGGTTAAGGGGTTTATACAAGTTAAGGGTATAGTTAACGAGGTGTGTGTGTATGTATGTAGGTAGGTAGGTGTCTAGATATGTACATACAGTCATCACCAGAGTGCCATATTAGGGTGCCATATTAGAGTGTTATATTAACCTTGATTTAAGGGCTAGTTAACTATATTACGTTACGTTTCTGAGAGTAATTGTCACAATCTTTAATTGATTCGTGATTTTAAGGCTGTCATTGACGATTGTGTTTGTGATTTGTGATTTTCAGAACGTTTCGGGTGATTGATGGTTATTTAATGACTTATTTCCATACTGTTAACACGGATTTAAAGTGATTAGTGATTGGAATGCTTTTGTGATTAGTGATTGGAATGCCTCAAAGGTTATTGCCATTGTTGATTGGTGGCACTGTTCTAAATGTGATTGATAACATCTTGCATTCCAAAGTCGATTTCTGGCACCCTGTATTCCGGAGTTCCATTGTTGGCATCATTCCCAATCTGTCATCGTCTGGCACCCAGGATTGTAGTGACTATTTCTGGCACCATTCCCGATTTGTCAGCTGTCTGGGGTCCCGCTTTACTGGCCCGGTGGCTGACGTTCCCTATTCCTGGTACTGACATTCCATATTCCTGGTACTGACATTCCATATTCCTGACTGACATTCCATATTCCTGACTGTCATTTTACACACACGCTGCCCCTATTTCTGACATTCTATGCACTCGCTGCCCCTATTCCTGACATTCTATACACTCGCTGCCCCTATTCCTGACATTCTATACACTCGCTGCCCCTATTCCTGACATTCTACACACTCGCCACCCCTATTCCTGACATTCTACACACACGCTGCCCCTATTCCTGACATTCTACACACTCGCCACCCCTATTCCTGACATTCTACACACACGCTGCCCCTATTCCTGACATTCTACACACTCGCTGCCCCTATTCCTGACATTCTACACACACGCTGCCCCTATTGCTGACATTCTACACACTCGCTGCCCCTATTTCTGACATTCTACACACTCGCTGCCCCTATTTCTGACATTCTACACACTCGCTGCCCCTATTCCTGACATTCTACACACTCGCCACCCCTATTCCTGACATTCTACACACACGCTGCCCCTATTCCTGACATTCTACACACTCGCCACCCCTATTCCTGACATTCTACACACACGCTGCCCCTATTCCTGACATTCTAACACACTCGCTGCCCTATTCCTGACATTCTACACACACGCTGCCCTATTGCTGACATTCTACACACTCGCTGCCCCTATTTCTGACATTCTACACACTCGCTGCCCCTATTTCTGACATTCTACACACTCGCTGCCCCTATTCCTGACATTCTACACACTCGCCACCCCTATTCCTGACATTCTACACACACGCTGCCCCTATTCCTGACATTCTACACACTCGCTGCCCCTATTCCTGACATTCTACACACTCGCTGCCCCTATTCCTGACATTCTACACACACGCTGCCCCTATTCCTGACATTCTACACACTCGCTGCCCCTATTCCTGACATTCTACACACACGCTGCCCCTATTCCTGACATTCTACACACTCGCTACCCCTATTCCTGACATTCTACACACACACACTACCCCTATTCCTGAGATTCTACACACTCGCCACCCCTATTCCTGACATTCTACACACTCGCCGCCCCTATTCCTGACATTCTACACACTCGCCGCCCCTATTCCTGACATTCTACACACTCGCCGCCCCTATTCCTGACATTCTACACACGCGCCTCCTTCATCATCCCTCGCTAATGAAGTCAATTTCTGACACGCCCCAACCTCCACCTGTGATCGGATACCTTGATTTGTCTACCTGTGTCTTGATGTCATATTGTTGTTGTTATTGCTAGTTATTGTTGGTTATTGTTGTTGTTATTGCTAGTTATTGTTGGTTATTGTTGTTGTTATTATTGTTGTTGTTATTGCTAGTTATTGTTGGTTATTTTTGTTGTTGTTATTATTGTTGTTGTTATCGCTAGTTATTGTTGTTGTTATTATTGTTGTTGGTTATTGTTGTTGCTAGTTGTTGTTGTTAGTTACTGTTGGTATTGTTATTTATTGTTATTGGTGTTGTTATTGTTAGCTCTTGTTGTTGTTGTTCTGGAAGGTGTAAGTGGACTTCCTCAGGTGGTTCAAAGCTGATAACTTGTGGGTGGGGGTGGGGGGGGGGGGGGGGGGGGGGGGGGAGGGGGGGGGGGGGAGGGATCTTAAGGTGATCCCCTTACCTTTTCCTTCCCCTTCCTTACGCCGTCTTCCTTTTCCCCCCTTCCTTACCCCTTTCTTCCCTTCCTTTTTCCTTACCCCTTCCTCACCCCTCTCCTCTTCCTTACCCCTCTCCCCTTTCCTGCTCCTGACCTTCTCATTTCAGGCAGTAGATAATCCCCCCCCCCCACCCTTCCCCTAACCCACACACCCCCCCCACCCTTCCCCTAACCCACACACCCCCTCCCTTCATAACCCCCAACCCTCCCTACATAACCCCCAACCTTACTCTCTCTCTGTTTCTCGTGTGTGTGTGTTATCAGGTAGGACTGGTGTAACAAGCGGCTAACACTAACAACCCCCCCTTGTGATCAACTAACACCCCCCCCCCCCCTTGTGATCAACTAACTCACGCCCGCAGCCACAAACAACAAACTCAGATAATCAGGACAACCATCAGAAAATCTAATTTGCTCAGTGAAGATTGCCAATTTCCACACACTAACTTGAAGCTGGTCGTATTTCTGGTCGGTTCTGCCAGTAAGATAGACGTCCCGGGGTTATACTAGCGACGATTATACGCCCTCCTTTCCCCCCCCCCCCCATCTCCTCCCCCACGTCCCCCCAATACCCCCCCATCTCCTCCCCCACGTCCCCCCAATACCCCCCCCACCACAACCCTCCCCACTTCCTCCAACACCCCCCACCACACCCCTCCTCACTTCCCCACCACACCCCCACTTCCCCCCAATACCCCCCACCACAACCCCACTTCCCCCCACACCTCCAACACCCCCCACTTCCCCCCCTCGAGGTATATATGGGGTTCAGAGGGTGGGGTTGGGGGGGGGGGGGTGATGGGGAGGGAACATGAGAGACGTTCCTAGGTTTTGTAGGTGATGAGTTCCCTCCTCTCCCCACCCCTCCCCCCTCTTTTGTACCCCCATCCTCCCCCCCCCCCACCCTAGGGATATATTGGGGGTTAGGGACGGACCTGGGGGAACATTGAGTGGGGGAGGGGGAGGATGGTGTAGAGCAACGGTGAGGTAACTTGTGGGAGAGTTGAGAGGACTACTAAGGTCGTGTGTTAGACGGCGTGAAGAGTCATGTGGGTTTGTATGGTTTTGTGTAGCTCTGTCTGTCTGTCTGTCTGTCTGTCTGTCTGTCTGTCTGGCTGGCTGTGTTAAAATAAGGTTTTTGTTATGTTTGATTATAATTGTTGAAGGAAATTATGGATTTCAAGATCATCTGAAAATTAGGCACCTTGACGCTAACCTAACCCAACTCTAACCTTACCCGACCCGATTCAAACCCGATCTGACCTGATCAACTTTTCTTATCAGGGGTCCCTACTATTTTTTCCCTACTCCTGTGGGGGTTCATTTTTCCTGTGGGGGAGGGGTTCATTTTACCTGTGGGGGTTCATATTACCTGTGGAGGTTCATTTTACCTGTGGGGGTTCATTTTACCTGTGGGGGTTCATTTTACCTTAGTAACCCATTAAACTTCTAGTAGCCCCCTTAGTTAACCCCTTCACCCCTTTAACACACCCTGTGGCCTCAGGCTGAACCCAATTAGCAGTCTGCCTCGTAAAGGGTAAAGAACATAAGAACATAAGAATGGAGGAAACTGCAGCGGGCCTATTGGCCCATACTGGGCAGTCCCGTTTACACCCAACCCCTATTGCTCATATGAGCATCCAACCTATGTTTGAAGCAATTCAGCGTATTCGAGTTAATGATGATATTTGGTAACTTGTTCCATTCATCCACTACTCTGTTTCCAAACCAGTGTTTACCTATTTCACGCCTAAATCTAAATTTGTCCAATTTAAAACCATTGTTACGAGTTCGCTCCTGGTTGGATAATTTGAGTACCTTTGTAATGTCCCCTTTGTTTAGCCCTGCCTTCCATTTATACACCTCTATCAGGTCGCCCCTCGCTCTACGTCTCTCAAGGGAGTGCAAATTAAGATGCTTTAACCTGTCTCTATACTCAAGGTTCCTGATACCCGGGATTAGTCTTGTCATTCTCCTCTGGATTCTTTCCAAGGATTCTATATCCATTCTGTAATACGGTGACCAGAACTGGACTGCGTAATCCAGGTGTGGTCTCACAAGAGCAAGATACAGTTTTAGGATGACCTCGCTAGTCTTGTAACTAACACTCCTTTGTATGAACCCAAGTACTTTATTAGCCTTGTTACGAGCAAAAACACATTGTTTACTTGGCTTAAGGTTCCTACTTATCATTACTCCTAAATCTCTCTCGCAGTCGGATTTCTCTATGGCATCGTTGTTCATCTGGTATCTGGTTTCCCTGTTTACATTCCCTATACTGAGTACTTTACATTTGTCAATGTTGAATTTCATCTGCCATTTTTCAGACCATTCGAAAAATTTGTTTAGATCCTCCTGTAGTTTTGCCGAGTCCTCGTCAGATTTGATAACACGTCCTATTTTAGTATCATCAGCAAATTTACTTATGTTGCTGTCTATGCCGATATCTATGTCGTTTATGTATATAATAAACAATAATGGTCCAAGTACTGAGCCTTGGGGAACTCCACTTGTGACGTTGCTCCAATGGGACTTAGTGCCGTTAATGCTCACTCGCTGTTTCCTGTCCTGTAACCACGCCCTAATCCATTTAAGGATGTCACCTTTGATGCCATGAGCTTCTACCTTTCTAATTAGTCTTTCGTGGGGTACTCTGTCGAAGGCTTTGCTAAAGTCGAGATATACCACATCATAATTGTGCCCCTCGTCCACTGATTCGAAAACTGATGAAAAGAATGTTAATAGATTAGTTAGGCAAGAACGTCCGCTTGTGAAGCCATGCTGGGAATCATTGATCAATCTGTGCTTCTCCAGGTGATTTCGAATAGAGTTTGAAATGATTGCTTCCAGTAATTTGCCTACTATTGATGTTAGACTGATTGGGCGGTAGTTAGAGGATAGTGATCTATCCCCCTTCTTGAAGATCGGTATTACATTCGCTATCCTCCAGGATTCTGGTACTACACCTGTTTTTAAGGACATGTTAAACAACTTTGCTAAGGGCATACTAAGCTCTTCCTTACATTCCTTTAATACTCTGGCAAATATCTCATCGGGACCAGGTGACTTATTAGGCTTTAGTTTGTCTATTTGCTTACTAACATCGTTACTAGTCACTACTATCTCACTTAATTTGTTTTCTTCACTATCTCTGAATAGAGTCGGTGCCTCGGGTATCATGTTTAAATTTTCGCTGGTGAAAACTGTTGAAAAATATTTATTCAAATTATTGCTCATTTCTCCGTCGTTATCAGTGAGCTCGCCGGAGTCTGACCGTATTGGTCCAATCTTTTCTCGTGTTTTAGTTTGGTACATTTGGTAGAATCCTTTGGGGTTTGTCTTTGCCTCCCTTGCTATCCTTACCTCATTATTCCTCTTTGCTTTCCTTATCTCGGTTTTAACCCTACTCGCCAATACCCTATAATAGTCCCGGAGGTGAATTTCGCCACGATTTATCCTTCTACCTATAGCCTTCCTTTGGCCAATGATGTTCTTTAAATAATTATTTATCCATTTAGGGTCATTGTTGTTTGATCTGAGTTTTTTGTATGGTATGTTCTGCCTTTGTGCATTAAGTAACTCACTATTTAAATTGTCGTGGAACTCGGCAATCTCAGATCTCGTTATCAGGTCGGTGTCATCTGTCAGGTTCACGGCCAAGCGCGACACCCCCTCTCTTAGCTGCCTCTTTAAACTGTCAAAGTTTGCCCTTCTGAAATCTGGTACTTTAGTGGAATTTTCCTTACGTCTGCCCTGAAAATCTAACTGGAATCGAATTTCTTTGTGATCGCTGTTTGCAAGTTCGTTCCCTACCTCGACATTGCTAATGAGGTTTTCTCTGTTTGACAAAACTAAATCCAATATATTATTACCCCGTGTGGGTTCGGTTATATGTTGACTTAGGAAACAGTCCTGGATCGTCTCGAGAAAATCCTCTGATTCTGAGTTTCCCGTAAGGTCGGTCCAATCTATTTGGCCAAGGTTAAAGTCGCCTACTATACAGACTTTGTTGTGTATGGAAGCCCTGCGCATTTCATCCCAGATAAGTCGCTCATTGACTCTGTCAAGATTGGGGGGTCTATATATTACTCCTGTGATTAATTTTTCCCGACCGTCGCTTAATTCTATCCAAATTGTTTCTGTATTCCTCTCAGTTTTTATTTCCTTATTTATTTCACACTTCAGATTATCCCTAACATAGATTGCTACTCCGCCTCCTTTCCTGGTCTGCCTATCGGTATGGAACAGTTTGTAACCCGCAATTTGGTATTCGACTGGTAATTCACGTGTGTCTAGGTTGATCCATGTTTCAGTGAATGCAATTATATCGATTTCTTCTGTACATACCAAGGCCCTAATATCATCCATTTTGTTTCTCATACTTCTACTGTTCGCGTAATATACATTTAAGTTAGTCGTGTTCTGAGTCCTTCCCTTACCGCGTTTAGTTTTAAACTCCCTGTCTAATTTAGTTATGTCATCATTCCTAACACTATTTCCCTGTAATCTTTCGCCTTGTTTACCCGCTCCCACTGCAGTCTCCTCCACCCCCGTGCCCCTATGTTCTCTTAGCAGTTTAAAGACTTCGATATCTTTTGAACTGCCCCCTCTAGAGCCCCAGCCAGGGTTGCTACTCCATCCCTAGACAGGTGCACCCCATCCCTAGCATAAAGGTCCCTTCTGCCATAGAAGTTGTCCCAGTTGTCAATGAATGGGACTGATATTGACTTGCAATATCTGTCAAGACGGTCGTTAACACCAACCGCCCTTGACAACCATTCACTGCCAACTCTCCTTCTAGGCAGGACAC